>WBMY01006215.1:213216-240777 GCA_013397315.1 Donacobius atricapilla | reverse complement strand
AAATCTAAAATCACTTTATACCATGTGGCTCTCAGTCTCAGCTGTTGGTAGCACCTGACAAGTGGGTAAAATGCCTTACAGACTTACAGAGGAAAAGATGAGAGAATGGTTCAGGTTGGTAGTTCCAAAGTCTTGAGCAGAGTGCATATCTGCTGATCTTTTTTTAACATTCTGGTATGTTGGATCTCAACCCAGATATCCAGTTCTATTACTGACGTTCTTGGAAATAGTTGTATGCTACAGTGCTGTGCTTAGTGTGGAAGGGCTAAAGGACATGCTGAAATAGTTTGCAGAATTAAGGCCACAGAGATTTCTGGGTTATTTTAGTTTTGTTTAACTAATTTTTATGGCAATTTTGTTCTGTTCTGTCATCTTAAGATGCACAGCAAGATATTTTAATGCTGTATTATTATATGAGGCATTTGAAATTTTTTGTTGTTGTTGTTTACAGGTCTTGGAATCAAAGTTAGGAAGATATCATTCCATAAGTTCCATTAGAACATTGTTATTTTCAACTTCTAGCAGCAATAATAAATCTGTTCCTTTAATTATGAGCAGATTAAATGTGTCNTAATGTTTGCAAATACACTTCTTTCATCTCAAGGTTAGTGCCAAAAAATCCTTGCTGGCTTCATCTGAAAGCTGCGCAACTCAACGAGAAGTTAAACATGAGATTTTAAGAAAACAAGAATGAAACACGTTTTATGGTTGCTAGTCATGAAGTACCAGTGTGATCTCATAGATAATTCAAAATTTCAGTGGGAATCACCTGTGATGAAAGACAGGTGCAGTGGAGAAGAGTGCATGTAGATAAATATTTGGAGACTTCAAGGTCTCATTTCACCATAGAACAAAATAATATGTTTCAGAAACTGGAACCCTGACAAGTGAAGATTTATAAAAAATAAACCACCCAACGCACTGGAAACTACATGTTAAGAAAGGTTATATTACATAGGGGTTAAGAATGTGGCTTTCAGCAGGCAGAAGAAAAAAGATTAAAACATGCATGTAAAAGTCTATAGTGGCCTTACACATAAATCAGTCTGAAGGTGGAGAGCTGCCTCAACATCTCATGTAGTGTAGACCAAGAGGTTGTGGAGAGGCAGAAACGGCAGGACAATAACAATTTACAAGAAATCCTTTGGCAGAATGAAATACTTGTAAGTCATGGTAGGGATTAGGTTTGCTGATGTAGGAAATTATTTATTTGGAAAAATCCTCTAACTGGAACACATTGCTTTTCAGTGAAAACTGGAGAAGTTAAAAACGTGCAGTTGTAAAATTTCAGGGGGTTTGTCTAATTGACCTCCTCTTCAGGTGTCTAGATTGGCATCAAGGCTATTGGAATGAGTCATCAAAACTGTGCCTAGATTTTGTATGTCACATAGAACACCACTTCTGAAATAACTACCTAAACTAGTGCTAAATGACAACTACTGCATTTAGGGAAATAAGGATGCAGAGCACATCAGAAAAGACACCAAACAGAGAGAAGGCAGGTGACTTTCAAAGTCACTGGAGAAATCTTCCAGGCCTGTCACCTCAAGAGGGTTAGGAAAACTGGGCCCTTGGAACATAGCTGAGCTGAAGGGCTTTGGGAACAGGAAGAGGTAGGAGGTGACACACTGCAGATCTTGACTTTGTGTGAAGCAATTTAGAGCAGGACAGAAATTGCAGTGGGCTAGATGAAGAGCTCTGGTACAGCACAGGTGCATTGCAAAGATACCAGGCACTGTGGAGGACTGTTTTCACCCACCCTTCTGCCCAAGACTGCGTCTCCCAGGGCCCCTAGATCCCTGCTCACAGCATGCCCTTTCTCCTATCAGCGATGGGGCAGCTGTGCTGTCCTGTCATCCATTTGTAAGGAGCACTTTACAGGGCAGTCTGTGGGGATGCCTGCCAGCTGCAAGTGGCTGAAATTCACTGACCCCAAGTTTTTCTGGCAAAGGGAGTATTTACATTCATTGCCTTTAGCACACAAAACTATTTTAAGCTTCAATGTGAGTAAAGCTATTTTTGCTACATGCACAGCGTTTGCCATTGTTCTATGTACCTCGCCACATCTAGTGTGTAAAAATGCTCTCCATGGAAATACCTGGATCAAAACCAATGAGGAAGCTGCACACATACTTCAAACACTTGCATATCACAAAAATTTAACACTGCCAGCACCAAATAGTTCTGGTTTATCTCAGAAGAATGTTTGCAGCTAATCCTCTCTTGTGGACATAGATAAACATACTGCAGCTAATACATACTTATCATAATTCAGCGGAGACATTTCAGAGTGCACCACTTAGCTGCTTTTCAATTTCTTTTCCTGTTTTGTCATTACCATTGTTGTGAGGATTTGATTTGTTTTTCTTTTTTTAAATTTTGTTTTTCGTTTGTTTGTTTTCCAAATCATTTACAGGTGATTGTTTGGTCCTTTCTTGGAACTAAACCCTCAGTGTACTTCAGCTTTCTCTTACTCTCACTGCTGCTTCTCTTAGCGTAGGGATCTGTGGAGCTGTGGGAGAGGTACACATCGTGTTACGGTAGAACATGAAATAGAATGACTCTATATAGTTGTTGAAAGAGAAAGAAGGCTTTATTTACAATTCCAACAGTTTCTTTTAAACCATGCTGCGTTAAAAAGGTATATTATTGGTCCATCGGACTGACACTTCTCTGCATTGGCTAAGTAAAAATGAAACAACACTTAAAGACAGTTGTTATAAGAAAGAAAATACTATTTACTTAACTTGTTTTAAGAAATAGAGATTAAAAAAAAAAAACCTGTTAACAGCTTTCCCTTAGGAAAGGAGCTAACAATAGTTAGCAAGATAAAATTCTCTCAGGCTCAAAAATATCAAGCCCACACACATAGAGCACCTAGCTGCATTGTAGGTTTCTTAGACCCCATGGCAGCACTGCTAGAGTCATTTTGGCCATTGCACTTTTAATTGCAGGTATGTGATCTACATTTATTCTTCTGTGGGACAGTTGGTTTTCTTAGTCAGATTTCAATTCTCATTTCCTAGGTATTATATTTTCATTCAAACCAATTAAATGCTATTTATTCTTTGCCTTCCTTTTAAATGTATAAAAAATTTAAATCCAGAGTTGTTATGGATTAAGACATATATATCAATGTAATAGTTTGCATTAGCTGTGCCAGTACTTTCCTGTCCTTGTATTCTTGCTGTAACTTCAAATATGCTTTTCTTCAATTCTCCCTCTTAAGATGGTTTTCTTCTCCTGCATGTCTCTCCAGAATTTCTGCTCCACAGACTTCAGATTTTCTTAAATGTTTTTGAAGTTTTGCTCATGTATCTTGTGTCCCAAACTTTCCATCTGCTCAGTCATATGGTTGTACTGTCTCTGATATGAATCTTTTGTTGTGAAGAACAGATATTTTGTCTCCTGAGTCTTCCTCATAGTCATATTGTTGGAGGGTTAATGCCTGCCTCCAGGTAGGTAGCTAGGCCAGAAGGTTGTATTTTAATGTCATTCCTCTAATGGGTCAAGCAGATCAGTTGCAGAAGTGGGTAAAAGAGAGTGTGTTTGCCAACAGTTTTAAGCTACTTGAGTTTTCTCATCATCTGGAGACTTCTCTGAGACGTTGCCCCCTTCTGATTCCACAGTGTCTCTCCCCCTTGCACTGAACAAGCTGTTACATGCACTACGGAGATTTTTTTCCTGTCTGTGTTTTCTTTGAGACTATGCTGAAGTTGCAAAATTGGGAAAGACAGAAGCCATTAAGGGTAGCATTGCTTGTTCATTGTAGCAAACTTCTGATTTAAGAAAACAAAGAATTATTGATTCCACTTACATAATGTGGAGCTCTCTGGTCTGCTCCATCTCACCGCCACGGGTTATCTCACCGCCATGCTTCAGGGTGGGTGCAGACTGAATGTTATTAATCTTTGATTCGATCTTTTGAACTAAGAGCATATTGGCATATCTTAGGGATGTGGAGGCTTTTAGACCAGGTTGTCCTTGACACCATGCAAGTGTTACTGCCACACAGCAGAGGTTTGAAGTTGTAGCAGGATAGAGTTTTCTTTCACTTCCTTCACCAAAGGTCACGAGACAGCTTTCAGGAAAAGAAAGTGTTCATTTGTCACAATACTTCAGACATCTCCAAATGAACGGTATTTCAGCGTTTTCTCAGTCCAAATCTTTCCCTGTTCATGCATACCTGAAATTGGTAGTTTGCCTCTGTGCAAACTCCTCCTGCTGATAGACTTGACCTTTGGATATTTACTCATGTGCTTCCACCCTTAATGTTTCCTGCATGACCTAACCCAACATGTGCCACATGTGAGGCCGAGAATTAAATGCAAAGTTTTGTGTATTCGTCTTTGAAACATGTGCATTGTGGGAATCTACCTTTGTTGTGCTTTGGGAAAGGTGTTCTCCAGTTTAGTGTTACCACTGAAGGCACTCTAAACTACTTGCCAGCTTTTCATTCCTCCCTTCCTCACTCCTTCCCTTCCCCTCACCAGGCTGGAGAGGAGAACTGGAGGTGTAAAAGGTAAAAATCACAGGTTGATATAAGAACAATTTACTGGACCCAGAAGTTAGATAAGAAAACTAACAGTAACAGCAACAATATTTAATAACAAAGGTGTTTAAGAGATGTGAGGGATTCACGTGCAAATGCCCACCACCATCCCACAGGGAACCGCCACTACCCTACCCTACGCAGAAGGGAGCCCTTCCCCATTCCCAGAAAGTTAGGTGGTATAGAATAATTTCCAGGTCCTAGCCATGCCCCTCTGCAAAAATTTAACCCTGCCCTGGTGAGAACCAGGACAACCTTCTAGAAAAAGATGTTCAGCCTATGTGTTTCAATGTTTGTCTGTAACAGTTTGGTAGTGCAACTCCACTTCGAAAATTCCTTTTTTTTTTTTTTTTTTGACAGGCATTCCTTACAGCAAATAAAAAATAATATTTTGTTCCCAGGGTACTTTGATAACTTATTCTTTTTGGGTGGGGACAGAAAGCATGTCAAGATGGAGCCTAATTATCAATTGAACAAGCAGGGACTGGTTTTACCAACCAGGAATGATATAACAGGATAATCACACACTCTGACAAGATCAATATATACCTGGCTGTCTGAATCTTGAGAGCGGCTAAGCATCTCAGTGTTTTAGGATGCTACAGCCTCTCCTGGTTTTCTCACACTCTTGTTCATTGACTCGACTGTCCTTTTGCCTTTTGATTTACAATCCTAGTATAAACTCTTTGTGAATAGAGATTATATGTTTCTACAGTGGTTGGCAAGTGATCCCATTCAGAGCTGGAGTTCTCCTCAATAGAAATAAAGACTATACTTTAGATGCTGGTGGGTATTCCTTTGCAGATAGGCATAGAATGTAATAACTGAGAGAGGGCATGTATATATGATTTTACATATTAAGTGGGTTTGAATCATTCACAAGCTTTAGGAAGTGCCTTTAAACCTATTTCACCACCATAGTAGCCTTGGAGCAAATGTAATGCTAATACTCCTGCTTAGTGATTTTAAACAGTTTGTAAGCTGCTGTAAAAAATGTGTTGTCAAACTCTGCAACTAATTTACTTCTTCCAGTCTATAAAACAAGCAAAGGAAACATCTGTTTAAATGGGAATGTAATGGCAGTGGGGATTATACTTTTCTTGTCTCTGTTGTTGTTCATTGTGTTTAATCAATTTAGATATACAAAAAATAATGCCACTGATTAATAAGTAGTAGTATTTATTACAGCTTGAGACCCTGTAGAAGCCTATGTAGATGAACGTTTTTGTGACACTGCTGGCATTTCTGAAACAATTTAAGCAGATGTGGGAACATTCCAGACATTGCTGTAGACATAGTTCACTCCACATAGATGAAGTCATGGCAGAGTTAGCACAGATGACTGGAGCTATCAACACAACATCTTGGTCCATAAATTCGCTGCAGAAAGGGTTAACATGTTGCAAAAGGCATATCCTGCATGGGAATTGTCATATTCCTCTGTGTGATTCATTTATTTATATGTGCTCTATGTCTGTCTCTCAGATTATTCAGCCCCTGGAATGCCAGAGTAAGTGCTTTAGAAAGGTCAGCCCTGCTTGCAGGAAGCCAGCCTTGCTGTCCTCTGAACTTCCAAAACTCAGAGACTGTTTCTTCCGTGTGCTTTTTAATACCCCTGAAGAAAATGCACTAGAACAGCATTCAGTAGAGTGTGAAAAGCACTAAAGGGTTCTACCCTGACCATTGTTTCTTGTGAAATGCAAGTCTGGTGCTCTAGCAAAATTTGGGCTGAGGGGCTGTGCCTTGTCTGCTCTATTCTACTTGATTTATTTGTGGATTTTTCATCTGGAAGCTAAGACAAGACCAAGGTTGCTTGTTTCCTTGCTTACAGAAAGAAAATAAATAATTTGATATGAGTGTTTTGACATAAACAAGTGAGATGAACAAAAATACTGAAGGCACATTCTATTGATTTTTCCTACTCCAGACCATGTTGCACTCTGTTGCTGAGCTGTGAGGACCCAGGAAGAAAACTGGCCAAGGCACATGTGTTATTTTATACATTTAGATATAGAATGTAGATGACATAGAACATGTAGCAGTAAAATAGTGTGCAAAAGCCTTTTATTGATTCAGGCACTTTGGTGGTATTTGTAAGATCATCCAGAAAAAAACATTCAGAAGCAAACCCATAGGAACAAAACCCATGTAAACCTGCTTTATGCACTGGTTTGCAAGGACAGGAGAGTAATGTAGAGCTGGGATCCTCCAGAGGCATGGTCGGCTGTGGCTCAGGGTAGAGGCTCTCCACTGACTGTGCAACAGTGCATGTACATTTCATGTTGTAATTTTTAGAAAGGCAAGCAAATCCAGATGCATTCACAGTTTTGGTCTCCGCATAGAAAAGTATGAGTGATCCTGGTTCCTTTTAATTTACCTTGGGTAGCTGGAAAGGGCAACTAGAACTTTGTGAGATTGCATAAATGGATCAAAGTCTGGGTGTTTAATTTCTAATTTCCCTAGCAAATTTTTGTCTTTAACTAACATTTTCTCATCATCAAAACAAAACAAAACAATACAAAATTCTCTTCATCAAACCATTCCTAAGACTTAAGTTGTGAAGTGTCATTCGTCTTTCATGGTGGCTGATGGAACAAAACCAATCGTGGCGTTCCTCTAGTGAGTAGTGAGTTAAACATAGAGCATGCACAAATGGCAAACTCTGAGTGAGGTGTCAGGACATTAAACTTAAGACTTAAACCGGCACAAGGCACAATTAGAGGCCTAATTAATATTTCTGAAAAAAATAAAAATTAGTTAAGAGATGGGATTGGAGTTTTTGCAAACTTGAACTTTCTGAGTGAGAACTCAGTTGTCATTCCATGGGATTAAAATGAATTTTCTAAAACCAGCATTTCTTTTGGACTAAGCAGAAAAAGATGGCTTAAGAGCTCTTTAAAACATGGATTATATATTTTGGTTTTGTTTTTTAGATCTTTGTATGCATTTTAATCACTCTTCTGGAAAGTATAAGGCAGGTATTTTGAACCTCATAATGTCCAGTGGCTACTCTGAGTCAAAGGGTGAGATTCAAGGGGGGAGGTATTTACGTCAGAATAAAGTGTATTTTTCTAACTCAATGAAGACATTAAGATGAAAAAAAAAATATCTTTGATGTTTTGTTTTAAACACTCCTTTATTTCCTTGAAGACTCACCAACCAATGTAATTTTAAAATATTGTCTTATCAACCAGGAAAGGAGAACAAATATGTCCTTTCAAATATGGCCTCTTCACATAAATAATAAAACAAAATAAGAAGCTCAGCATATGCAATGTCTCATCAGGATATGAATGAGCCTTTTTTTAATGTCTTTGAAAGGCAACCATCACTTTTACAAGATCAAATAATGGAAGGGCTTAAAAATCTTGCATGCAGGCTATTTGTAACACCTGAAAAATGTCAATCAGAAAGATTTGAACCAGTGGGAAATGATTCCATTGGTTTTCTAGCTTTGATCACAAGAGGGAGTATTTGCAAGTAATCTTTCCTTGTGAAAACAAAAATGCTGCTTAGCAGTGCAAGCAGTGGGTTTGGGCCATTAACTGTTTTCTGCAATGCCCTAGCAACATCCAAATCAAACGTGCAACAAGTGCAATTTTTTCTTGTCTGTTTGTAGAAGTATGCATGATGAGACCTTCAGAAACTTCATGCAGGTTGTATATTAATCATAGAGAACTTTTTTAGAGGAAAAAATTATAGTCTTACACTCAGAGCCAGATTACTGTGGCATAAATTCTTTGTCAATGTATCAAAGTAATAAATGAATCTTTCTTCTACTTGTATCTTCTGCCTAAGAGAGACTGATCCTTCCATAAAGGAAGTTTTAATTTCTATTAGTTAGAATCTTTAATTATAATTTTTTCAGGAGATAGAATGTCAAGGAAAGGAACATATGGCGTGTAAAAATAAAAAATGGCAGTTTTGGACTAGTGTGATTTAAAGGTCACAGTTTAAAGCTATCTGCAAGTTCATAACAGCAACAAAAAAAGTCCTCATTCATTACCAATGACATGGCTTGCAGCTGTGTTTGGTGCTGATCAGTTATCTTGCACTAAATAAAGGAAAGACAACCCAGCTGATGGAATTAAAAATTACTGGCACAGTTTGTTACGTGTCCAATCCAAACATCTTGAAACCGGGCTATGAATTAGAGAAGGTTCATAACTTTCAGGCAAGTTAACAATAATTTTTGCCTCCTCTTTGACCTATAAGCAGAATTTGACCCAGAGATGGAAATACTGCTGATACAGTGGGAGTGCAATGACACTTCGGGGGAAGGAGGGGGGAGCCCATATTGTTGTAGGAATAGAGACTTGCTTGAGGTTTCAAAGGAAAATGGTAGCAGGCTTCATAATTCCCCAATGACTGGGTTAACATTTTCCTTATTTAAAAATGTTACAGAACTGTTTGGGAATCAGAGGAACATGGAGCAAGGGAAGAAGGATTTGCTTTAAAGCCACATTGTCAGGTAGAATTATGCTTTATATAAATGTGATTTTTTTTGAAGACTGTTAGATCAATAGAAAATTTCCATGAAATCAGATGTGGAAAATTATTCTACTGAAAAAAATCTTCTATTTGTATTTAACCATTCTACCACAGCATCTGCAATCCGAAGGAAGGGTCTTTGTTAAAAACCCTCAATGCCAATTTTTTGGGCTTCTGTGAGAGTAATTAATCATTCTGCAGTAAGGAGAGCTGCTCTTTGTGGTCAACACGTACTTTTCCTGACTGCACAGAGGTGTTTTGATGACGGTTGGCAGAGCAGTGTGCCAGGAACTTGCTTACTGACATAAGTGATAGGTGGGAACATATCAGAGCCAGTGGCAAAGTCTGAGTGGCCAAATCATGGAGTGGAAAATGCCAAGCCAGTGCTCAGAGGTGTGAGAAAGGATGGTGCCTCTCTGCCTTCTCACTCCAACCACACACACACCTGTTGGCTCTGCAAAGTGCTGGCAAAACCTGTGCTCTGGAGGATAGTGTGTGGCAGCAGGAGAGAACAGGACAGGGCAGGACAGGACAGGACAGGATAGGAGGAGGAGAGGAGGAGGAGGCACCAGCTGGCCATGGCCACATACCCCCCTCACTGCCCCCATCCTTGCAGTTGGAAGGAAGCATTGCTGCTCTCTTAACAAAGAGAAACTTAAATTAGAGAGCTTGAAATGCGTTTTAATAGCTCTGATTTGCTCATCTTTGTGCATAGGCCTATTTTAATTCCCCACTCTGTGTGAGTAGCCATTCTTCTTAATGCCTGGAATAAGTCCCAAAGTAGCTGTGCTGAAGCCAGCCTCTACCTACTCTGTCCCTCTAATGGTACCACCTCATGGAGAAGAGGTGATAGGATAGCATCTATTCCTGACAAGTGTTCATGTCTTGGGGTAACTTGGAACTAAACCCAATTAATAGTCCCAAGAGTCAAAATACAGTGGGTTTTTGGCTTTAACTACACCGGGGAAACTTTCAGGCAATAATTTAAGAGGACTTCTATAAAATCATCTTTTTTTTTGCCAACTGTTCCTTGATTTTCCCCACTTCCCAAGCCTGAATTCTATCCTGCTTCCTCTTTTAGAGCTGTGTGTTCTCTTTGTCCCAGGGTTGCCCTTAAAAGCAGGAGTGCAGAGGGAGAAAGTATCCTTTCAGCTTGATGTGAATTGCAAAGCAGGGCTCTTTCCTTCCATTCTTAAACACGAAGGGTGGCACAAGTAGCAATGCTGACAGTGTACATTTGCAGATGCCACCATATGGGTCTTGAAAAACTAGTTGCACCGATGATTCCCTGCACATGTAGGAGACAGTTTGCATTGTTGGCATCGTCCCTGCACAGAAACAAGCACAGCTTAGCAAAGCTAAGCAGATGGCACTAGATCTGGTGCCAGGGAAGCACTGAATTAAAGGTTATACCCACCAGGTTTGATGCAGTGCCAGTTTGAATTGGTACAGAAGCTTCGGCCCACCTGCTTATTGGCCTTGTGACATCTGGCATCTTTTTTTTTTTTTTCTCTTTTTCCCCTTGGACTAAGCTAAATGCAGCAAGGAAAAATGTCATTTTAAAAGCAATAAATGGGATTAAAATTCTCTGAGAAAAAAGAAAGCCTTACAAATACAGTCTGTTTAACACTGCTATATTAGAGACCTTGGGATGGCTTTGTGAAGATTATATGATGGAAAATACAGGTCTGGGTGAAACCACTTTTACAGAAGGCCTAGTGGTCAGGGTGGCATACTAATGAGCTCATGGATCTGTTAGGAGTTTAGGGCTATCAGCAGCCTGCGCACAACAGCTCAGCATCTCCGACTGTCACCCTACATATGTTGTCACTCAGGGCAGGAGAGATATTTTATTATGCCACCTGAGTGTGGCTGGTGGAGGTGCCTAAAAAACAGCAATGCACCCTGCTAAACTTACTGCCCCCTCCACTTGGATGTCTCCCTCTCCTTTTTGTTGTCACCCATCACCTTTTTTTTTTTTTCTTTTTTTTTAACCAGTCTCTCCTTCCTCTCCACACGTTCACATGCTGTATACAAAAATATGCTGCCATGGGGACTGTGCTTGTTGCAGAGACTAAACCTGTTTATATGTCTCCTCCATTAGGGATTTAATCCTTGCTCCCTTGGTGTGAAATGAAAGCATGCAGCTGTATGGCACTCTGGAGATGATTACCAATATAGCTAAACCTGAGTTTATACACACCATGAGCCAGATTAATCAACAATTTATTGAATCAAAATTGAATCCATACAGCAGTGGTTTTGACTTTTTTCTTTCTTTCCTTTTTTTTTTTTTAAAGATGGTGTCAGCCTGCCTGAATAATTTTGGTAGAGAATTGTCAGAAAATCATTGAGCCAGATTTATTAAATATCTGAAAAATAGTGACAGGCATTGTGTGATTTCTAAGGCTCCGTCCCAAAATGTCAGGGAGGTGGATGTGCTTATATACTGTAGACATACATTTTGAAATCCTCAGTGCTGGTTTGCAGTCTTCATTAAAAAAGAAAGAAAAAAAGGGTCAGCTTTGGACCTTGCCTTAAATTTTCTTGGCTCCTCTATATCCAGTACCAATATTTAGGAAGGAAAAAAAAAAAAAAAAAAAAAAAAGGGAAACAAATAAAAGNAAGAAAGGCAACAAATGAAAAGCTGATAGGAATGGATAAATAAAGCAATATATATCAGAAGAAATAAATGTACTGGGGAACCAGTTACAATGCAAGTGTATTTCACAGCAAAAGATCATTGATTTCCTAAGCACAACAACACAAAAAATGCTGTACACCTGGAAATTTTTAGGCTGAGAATATTTTGTTATAAAAAAGAGACTAATATTAAACATCCAAATTTTCCATTGCTGACCTTTGAGTTAGAAAGTATTTGTAAGGGACCTGATCCAAACCCCACTGAAGTCAGTGGAAAGACTTTGTTGCCTCACACCTGTCTTTTCTTGACCTTGTTGCTGGTGTCTCTGCCTCTCACTTTCTCCAGCACAGGCAACTGTGTGGTGCCATTTGTTGCAGGAGGCTGCCTCACAAAGTCATTCCCAGCACAGATAGGTGTTGAGTTTCAAGTTGGACACTGACTTTTTAAACTGTTCTACTGCACAGCTTTGGCATCTGCTGAGCTATTGATTTCCAAGGTCAGAATTTCATGGCTTTCAGCTCTAACCTTCTAGATTTGCTGCTTGTAGACAACAGCCTCATTGCACAAAGTGGAAACACAAGAGCTGGATCTCTTCTGGCAAGGTTTCAGTAAGGATCAAAGTCTTGGAGGTAACTTCCTTCTTCAACGGTCTCTGAAGCAGCTTGATCTGTGAACTCTCCAGATCTTCAGATTTTCAGAGATAAAGGTGTGCAATGGCAGCTCTATTTGTTTTGGTTTGAGTGAGGAGAAACAGGCTGCCCTTTTTGTGAAACAGTTTACAGGTTGCCAAAGCAATACTTGAGTTATTTCCTTGAGTTTTGATGAATGTCAACACTGAAATAAAAACAATGGACAAGGCTTTGAACTCTTATTCACAACAAATCCTCCTCCTTATCTTTCCAAACTTGGGGAATTTATCATTCAGTACAGTAGCAGTACTAGTTGAAAAGTGGTTTGTTTGTTGTTGGCCTTTTTTTTTACTACTTTGACAAATGTTCTATTTACATAATGGATTGGTAAATAGTTTTGAGACAATTTGCTTTTGCTAGCTCCTCAAATTTTTTCATCTAATACTGCTTTCTCAGAATATTGTCTATTGAAAGTTTTCACTAGCATTTTGAAGTTACAGACAATATCTCATACTACCAGGGAAAGTGATTTTGAATTAAATATAACATCCTTAAATAAAAAGGTTAGAAACAAGGAGGTTTATTCCAGATCTGCAACCAACATACCACAAGGATAGAAATTTCATTTTTTGCTTGAATTTAGTCTATTTTCATCTTTAATGGTTTATTACTATTGCAGTTTAAATTTTCCATCTAGCACAATCATTTCCATCACTGTCACTTTCTTCACCATCTTCAAATTCTTTCCTACATTAGTGTCTTCATCGCCCTCTTCTTCCTCTTTGAACTCAAATCATCATTAACTCCTCTCACGGAATATGATATAGAGTCTTTCCTAAACCATTCAGCTACAACATCTGGATTTATCTGATCCCATGCTGACTTGTTCCAATGACAAAGCTGCGCTGTGCTAGGTCTTCATCTTCCCTGTAGGAGTCACAGCTGGATCCCATGCCATGAGCCATGAAGGCTACAAGCATTCTTTAAGGACTTGTTCTCTGCTATGTCAGGCACCTACAGTTGTGACATTCCTACTGGTACAACTGCAAGGGCTGCATTCTTTGCTCCAATGATATTCTTCATCATGGTGTTAGATACCCTCTGAATGTACCTAGGACAAGCATTCTTCTTTTGTGTACCAGCACACCTGGTCTCCTGTTCCAAACGATGTTCAGCCAATCCTTCATTAAGTCTGTAGACATCCATCCATGGTTTTGACACCTAACAATTATTCCAGTAGGCAGCTGGTCCTTCAGCATTGTTTTCCGCTTCAAGATCACATACGGTGGCAATTTTATACCATCTGCTAACACTGCCAGCATTACTGTAATGCACATTTTTTCATTCCCCAAAGTTTTGATGATGACAGATTTTGTGCCTATTTCTTCAATGACATTATTGGATGGCTCATCAAAGGAAACTGGTGTCTCATCTGCCTTTCCCATTTGGCTCAGCAGGTAATCGTGACCTTTATCAATCCAGTCACGTACTGCTGGAATGCAATGACTTTTTTGCTAAAGTTGGAAGGTTGGCAAAACAAAGTCCTTCTCTTTAGGCAAAAACCATTATGACACATCATCTTTATACACCAGTCATTACTGATTTTGAACTTCTGCCATGTAATTTGTCATGCTTGTGCTATTTCATGAGATCTTCATATAATGATTTCCTGTGCAACACGCGTTCTATCCTATTTCCTTTTTTGTTTTTTAGGTGCACATGTTCTGCAACTTATCTTTCTACTTGAGCAGGTGGGATGGATTAGATGACGTCCAGAGATGCCTTCTAACCTCAACCATTCTGTGTTTCTGGCATTCAGTGATAGTTCATGTAAGTGCCCTTTTCAGGCGCTGAATAATTTCTGCATTGAGTTATTGCATAACAGTTTCTGTTTTCATTATTTCTGTCTTGTCACGTGTGCCTCAGTAACATTATATTTCCTCTTGGCTCACAATCATTAGTTAGTACCCAGAGTTCCACCATGCCTTTTAAATCTGCATTGTAACTCATACTTTTGGGTATGTTTTCTCTTGTACTCCCTGTGAACTCCAGATGTTTTGCTATTTCCCAATTTACCTAAAACTATTTTAAAAAATCACGCTGGAATTTTCTGATCTACCCCATGTCTACTGTCTAGTTGCTGAAACATCAAATAGTAAATCATTGTATTGTCTTTTTCAAACTTTGGGCTTCTTTGGGCAAGTTTGTGGACACAACTAAGGAACCTTCTGCAAAGCATAGTCATGGAATCATTATAATACAAAGGGTAGACAATCTCCAATTTTTAAATTAACTTTCTGGACAAAACCCTCTAATCCTACTTCTGTGTAAAGAAAGTATTGGGTTTTTTTTTTTTTTTTGCTGGAACTGTGGTCAGATTTAATTAGAAGTTTTTTTTTAACTCAGGAAACCATCAACACAATCTGTATATGCACTCCAGAACAGATAATTATTTTATTAAATGAGTTAAATACGGTCTGCATGGCACATGACCTGTGAAATCATCTTTTTTGGCCAGCTAGTCCTGCAGCATGTGTGCTCTGGCATGGGCAGAGCTTGGCTGAGCAATTACCCTCAGCCATGGGCAGGCCCGAGGCCTCAAGGGTGCAGACATTTCTCTGGTGTGCTGGCCAGTCATCCAGTTAGTATTTGTGCAACCAGAGAGACAGACCAGCTCTCTAATCCAGGATTTCCTTGCTGTAGATTGTATGACATTTATGCTGACCCTGTACATAGACTTCTAACCTGAGTAATATACAATAAACACTACATACACAAGTCATGTAATGGCAAGTGACAAGCAGAATACTGCTCATAACAACCCAAAATACAAGGTATTTTCAATGTGTAAATGAACCTATTAATAACCATTTTAAAAATTAAGCATACTTACTTGTAACTTTTTACAATTTTTTTTATATTTTACAATATATAGAAGTACAAATAAATTATCTGCATGAACAAAGAGAATCCAAGAATCAACTCCTTGTCTTTGCTTATAATTTCTTGAAACTAATTGCTAGCATGGTTTAAAAATAACAACAAAATAAATTGGTAGCATCTTACATTTCTACTACCTTTATCCAAAACAACAAGCGCTGAACTTCTTTTTTTTTTTTTTTTTCACCCAGTGACTAATTGTGTATCGCTGTGAAGGGCCTCATAGCAATGGAATGTATTTAACTTATTTAATTAAGCTACAACCGGATCTATATTTAAAAGAACGTTGTTCCTTCATTATTTTGGTGAGTTGTATTTAACTTCACAAGTTACAGAGTAGAACTATTTTATAGACTTTCTTTATTATTTGAATGGTAGACAAATAAAAGTGGACATAAAAAAGGTCGTTTGTATTTGAAAGTTTTATTGCTTCAGTTACAGATAGTACATATGAGTGTAAAAAGTCTGTAGCCCATATTAGTTCCGCTATATATTTCTGGGTTTGCTCTTTAAATTAAAAAAGTGTGGAGGCATGAAAAACAGATGCTTTCAACCAATTTTATTCCAAAGTGAGAAAAAATATATGTTTGTTTTGAGGTGCTAGGAAAATTGCATATAGGGATGGAGTATTCTGAAAAGATTGTCTACTTCCTGAGCAATTTCTTTGAAGCTGGCATAGACCACATTGCAGTTCATGGGCTCAGATTTTGGAGGTGAGTTCTTGATGCCTATAAAAACATAGGGTTTTTTAGTGCAAAATCTGCCCCACCGTGTGAAACCTCAAAACAGGACTGCATGTACGTCTGTTGCCTGTTGCTTTCTGGGAGAAATCTTGAAGCTGGAGGCCACTGAATGGCTGCAGATCTGCTCCATGCTGAATACGTCTGCAGTGTAAGAATGCAATGTGCTGTGAAGAAGGAAATTACTAGACGCCTTCACTTGGCAGGTCGGCGTAATATGGCTGCCTATGATTTCATCCATATAGCAGTACAAGTAGGGTTCAGGTTTTTGTGTTCATTTGTCATCAGATATTATCTCTATATTCATAAGAATAAAATAAATATAGAACATCTTGCAAACTCCTTTGTGGGTGTTCAAGGTCCTTTTCTTGATTAGCTTCTTTTTCATTTGTATTAGTATCATCTCTCTTTTTTTTTTATGTGGGATAATTTGCTCATTTTCCCCTGGTTATTTCTTAAAATGATAATACTTATTTCCTCTTTTCTGATTTGACTTTGCACTAAAATTATTTAATTTTCAATTTTATTTCAAGAGACTTATTAATGCAGAGCTAAAAATGGGTATAAGTGTTAAGGGTATCCATTACAGTAAATGTTAGATCACCATCAGAACATCAAGCTTCTTGTTTAATGGGGTTTTGCATTGGCACACCAGGTACCTATGTCATCACTGGCACAAGTAGACAGTCCATAAGGTATCTATATACAAAACCTGTAGGGTTTCTGCTGGATTTTCTTGTAAAAATGTCCTAGTTTTCATACAACTGACATTGTGATACTCAAGCCTGACCCCTGTCAAAAGGCAAAGGGATTGTAATTTTAAAATTTGGGCTTCAAGATCCATATTGCCACCACTGGTACCAGTGATAGAGTCTCCAAGGGCAGCCTTTGTCTTTGAATTTTGCAAAGTTTTGATGCAAATTGTAGCATGCTTTCCTTTTGTGAACAAGAACTTTTGAAAACAAGGTGTATAGGGAAAGAACTTAGAGGCACATCTCAAATACACCAGCTGAAGAATTAGAAGATAATGCCACAATGCAACATACAGGGAAATCAATGTATCAGCCTGTATTAAAAATCAGTCCTCCTTTCAGAACGGTCATACTGTGATGTGACCTCTGCCATAGTGAGTTGCTTCTTTGAGTACATAGAAGCAACCCCTGAGGAGGACCAGCACATCTCTTTGAGATAATTTAAAGCAAACAAATAGCTTTTTTGGAAAATCAAAGTGAGGGGTGGGGGGGAGGAATATAGCAAAAAAATTTAAAAATTTAAATAAAATGGAAGCTATGATTTATAAGAAAATAATTAAAAGAAAGACCTAATTTTTTTTTCCCTCACATCTTACAATTAAAAACTAAACATAATATTGTCTTCTGCAGACATTGCCTACAGCTAAGAAAAAAATTATTCCGCTATATCCAGCTCAGTGCTTGAAGGGAAGCAGCAACTCCTGCGATGTGTAGGATCAGTAATGAAATCCAACCATAGGGTTGGGAACATGGGACAAAGGCCAGTTTTCAAATAATGAGTACCACAATTATTTGGACATTATATTTGGACACTTACTCATGGAATCAATAGTTCTTTACAGTGTCAAAGGCAGACAAAGATAATAACTTGGAGGAGGGCATTTTTTTAGTTATTATTATTTCTTCTGTGCAGGGAAGTTTTATCAAACCAGACGAAGGACTAGGGTAAAATAATTTCAAACTCATGAGTTTTGGTGATGAATTGAATTAGGAAAAAATTTTCTTACTGGTACGCTGTGATGGAGATTTAGGGAAAAGAAGATTTTGTAATATTCAGATAAGTACACAGGAATAGCAATATTGCAAAATCTCCACTGACAGAAATGGAGATTTTAAACTCTCTCATCTAGATCATACATTGCTTCTTTTCCCTCCCTAAATATTCTTGTGATGTAATAGCTGGAAAAGATTGCTTTTCAAAGACACATGGAGGAATGTCTCTTATCTGTTTCAGTTTCCAGTGTAGCATTTTGTCCAAAAAACCTGAAGGAACATTAGCAGAAGTGATGGCTTCTCCTTGGAATCCTCAGTCAATGAGTGAGCAGGGTTATGCCATTTGAACAGTATTGATACTCAACTCACATGCTGCTTATTAAATACATGCAACAAAATGGCAACAAAATTGAAAAGAGAAATTATATGATGAATGTTTCGGAAAAAAGATGGTTCTTTTTTTATTTGTGAAAACATGCAAACAATTATATGCTTAATTATTCATATAGCTTTAATAACTGCAGCAATTCAAAATTCAGAGGAAATACCTATAGTG
Source organism: Donacobius atricapilla (assembly GCA_013397315.1). Taxonomy (NCBI): domain Eukaryota; kingdom Metazoa; phylum Chordata; class Aves; order Passeriformes; family Mimidae; genus Donacobius; species Donacobius atricapilla. The sequence continues at coordinate 222,480 of WBMY01006215.1, read as the reverse complement.
TCCCAACAGCAAGATTAAGCAGCATCTATCAAATATAAAATTGGCTGTAAAGATAATTAGCTCCAATGTAATTTGACATTGAAGTTGTTCTAAGGATCCAGGACTTGGTCTGTAGTAAGCAATGGCAACTTTTCCATGGTTCTTTTCCTGACAGTCAAAGCACAAAGTAGAAATGACCACCACAAAATGCTTTTGACATAACTACAGGTAAGAGATAACTAAGCAGTGACTGCCATTATCAGAGTTTTCCATGCAAAAGATTCAACATGCTCTTGAAAAGTATCTGCCGTGTGACTACAATGTCGCTAAGTTATGACAAGGAAATATCTGTGATATGACAGTGGCATCGTACAACTGTCAATATAAAGGAAGTGCGATGGGATTGCTCTGTGCTCTAAAGCAACTGTCATGTAATGGGGCTGTGACTAGGCTGTAATAGCAGTGTGACTGCAACGTGCCAGCAGAGTGACTGATGGGTAACTCCTGGAAGAGACAGTTCCCAAGTAAAATTGGCTCTAATCGTTTTGAAGTGCTGTGGACCCCATTTGTAGTGACAGCACTGCCCATCAACTTTGGCGAGCTTTTAGTCAGTACCTCATGAGAGACCAAAGCAGTTTATTGCTGTACTTCTGGCAGCCTTAGAGTTATTCTGAATAAAATATTTTGATATCTGTTCGTAGCTGCACTGTGCCAAGGGAGCTGACTCTGGGTATAACCTCATACACAAATGCCCCTGAGCCAGAAATGGGCAGCACTGGCCAGTGACCCAAACATGGGGTCAGAGTGGGCTTCCTGGATGTCACAGCAAGAAGTCTCACCCCTGGGCTCCACACAACAGTGTTAGGTAAGCAGAACAAAGACCTCCTCCCCCTTGTNGGGGGGTCCCCACCATCTACGAATGCTTTGGACCAGACCTTGAGTTCTTGACCTCTCTGCTGGTCAGCCCCTCTGGCTCCCCAGAATTAGACATCCACAGTGAATGTTAAGGGCACTTGGCAAGTAAGGAGAGAAAATATGGCAAATTAATTAAGAAAAAAGGAAGAATTATTATATTCATTTCACAGATGGAGACATTGATGTTCAGATTAATTGATTTGCCCTGAAGCCATGCAGCATGTCATTAGTAGCCTTGTGAATATAGTCGTGTTGTTTGAAAAATGGTTTCTGTGGATAATATTCAGGTTTGCATTTTAACAATGGAGAAACCTATTTCTCTAAAGAAGAAATATATTTTTTTCAAAAAGTAAGCTGTCAGAAACTTTCCATTATTTTAACCTTTTGAAAGTCTTTGTATCCTCCCCTCCCTCAGATTTCCTTATCTTTCAGTTTGCCTAAATAAGATTTGGAACATTACAGCTAAAATGATGGGGAAAAAACCAAACAAACTAAAAACAACAGAAGAAAGGTTAAGACTGCTGATGTGCAACTTACACTGAAATTCAAAAAAATAATGTAGTCAGATTGCTGTCCCCTTGCATTCCCACCTTCAAGAATCCCAAATATGTTAGTTCATGTAACGGATCATTGGTATGTATGTCATTGTATTCAGGTCACAAATCAAACCAACTGTGTTGGAAAGGAATGCAAACATCACTCAAGTGGAGAATAATATTTCATACTAAACAAAGGAGGACAGGAACAGAAGTTTATCCTCTCTGAAAATGGTTCTGTTTCTGCATACCAATGCCTTCTATCAGCAGAAACACCTGCAGCCACCATAAGGTCCACTTTTCAAAGGGAACATTTTCATCTTTTGCCTTTTTCTTCAATATAAAGGAGCAAAATAAGTATACTGATGTACAATTAATTGTAAAGGCTCACTGCTGAAAAGATTTACTTGTGGTTCAGCAGTGTAATCATCTGTTGGGCATTTGCTATAAATCATGGGTGTCTGCTGTTGTCTCCACTAATTAGTACACTAACTTATTATTAAGTCCCTTAAACATTATACAAGATCTGGGCCGTGAACAGAATTATTGGGGGAATAAGAACACTTGAAGTTTTATTGCACAGCTACAAAGCATACAGTAAATATCTGGGTGGTGGACAGTTGTAAGGCATAAGACAAGATGGAATACATATCCTTTAGTAAGTGCTCTACCCATCCATAATTATAAAAGCCCTTTATTTTTCAGCCTTCAGTGTGTCTGTTCAGTCACTCAGGCACCAAATAAAGGTCTCAAACACAATAATTCAAAGCAACTGGTACAGTAGTAAGTGAAGTTTTAAACAACAGTAGACAAGTTGATTAGAGCCTTTGGAGATGCATGCCCTGAATAAAGGTTAACCTTTTTGAACTCTGAATACAAAGCTTTCAGATGAATTTTATATGAAATCTGGTGACAAAGAAAAGCACTATTCAGCAAGGGCTGATTAATTGAGTTACACTTCATTGTAAACCTCTGACAATGATGGAAAATAAATTTAGCAATGTACTTCGCAGCCATACATGTTGACGTGATCTCACTAAAATGCAAGAATCAGACCACATAAAGGCCTTGTTGAATACCTCTGAAGATAGTCTGGTGAGTGAAATGTAAAGCCAGGATTTACAAATATTACATAAGTGAACACTGTTACTGCACTCAGGCTGAAAAATCCTGTTCAAATCCAATAAGTGGTTTAAGATGTGTAAATAGAGGTTTCTGCAGGGAGTCAGGCATTAGAAGCCACCTGGAGCATGTGGTAAAGATTGTATCCATCAATGCAGCAGCTGGGCTGAAATTATAAAGAGAGCTGCTTTCCATCATGCTTGTTTTAATGCATACATTTCTCCTGTCACAAGCACCCCAGGAAAACTACTAACTACAAAAATGAATGGTACCCATTACCTGATATTCATACTTGTGACAACAGAGACAACAATCACAACACAACAGTAAGCAAAAAAACTGATATCCAAATTATTTTTAAGTTGTTGCAGTGGATAGATCTTGAGAACCAGTTGGTAATATTTTAATAACACTGTAGGTTAGAGGAATGAAGCAGGCATCTGGCATTCAATCCAAAGTTTCCTTCTGCTCCACACATTCCATCAAATCATGCACCAAAGCAGTTTAAACAAATCAAGATCAGTAAAAAATTGTTCCAGGAGGGGGAATCCTATGTAAGGTTCAGTTGGATGCCAGCACCAGAGAAAATCTGACATTGGTTTTCATTGTGATTATCTAAAACCAGCGCTCATTTACTATAAGTGTGTTCCCAATGCATAAAGAGCGCTTTTAACCCTACCTTAGTGTTGGACTGTTTGAAGAAGCAAAGTAGGCAGCTGCTTGCCTGATGTAGTAGCTCAGGGCATCAAAAACTCCTCTGCAGCTTCCTTCCCAAACTGGCAAGAGTCACGGGTGAGAGAAACATGGTCTTCAAATTGCAAAAAGCTACAATGAAAGCAATGTGCAAGTGTCACTCCAAAACAGGCAAGGAAACTGTTAAATTGCTCACTGTAAAGTCAATGTTAAAAAATAATAAAAACAAGCAAGCCATATTGCATGTGTAGGGACAGACTGTGCCACTAAGCCACAGGCCCAAGCCGTGGGTGGTGTGGAGTAGCATTGTTCCCCAGCAATTAAAATGAACATGCTCACCACACAAAACTGCAGTGTGTTCCTTCCTCTGTGAGCTGTGCCCTCCTTCTGCCCTCCTTCTGCTCCCTGACACAACCAGCCACAGCAGTGAGCCGAAACTCTCTTGTGTTCCAGGGAATTTGGGGGTCTGCAAGCCTCACTGTCATCTCATTGCAAATTAGGAGGTAAACAAAAATTAGGTATTCCCTGAATTATTTCTGTCCTTCTTCCTGTGTATGAGTTCAAGCATCAGAACTGCCAGTCCTATATTTAGGTTATTATCTTATTCCCTGTGGATTTTGAAGGAATACATTAATACTGATTCTGGGTGTGCAGCAAGAAGCAGGTTTGCTGCTGGATGGATAAGATGTAGGTTGTGTAGTGGTTCCTGTGCAGACCTGGTACACAGGGTCAGGCTGTTGGACATCAGTCCTCCATCCCAGATCTCACAGGTGAGAAGCAGCCACCAAAGGAGAGAGGACCACATCAATTCCTTAGCTTTTTTTCTTGCCTTACTTTTGGGTAATTATGTTTCTCTTTAATTGTTTATGAAGGGAACAGCAAATCTGTTTTTAAACTTTACCAGAGTGTAGCTTTTCCATCAGTTAATACTTCATTGCATACGAGGAGAGCTGATAACAGCCCAAATTCTTTCACTGTTTACTTTGCTGTGCAGCTTATTTTCTCAGTAGCCAGCTTGATTTAAATGTATTAATGAGGGTGCCACAACCTTGCTCTGAATGATTAGTGGGCCAAATCAGTTGAGATGTTTTAGGTGTTCTTCAACATACCTGAGCTAACATCAGAGATAGGGATCACAGGCACTACACAAATAATCTCCCACATCCTGCATGTGTGCGCAGATACACAGATTAACCACCCCTGGGCTCCCTCCAGGCCTCATGCCTTTTGTTCAACTGCTCTCACTCACCCCAACCACAGTGATAAAGCTTTCCATCCCCACATTATTTTCTAGAACTTCTTTCTGAAGTATTGATGGAAGAAGGGAGGGAAGAGGGTATTTTTCCCTTTGCCCTTGCCTCCAATCTGTAGATCCTTTCACTCAGTAGAACTCTGTCCCCCTTTCTGCTGCCATGGTGATTCAAAGAGTTTGAGATTATTTTGCTAAATCTGCCTCTCCCAAGAGGCTGTGGTTTGATTCTCAGTATTCTTAGACAGGTCAGGAATCGCATTAGCTCAGGGCAAAATTGCTCACTGTACAAGGAGGTGAGTTTCAAGATCCTGTGGCAAAGCAGCAAAAAGGACTTGCTCTTGACTCTTGTGATAGATGTCACAATGCTGCCAAATAAAAGCAGTTTTGCTGAAAGAAAACTCAGAGTGGTATTGCTGCAGTTAGGGACAGACCAGCAGTGGTGCCAGCAGTCTACCCACAGTGGAAGAATACTGCACGATAGCGTCAGGCAGAATAAAGGAGGAGATGGCAGGTGAATGACACGCTTATTTTGCGTCTTTGAAGCCATTTAATTTGAGACGAATTGTTGCACGATAGCTACTCAGTATCCCAAAGGCAGAAGCACATTTATGCTTCGTGTATCCGTGACTTGTGTTGCACAAACAGCAGTATAAAAGGCCACTGTTCTTGGTTTGCATGTGCAGATGATTAGGTCCATTCACAAATCCACTTTATCCTGCCCTGTTATTTATGTATACACCAGTCAGCTACACAATGCAGCACATGGCTCTTTCTGAGCAGGCAGTCTGAAAGTCTTAGCCTTCCTATTTTGAAACAGAACTGGGTAAAAAGAATTTTTAACCACATGGCAAAGAAGATTAAAAAATAACTGTTCTATTTTGAAATCTAAATTATTAGAAAACTATCATAATTTGAATCATTTTCCTAAGAACTATTACTTAGGAATACCACTACTGTGGTAGTTATGTCATAGTTATGTCTAATACTGGAAATATTCAATGAATATTTTCAAGATGACTTATTACTGTTAGGGAAGATATACTAAGTTGAAGATTCCACAGAACTGACTCTTGTGGACCTTCATTTTTCACCAATAAAAGTTCAGTAAAATTGGTTTACCCATATCTAACTTGAAATGTTCTCAGTATGAAACTTCATGTTTTGGCTTATTTATATTTTAATATCTTACATATCAAGCTTTATCTAAAAACCTCAAAGCACGTTGCATGCAATAGATAATGCTACAGTCCAGTGGAACTTATTGTCTTACCAATTTTATGAAGAGTTTTGACTCTGAAATCAACTGATTTCTAAACTGTTTCTCAAATTGAAGCTCATTTGGGTGGTTTCATTCATAGCAGTGCTTTTTTACAGTTTTATCAGTATCTTTAAATTATGCCACCAGTCCTGCATAAATCCAGGAAACACCTTACAACAACCAGGGTGCGTAAAAAAAGGATGACCTGATCAGCTACTCACCTTTACTTATATTGCTATACTTGCATACTACTATGAAACAGATATTATGGAGTAGGCTGCATTTCAATTTATAGTAATAGTTAGTCTACCATGTCAGGATGTACGCAGGCTTTTTCTTCTGTGACCATGAACTTTAACATCTATATGAGTGCAGAATATTGCAAGGAATTTTATTTCTTAATGTTTGTGTTGTGCCCTGACTTGTTCCACATGACTTCTTTCTTCATGTGTTATTTTTAGCTGCCAGCCTTGCAAAAGCAGTCTTACCAGTAAGTAGAGTTCAAGTTCAATCTCAAAAAAGCAAGGCTTTTAAAAAATAAATATGTTGCCTAAATATGAATTTCAGGAAAGAAAACATTCTCAGATGAAGCAATGTCAGAAGTTTTGATTTCTGTGATTTAGAAAAACATGATAAGGAAGGAAATTGGTATAATTCTTTTCATGGAAGTTTGCAATTTTGTTAAAACAGTTAAAGTCATTAATTTGTGAGTCATTCAGAGTTGCAAACCAGATTTACCTATATATGAGAATACATACCTGAACTCTCAAAGGTAATGGTGCTGTGGGTTGTTTGTCTTGGAAAGACAGTTTTTGGTCATAATTTTTACTATGTACATATGTTTTTACAGGAAATTTTGTCTGTTTCTGCTATTTTCCAGGAAAGCGAAAAGAGAAAAAAATGACATTGCTGTCTGGCCCTGGGAAAGTTGTTAAGGGATTAGATTCCCTTGTCTAGGAGCATGAACCAGATTTCACATTGCAGCCAGGACTGTGGCGGTATCTCCTGGTAGAGAGGGAACACTCTGAGTCCATTCTCCTGTAAATCTGCTGCCCAGCATTAACTGTGGTTGATACCCACTGTGACACAGCTTGACAAGATGAAAACCACAAATGCATTTCACAGTGGAAAAGACTGTTCAGAGATCCATAAAAAGTTCTTGATGGCTCCAGTTTACACACAGGGAGGACCCCAAGCAACCAAATCCAGATTAGATTCACAGTCCCCAAATCCAGAAAACTTGCCAAAGAGAGGGGAGGTGTGTGTAAAATACTAAAATGCAAAACTTCAGACTAAAACTGGAGATTTGAGGCTGGAATATTTATTATACCTAAAAATCAGCTTCTATCACATAATTTATGGTCATTTTACATACCAAACTAGGTGGGGAAAAGATTATCAGAGAGATTATTTTCCATCATGTGAATAGCCTTTTGGCTGAATATTGAATGCAACAAACCATTTCCTTCTCTCATCCACTTTTCTCCCTCACTCACTTAAGTGCCTAAATTAGGCTACATGTGAGCAATTGATGGATAGCTCAGAATCTCGGCCAGAGATAAATCTTTTCTATGCCTGCTTGTCATCTTTTCCCTAAAGTGTCTCCACTTTAGGAAGCTGTTTGGGGAGGAAGGAACATTAAAAAAAAAACTCCCTCAATCTGTAGACTTTGCTCTTAGAAAAGCCCTCTTCTCCTGCTTTGCTGCAATGAGGTTGATCTGCATTTTTAGCATTCTCTGAAAAAAAGTTGAAGCTGGATAAATGTGTGTCATGGTAGGACACAAAATAGATTGACTCCATATAGTTGTCAGAAGAGAAAGAAGGCTTTTCTTACAATTCCAACAGTTTCTTTTATAACATGATGCGCTAAAAAGGTATATTATTGGTCCATGGGACTGACACTTCTCTCCGTTGGTTAAGTAATAGGAAACAACACCTGGGGAGGGTTGTTATGGGAAAGGGAACACTGTTTACTTAACCTGTTCTGAGAAACGTAGAGAGATGCTTAGAAAAGAGAAACTGTTGACAGCTTTCCCATGGGAAAGGAGCTAACAATAGTTAGCAAGTCAAAATTCAGACTCAGAAATGTCAAGCCCCCAAATGTGGCCATCTCTATCATGAGGAAATTTGTACAAAATTTTCTGTTCCTGGATCAGTTCCAAAGCTGCCATCTCTGGATTAATGGTTCTACCTGAGCTGAAAACAGTGTTTGTAGCGCCAGTAACACAGGAGCTGAATCAGTATGAACTGTAGCATCAATAGTTCACCATCACAACATTTGCAAGTAGCACTAGACATTTTAATACTTGTGCCTTTGCCTTGTCATGAAAATGCTCTTCAAGAATGTGAATCATCAGCTTGATGTGCATTTTAAATCAGGAGGCATTTTATAACCAAAGGTATGATTCTACTCAGAAAGAAAAAACTGTGAGTCTTCTTACTACCAGCTGGATTTTTTTTCAGTTTTGGTTTGCAAATCATTTCAATGTGAGCATAGCCAGTGTGGATATGTGCCTTCTGAAATCTATAATAGATAGCAGGATGGGTAATTTTATGTGTTAGGGATTCTGTTTGTTGGGGATTCTTCCACTGAAAAGCTCGAATTCAGTTTAGACACTGGTGTTGAAAGTCAACAGACATATTTGATCTGTGCTTAGATTGATGGAATTCTGATTTTTCAAAATTGATATTTTTCTTACTCTATGTTGCCATGCCAGAAAGAGTCACCAAGAGTGAACTTTGCATGAGAATCACTCTGACATTAGAAGGTCCAGTTGTTGGATCATGGTATGTCTGTTGCAGGATTTTACACAAGTTTTTATATGTTGAACTCACTAGAAATGTAATTTTGCGTGTTTTTATATGTATGTTTTAACTGAACAAACATTCTTTCTCTACTTCAAAAGCTCAAGATATTTCTAAGGTATGTAGTTTGCTTTGTAAGTGCAAACTTTCCCTTCTGCCTTGACTCCCTATCATAAATAATACAGACCATAGTACATTCTGATTTTTCCAACAATATCTCCTTTTTCAATTTATCCATTTTTATTTTTAGCATTCACAGTGCATTGGCAAAAATTAAAACTAAAACCAATATGTCCTTTTGTGAGAACACAACTTTTTTGGAAAAAAGTGCAACTAGGACTGACTAATTTAAATTAAAATTGTGTATCTGATCCATACATTTGGTTCTATATTTAAGTGACAGCTTAATTAGTGGTTGTGGCTGGATCTAATTAAATCTAATAAGGACGAGGAGCCTTTTTAGGCTGGCATGTGGATACCAGCAAGTTACATGTGTATCTTACTGTGTTATTGTATTGGTTTGGCACGAATGGTAAAAAACCAATTGGTGATCTGCTTTGGAGCTGACAGCCAAGTTGGCCAGTCAGGTACAGGTGTACACCCCTGGGACACACGGCCTAAATACAGGTGGAATCTTGGGAACGCTCTCGCTCTTGCTGCGGGCCTGCCATGAGGTAACTTTGGGGCAGGGAGCAGCAGGGCCC
>WBMY01006215.1:92118-212927 GCA_013397315.1 Donacobius atricapilla | reverse complement strand
CATGTTTTTAAGTCCACAGCCCATATGCAGCCATATGAAAGGCTACATTCGGGAAACTCACAAATGTGGATTTGTCGGGCAGGCTGTTTTCGTGGGAGCTGGAAGCCACAAACAGACTGTGTCTCTTGTGGAAAGTTACCAGAAAAATCAGGAGGGACTTGTCTCTCTCAAAGACTGAATGAAAGACTATTTTAGAAGTCCTACTGACTTAAGAGTTCTGATGTTTTGTCTCTTTACATTGTTTCATAGAAAAGTAGATTGTTGCTAAGGAGGAGGGGGGTGCCTTTAAAAAGGTTTCATGGGGGTTTTTTTTGTTCGCCTTTTAGTGTGTGTTAATAAATCTAACTATTTCTATTTTTAAGTTGAACCTGTTCTGCCTTTCTTCTAATCCTATTCCATAGTAAAAAGATAGATCACCGCACTGCATTTCACAAAACAAATTCGTCCAATGTGAAACCTCTACATTTTTTGGTGTTTCTGCCCAGTTATGAACTTTAACCCATTACAGTTATGTATTAGATATCTTGAAGCAGAGCAAATATAAACATCTTTACTATGCATATGCTGCCCATGTAGGAAAACAATGTCCTAAAACACTACAAATGTGAAGGAAAAATTAACCTCTTTTTCAGATTTATAAATTATATTTTATTAGCATAAATATCAGCTTCAATTTTCAAATAAGTCTTGGCCAATTTTATGGTTTTTGAATAAAAGCTAGTCCAAGCAGATGAGGACCATGCACTTAGAATTCTTTATTTAGAACAATGTTGTTCTCCCATTGAGGAAGCTTCTGTCAGTGTTGCTCCCTGAAAAAGTACATTTTCTGTCTGTAGTACTGAATTCCTTGAGGTTATCCCTGTATTTACATTGGTTTTGTCTTTGCTTATTTATCTGGGAAAGATGTAGACCTTCTGCGCTGATCATAAGTACTGCAAAGTGCTTATTGTCGTCTATTGCTGAATTTGCTTCTTCTTCCATCTAATCTGATCCTTCTGTTCACTCAGGTATTCACAGGGTAAAAATGCTTCAATGAGACCAAAGTCAGCTGAAAAAATATAAGGGATATGTTCCAAGAAAGAGATACCAGTATGTTAAAAGAATCAAACTGAGAATCATAAAAGCTTTATAACTTAAAATTAGCCCAAAGCAACTGCGGTATGCCAAATATTATACAGCATTTAGGTGGTAAATCCTTGCCATCTTTGTTTTCTGTTGTTTGGTACTTATTATCTATAATAGTGTAATTTACCTCATTCCCTGTGAAAAAAAAGAATAAATAAAATTAATGTATATGCACATTTTTATGTATATATGTGTGTATATCAATGCACTAATATCTACATACCTATGGAAAGAAGCAGATTCTGTTCTCATCTCTACAACGCATACCCAAGTGATTCTGAAGAAGATATACTAAGCAGAGCTTCTGCACTAATTTGCTTTTTAAGGGGTTTGGCCTGAGACAGATTGTTCATGTGTGCTCAAAACTCATCATGCCAGCTGACATCAACAATAGTTTTGTTTTGAAGGTGCAAAGAGTAAGAAAACGCCAACTAATCAAAAAAAGTGGTCTCACAGGTCTTGGGTTGGGTACCCTGCATCAGTAAACACTTTAGGATTACTATCCATGCCTCATGTCCCCAGCTGAAACATAAGGAGTAGCCACTCATCACTTCACAAGGCTGTTATGAAGATAAGTGTGATTAAACAAGATTTGAATAACATTGTGACGAGCACTGGAGAAACATTAATCATTCTGATTTTCGAAGGTTGTTTGAATAGTATGCGTCAGGGGGCTCCAAATGGAACAGGAGGAAGAAGAATGGCTAAATTGTTCATTAACTGAGGAAGCATGATCTACTTCATGCCCTAAGTGAAATCAGGATGCCATGCAAAAATGGTTTTTGATGAGGTTATCAGGGACTGTATTACTAAGCTTACAGAAAATGCAGTTTCTAACTTTTAAGTGCTTGAGTTTCTAAGCAATATTGTGATATTCAACTTGTTTTTAAAATATTTTGCTCGTATTAGGAACAGACTATTAAATTGCATTTTCACTTTTTCAAATTTGTGATTTGTATAAGTCATCAAACATTATTATAAATATCCTGCCCCCTATACCTCATAGTTTTGCTCAGTGTCTGCTACAATGTCCCAGTCAAGCCTTTTTTGCCTCGTGTATTAGCACAGGTTATCACCAAGGCAATTTTTCTCAATCTGTTCTTGAAATTTACTGCCTTTTGAACCTTTGGTTTGTTTCCCAAAATTTGTGTTTCTTCCCCAAGCATCAGCAAGGTATCATCAGACAGGGACTCAGTCTCCCTGCAAAGCTTTCCTTACTGCCCTAGGCCACCACCACTATGACTCTGCCTCTCCTCTCCCATTGCTTTTCTTGGTGCACCTGCTGCACCCCAGTTACTCTGGTGGGTGGCTCCACATCTTTTATAATGGCATATAGCTGGCACACCATCTGTTTTATAGTTTTTGGAGGCTTTGAGAAATTAATAGTGTGGCCTGGTGAAGCTTCTTTACTTTGAGAAATTAATTGTATGGCCTGGTGAAGCTTCTTTACTTTCTTTCTGACCCAATCTGGGCTCAAATAAAAGGACGCCTAGCTTATGCAACTTAAAGCATGCAGAGAGCAAGTGGTTTCTCTTGTCAAAACATTTCATGCAAATGAGCTAAGGAAAACAAGACCCTTACAACTTTATCATTAGATGGAAACTCTATGTGACTACAGCCTTATTCCAGCCTGGGATGTTTTCCCCGACCCTGTTTTATCAGCTCTGTACCTGGAACTCTGACAGACAGCAACTAGTACATGCTGCAGACTACAGTTCTGTGAGCATGTTTAGTAATGAGCACACCACCACAGGAGAAAACTGGGCCTCCAGAAATCATAGTCTGGAGGCAAGGAGATTTCCCTTTCATTAAACTAACAGCAGAAGCTCTACAGAGCTTTTCCCTGCAAGCTGTCACTCTTGAATGTTTCTGTAGACTTTCCAAACTGCAAAGTTGCAGTAAATAGCAAATAAAATAATTTGGCCCAGTCATCATTTGGATCTATGAAGTTTTAACATCTCAGAAAGCTCCTAACAATCCAACAGGCTCAACAGATTTTTAAGGAAGTGTAATCAAAAGGTTGGAGGATGTGTTAGAAGTATGAGCTCTACCTGACTCTACTAGTGCAGATGAAGCCAACTGACAGTGCATTATAAAGAATATATGTCTCTGTAGCGATGCCTTTCATGGAAGAGCACTTGATACTTTCTGATGATGAGCAAAGGGATTGAACAGTGTGGTTTTAGTACAGCAGTCATGCACTCCCAGCTATGCGAACTGAACTCAGAGATGTTACGGACAGATGAAATTTTTGACTAATATTTGATAGTTTCTGCTACCAAAAGATCAGTAATTTTTGAACATTTGTAGCTAATTTTGGGGTTTTTTTTTAATGTAACAGGACACTCATTAGAACAGGTGAATCATTTGCTAATAAGTTGTGTTTCTCCAGAGATAAACATTTGTCACTGCATATTTGTATTTTTTTACATTTCATTTTTGTTAATCATGATATAAAACAGTAACTGTGGACTTCTACTGTACAGGATGGGTTTATTCCAGGGCTGATTCTGCATGAGTCAATGCTGATCCTGTAGAGCATGTTTTAAAACTGCTCAGTTGGACTTACCATCATAGAAGACACAGTTACTGTATGGCATGGGTGCATTTGCTGTGTTGCATGTATAGTTCCAAAATCACAGCTTGCTCTTTGGATCATCCAGAAAGACAGAGGGAGAGAAACTGCTGGGTATATAGACTGTGATTGCTTATTTTAACTCAATATAAAACATAAGAATACAAGACTTCTGACAGCTTTAAAGCTCAGCAATCTCCAATATGTTGATTCTGCTATTCTATACATTTAATTTTCTTTTTAAAATGTATCATATTTCTCCAAGCAGTGATTTGCTTTTCAAATTATCGTTGCCTAGCTAAGACTTGTGTACCAGGTGCCATGTAAAAGCATGTTAAAAGTAGATAAAAGCAATTTATCCTGCCCTCTAATTAGAGATGTCTTGTCTTTACCACTGACAATAGCAGCATGCAGCTGTGGCAGAGGAGAGATAATAGCACCAGAGCAGAGAGAAATTAAAGATAGGTTATCATATGCTGGCTGATGTAGAGTGTCATCTCTCCATTGCATTGCTAAGATGGTCCTTAGGAAGAATACTAACTTAGCTCTTGGCCTGACTCAAGCAGATTTATTTTAGTTATTAAATCCAAGGTAAGATTTTATTATAATGAGGCAAAGGGGGCAGAATAATAATGTCTCCATTAAATACACAGAAAGAGAATGTGACTCACTGTGATTACTGTATCAATAAATACATGCACACCACATCCCAGTATGTGCTGGATCTTTATGAGGGTGGGACTAAGATTCATTTTGCCCTGCATAGAGTGCCTCTTCAGATGTAGTTAATGAGTGCCAAGGGGGTCATATAGTGGGATAGATGGTGGCATGTCTGCTGGATGATATAAAGGATACCTTTTAGTTCAGCAAGAGGCTCAAAATGAATGGGGAAAGGGTAGCATAAGCCTGTGCAGATATTCTCATTTTTATATCCCGATGCCTCAATATGCTATGTACAGGGAGTCTGCACTGGAAAAATGATGTTGAGAAAGAAATCTCCATCAGGATTAGGACTGAGCAGTGTCTCAAGAGCTGCAAAAGGGCTTGATGTAGGGGACCCAGCAGTGAGAAACTCAGTGGGACTGGAGCTGAATAGAGGATCTGTTTTGGTTTTAGAAAGCAAATTTCCTCATATTGTTACAATAATACCAGGGTAAGACTCCTACATCCTTATAACAAAACTCTAGTCTCCAAATTATGGAAGTTAAAGAACTTGTTCTTTGTCTTCAGCAAGATGCTAACAGGGTAGTCATCATCTCTGCACTTTGTCCAGGGGAGGGAAGACCTAAGACCAAGACTAAAACTCACTTTTGGCGTAAAGAAGTAGTGATGGGGAGAGGCTATGTTCAAGGCTGTGGTGGAGAATTAGATCATGACTACGAAATGGGCTAGATCATGCCTCAATCATCTGTATTCATGCCATCAATGACATATGTCTGCACTTCGGAGTTAGCTCACATCAGATCTCATGGGCTGGATGACCTGGAACATTGTACTGAGGAAGTATTTCATGTCCTAATTCCTGATTGCAGGAGATGGATATCATGCATCTTTCCAATGTTCTAGATATATGTGCAGACACAATAAAACTGAAAGAATGCATTTTACCTCCATTAAGTTCACAGACAACACCAAGGTGGGCAGGAGTGTTTATCTGCTGCAGGGTAGGAAGGCTCTGCAGGGTGGAGGTCTCTGGACAGGGTGGATCAATGGGCTGAGGTCAGTGGTGTGAGGTTCAACAGGGTGAAGTGCTGAGTCCTGCAGCAATTGAGCCACAACAACCTCTTACAGTGCTACAGATTTGAGAATGAGAGGACAAAATGCTGCCTAGCAGAAGAGGCCTTGGGGATGCTGGTTGACAGCCAGCTGAAGGTAAGCCAGCGTGTGCCCAGGTGGCCAAGAATGCCAATGGCATTCTGGCCTGGATCAGCAATAGTGTGGCCAACAGGACCAGGGCAGTGATTGTCCCCTTGGACTGGGCACTGGTGAGGGCACACCTGGAGTGCTGTGTCCAGCTCTGGGCCCCTTGCTACAAGAAGGACATTGAGGTGCTGGAGCACGTCCAGAGAAGGGAAACAGAGCTGGGGAAGGGTCTGGAGAACTAGTCCCATGAGGAGTGGCTGAGGGAGCTGGGGATGTTTCGCTGGAGGAAAGGAGACTCAGGGTGACCTTATCACCCTCATCAACTCCCTGAAAGGAGTTTGTAACCAGGCATGGGCCAGCCTTTTCTCCCAGATAAAAAGCAATAGGATGAGATCAAATGACCTCAAGTTGCACCAGTGGATGTTTAGATTAGGAAAAACTTCTTCACTGAAAGGGTGGTTGGATATTGAAACAGGCTGACCAGGGTGGATTCGCCATCCCTGGAAATGTTCAAAAGGTATGTGGATTTGGCACTCGAGGACATGCTTTAGTGATGAACACAGAGGTATTAGATTAACAGCTGGACTTGATGATTTTAGAGGTCTGTTCTAGCCCTAATTAGTCTACAATTCTATATCAAGTCACAAAAGAAAATCAATTTTAGTATACAGAATTCAGAATCAAGAATGACTTCTGCAAATCTAAGCACGCTTCCAGGATAAGTAAAGTTTGCATTGACATTAAATAAGTTTGTGAAAAAATGTTTAGAACACAACATGCATAAAATCATGGATTTCCCTCTATTGCTCTTGCAATGTGATGCCTGAGAACAGTGCTTATAAAACTCACCTCATGCCACGGTACTGCATGCATTCTGCACAGAAGTTTTTTCTACTCTGACCTGTCTAGCTTTTAAATAAAGGGAAGAGAAATCATGATATACTCCTCTACTTCTCTTGCTATATCAGATACAGACAAGGATTAAGATTTGTTGACTTGTTTAGTTGTTTTAGCATGTTAGTAATGCCACTTGCAGTATTTGAAATTTTCTCCAAAGATCTAACAAATAATGTTTTAGTACTAGTGGGCAGAGCTGGAGGGGAAATTGCAGCCAAAAATAAGTTTAACTGACTTGACGTACACTGGTACATTTCTCCAGACCTTTCACCTGACTAGGTCCTATCAGGGATTGATAGAGATCAAATTCATTCTATATTAATTAAAAAGTTGACATTTCTGCTGAGTGTAAGTAATTCCTTTATAGGGATATTGCCTCTGAAGTGGACTGAAGATAAATCTGGTATACATGCTCTCAACTGTGGAATGATCTCCTTGAATTATTAGATCTGAGCTCTGTTTTCTGTTTTGAGAGAACATGAACTTAAGCACTGGAATCAATGAGTTCATCCATTCCTACACTGATAGTGCAAAGCATAAAATAGGCTCAAAGGTCTTAAAATTGTATTTATATAGTATCTGAAGTATTGCAATTTTTTATCCTATAATTTTATATTTATATCTTGTGGTTCTGAGCTTTTCAAATACTTTTCTGACTTTATAAAAATAATTTTACATGATGCCTAGTAGGATTATAATGTGTAGGCTAGGCTAGGCTTTCAATTAGTGGCCTTATGCTACTGCTTGTTCTTACTGGGAAATTGTTTAGTTTCTCCATGACCACAGAATCTTCGTGGTTTAAATGGCAGTTAGGTCACTGATGCTGGTATGCCTGTAAAGTTACATTGCTTAATAGACATAATTTTTTTTTAGGCTGCTGTTATTTCCTTTTGTTTGTCTGGTAAATTTGTGTTTGTAAAGGTTTATGATGATGGCAGCATTGGGAGTAAAAGTCTCACGTCACTAAGTCTCTGACACTGTGAATTGCTGTGATCCTCCAAGATATCATGCTTTCCTTAGGATCTCTGCCTCCTAAAAACTGCAGTTACCTCCTAAAAGCATATGAGGTAACTGCAGTTCATTGTCTCACCCAACCAATTTAATGATTGCTGGTGTGACCATGTTTCCTCTTGCAGCACCATGCCTCTATAATGCAGGTCAGTTGCTGAACTAGCAGGGGAAGAAGGAAAAAAGGGGTTATATCCCATGAGCTAAGTGAATAGTAATGTGTACATTTGCCTCTAGCACGGAGGGCTGGGAAGCCTCTATGACTCTAACCTGGGAGGACTGAAATCCCATGAAGCAGATAAAGACTGGATGAGTGAACTCACAGGGCTGTGGGGGGCAGTGACCAGACATAGGGAGCCTATATGAAGATCCATCTCTAAAGCAAATAAGTCAAGGTAGAGAAGAGAGGAAAATAAGCCTGCTATGGAGTGGAGGCATGATGGTAAAGCAAAGGCAAAAATTGAGAGACGGGAAGATAGGAAGAAAAGTATTCAGTAAACTCAGTAGCTGAGAAAGAGAAAGGAAACTTAAGTCTGTATTCTAGGCT
Organism: Donacobius atricapilla; assembly: GCA_013397315.1. NCBI lineage: Eukaryota > Metazoa > Chordata > Aves > Passeriformes > Mimidae > Donacobius > Donacobius atricapilla. The sequence continues at coordinate 204,912 of WBMY01006215.1, read as the reverse complement.
GGGACAAATGAACCATGGTGCACAACACGGACAGTGATAGCTTTCTGCCACCTCAACAATTTTTTAAAGCACCATGTTACTCAAACGTGAACTGGCTTCCAAAGATGTCAGCAGATGTTTGACTAAGGCTATATCCACCTTCTGTTCACTTCAAACTTGCCAAAGAAACACGGTAGGCAACTGCCTACAGTAAACGATTGCTGAAGCAGTAAAATAGCCATGACCTTCCTGACTTCACTTCTAGATCTGCCATGGGTGCTGCCACCAGGAAAGTGCCGGGATGTGTGGGGCTGTGATGACTGCTGAAGGCAAGGACATTCTGCTGCTAATATCAGCCCATAGCTCAATCTTTCCCTTGTTCATACCAGTGACAGGAATGGCAAATTTTCTTCCACATGGGTTCACTCTGCTGCTTCCAGTCCTAGGATCCTTGATGAGTCCAGATCCATGAAAAGTCCCATCTGAAGAGCGAAACCAAATTTTCATCCATTCTGAGAAGACGTAGTCCAGTTTCTGCCCTCTTCCATGCTTCTTACATTGACTGCGGGAAAATGCTACTCAATCTGAGACAGAACCTTCTGTGAGCAGAGAAGCTGCCTTTGTGATTATTTCATGTCGTTGAAGTGGCACTGACAGCAGGAGCTGAGCTAGTTCAAAGGGGCTAGCATCAACAGGGTCCATGGTTTTTTAATTGCCAGCAATTTCTTTTCTGCTGTCTAGAAGTCAAAAGCAGATCATTTTGGATGTGAGAGAAGATGACACTGCCAGTATCATGTATATATTTATACTTTAATTGTATATATTGGGTCTGGCAATGAGGAGTCCAAACTGGTGAGTCCAGATCCAGCCTTGGTTTGTGTTGTGAGTTTGCGTTCATCTTTGAAGTCTGGTCTTTTAGAATGGAGTGTGTGCAAACTGAAGCACCTCTGTGGGGCTAATTTGGAATAAAAATAGGGTAACAGCTAGCCAGAAATATATGGATCTGGTTGGCTTCATGAACAAGCAGCTAACTTGTACTTACAATTCTATCAACTTCACACTTACCAGGTCTAAGGTTCCATTTTCTGTAAGTGGGAGGCATGACTTTCAAAACAGGATGCTTAATACTGTGGATTAAAAGTAATGAGAAAATAAGGTAGCAACCAATTTTCTGCAATGGTGGGCTTTAAGGGTAAAACAATTCTTATTCATAAAATATTTTAGACTTTTGCACAGAAGTGTAAATTTTACAGAGCAAAGATATATATATATATGTAATTGGTGAAGTGCAGTATTTCTGTACACAGAATATTTTATTGAGCTTTCTAACGTACTAGGTAAATGGATTGCCCCATAAAAAGTTTACCAAGGCAATAAAAAGATCAAAGACATTTTTCACATTGCATCTCCAAACATCTAAAACACTGAAGTTTAAGAGTTGTAATGTGACCTTCCAGCCTTGGAAAACTTGTTACAATGACTAATTGTCCTGTTTTGCACTTTCAAAAGGTGATGACTGTGTACAGAAGTTGAGATCTAAAGGAGAATAGGAGTGAGGTGTGTGTATGAGAGAGAGGCAGAAAACCAATTCTGTAAACAGCAAAGGCTGAAAGTTATAGTCACAGGCTATAATTAAGGTCTAATGAAAGAAAAATAGGCATGACACAAACAAAGAGCAGAGGACTTGATTATAACAGGAGGGTGGAGAACATAACAATGAAAGGCAGTGTCCTAGTACAAATAGAATAAAGAGAACAAATAGAACAAGAAGTGGAATCTCATGAGGAAAGCCAAATATTTGTGCAACTCATTTACACTGCAGGAACTAAAATCAGAAATCACATATATGTTTTTCTTGTTGATGAAGATTTCATAATCTAGGAGATAAATAAAAGTGCCAATTGCTAGCAAGTAGAGTTTTTATCATGTAGATCAAAGCTCTATTTTGTCCTCCCAGTACTGTTACATGTTCATGTAAAGTGAGTCTATGAGCTGGCATTACATGCAGTGAAGGCTCAGCCTGAGCAACTGTACAGAGGAACAGAGCTTTGGGCTGGGACAGCTCACACAGACAGCAGCTTCCCTCTGCCATGCCTCAGGAGGGAAGCCACCAACATCTGGGCGCTCCATCACCAGTCCACCTGCCTGGACCACAGCATGTTCATGCATAGGACACGGACACAGGCTGTGGGGCTCCTCAGAAGCAGCCCACAGAGGAACAAGCTGATGGACTGGGGCTCACTAGCAGAAAGGAGCAGATCACTGCACAGCACCAGCTGATGACATTGTAGTGGGAGCCCTGAGCACAGAGGGGCTCATCAGACACTTCTTGTCAGGTTCTCGTTTTCCTCCACAGCAAACAATCAAGCTGCAGCATGGGCACAGAAGAATGTTAAAGCTGCTCCCAGATAGCATGGGAAAAGTGAAACCATTTTTCTTGAGGCTCTTAGGGAGAGAATGGCATTGCCCAAAGTTGGGTCCACAGTTCCCAGAGCTCTTAAATGCTGAGCATCTTCTGCAATGCTTTGTACATCTTCTGCAAGCTCTCAGCCTCCTCAGCTTCCCAGGGTTTCAGTGACGGCCAAGAATACTCAGTAACTCTTCACACAAAGCACCCTGAAAAGTCAAGTTCCTGGATGAAATGTGTGCCTTTTGGGCAGTTGTAGGTGTTCCTTATGTCTGCTCAAGCGTGCTTGTGTGTTCAACAAATCATACATAATAATGTCAAATTATTAATAACTTGTGAAATTTCTGGAGTGCTTTGGGAATATTTTCCTAATGTTTTATGCAAAGTACTTTGCTTGTTTCTTTGAGAGCTTTTATTTGCTTATTGAGTCACTGATAATTTCCAGGACAAAATGAGCCTATTTAACATTTAAAAAAATCTATTAGTCCATGCAGTAGAAGTTGTAAATTTTTTTCAAAAAATGGAGAGTATTTCTTTGTACTGGAGAAAAGACCACACAGGCTTTAACCAAGTGAAAACAGCTGTGTACAATCTCTGGTACTTGCTTTGCAGGATCACATCTGTGTGGTCAGCATGCACTGCAATACTGTGAGCAGACTATTTATAGATCAGCTGTTTAGATGTGGTGATCTGTCTGAAAGTGTCAGTAGCTGCTCTGTTTGTTCACTTGATTTTCATTTATATTTGGTCTGATTTTTAAAAAGAATTTGGAATGCGGATATAGATTTTTGTTTATTCTTTGTCTCTCAGTGTTCAATAAATATTCAGCCAGAGTATTTTCTGAATATCCAGTCCTACTCTAGGAATGACATGAAGGGTGCACACTCTGCTCTGCTTGTGAAATTCAGTATACAGAAGGTCTTTATAATGCCCGTTTTCTACTTTGTTTCCATTTAGACTGCATCAGACTTTTTGTATTGTGCAGGGGTTGTGTTCCTGCAGAGGATAATGCTTAGCATGTGTATCCAAGGTGAGTTTCCATTGTAGTCTATCAGATTGCATCAGACTTTCAAACAAATTCAGTCCTGGGACTGAGTATTTCCAGAGCCTTGGCTGCTTCCTCCTATCTAATGAGAATACCTCATGTATTTTATTAGATAACTGCCTTGAGAAATATATAATTTTGCAGGATCTCATTCTTTAATAGGCATTATACTGCTGAGGTTGTGCTATAAAAACTTAAATGGATAATGGATAGCAAAGGTTTGCAAAATTGCCCCTGAAAAAGCAGTGTTTTCTCAGGTCAATTCAGTGAAGAAATACTGAATGTAAAGACATCTGGTTTTCTGTCTTCATATTAACAAAGACATGAAAAGGTCAAGTTAGAAGAGTTGCACCGTTACTACAGTTTGCAAATGGCTGTGGTCACTCTGTTGTTTCCCGCTCTGGGGTTAGAAGGCAAACACATGGAGGAGTGTCACACAAGAAGGGTGAAGGCACAGGTCATACACATGCATATAAGTGCTGAGAAGTAACTTGAATGTTTCTTCATTAATTGAAAGACCAGTATAACACGGGGATGATATAATGAAGGTATCCTAGCAACTGTGTTTTCAGAACAGCCATGGCCTGTAATATCACAGTGAGTGCCAGCCGCATTTTATTAATTCAAGAGGGTGAGAGCAGATAATTTTAATTAATAAAACTTAATGGCAAGCTCCTAATGCAGAAATTTGATAATCCCCCTATTGTGGGCACCACTGAAATCTGAAATGATGAACTAGTCCTAGACATGTTAAGATGATCGTTATGCTAGTCTTATTTTGGAACATAATCATGGTTGTAGACCAGGACCTCCTGCCCTTGCTATAGTAATGTGGAAAACAGGAACAAGAAGGGGAAATGTTTCCTGCTCAAGGGGGCTCTGCAGTGACACCTGAGTGTTGCCTCCTGAGCACGGCAGGTGAGGTGCTGGGGCAGGGCCCAGGCTGGCCAGGAGCCAGTGGGGTGAAGCTGAGGGATTGAGCTGCTGTGCCAGTAGCACACATGGGTGTTGCACAGTGGCAGCCAAATCTGTTCCTGGGCCAAGCAGCTGTCATTTAAAGAGCAACAAATGGTTTGCTGTAGAGCAGATGGAATAGAGAGTTGACCATTTAATTTATTCGCATGCATGTGTATACAAAGACAAGATTCATACAAAAATCAAAAGGAAAAAAACCCCCAACCCCAAACCAAGAACGGCTTAGTTACCCAGGTTATTCCATGTGCACAGTGGCAGAAAAAAAATAAACTAAGTCTTTCAGCTGGCGTAATTCAGGTTAGTTTTACAAAACTTATGTTGCTACAGTGGATTTCTGCCAACTTCTACCAGCTGATGATCTGGCTGATTATGCCTGGTAATTTGTTTGTAACGTCCATAATGCCCTCTTAGACATTTTAGCTCTGGAGATAATTTGTTGGATTCCACATGCTCTGGGATGATTACAAATTTTTATGTTCTGAGTGAGCCAGGTCAAACCACTGCTGCTGGCTTGCCCTGTCAATGTGTTCCATCAAGACGGTTCCATTTGCAATTCAGCCAAGATGTACAGGCATGCAAGTGCCAGCCAAATTTGGAGGAGGCACATCCCTCAGGTCTCTGGAAAACATCTTCCTGAGATGAAACCCAGCATTGTGTTCTGGTGTGAGTCCCTTAGATCCATTTATGAGCACATACAGGGGGACAGTTCTCGTGGGAGAGTAGAAGTGGAGGGCTCCCAGACCCATGCCAAGACCACATCTTTTCCACAAATTATCCTACAATTGCTGTTGTAAACTTATTTATGAACCAGTGGAAAGTTGGGGAATTGCCTGCAGGGCTTGTTTTTTTCGTTGGACTCTCTCTGAATTTACATGTTTTATAAATACTTAGCAAAGATCATTTTATTGAGGGAGTTATAAATGGGCCACTGTGTTTGAAACTGCTTTGCAAATGAGGTATCCCTGATAGTTGTGCTAAGGTTCCACACGGATCATATGCACGTCTCTGAGAGCCTGTAGAAAGCATCGCAACACACTCAAGGAACCCTTCCAGTGGTCAGAAATACATGTCTCAGTCTATGCACAGCTGGCATGGTATTGCCACTATCACAGGCTAGCCAATTCAAGAGGTTTTGTTTGTCTTTTTTTTTCACAAAACATCCATGATGGCTGTTTCAGTATGCTGCATGAACACTGGAGGCAGCTTTCTCACACAGCAGGAGGATTCACAGCACTCCTTATTTTGCTTTCCACAAATATTTTCTTAACATAAAACATAGTTCACATAAAAATGCACAAAAGGGAGGATTTGAACCCAACCTAAAGGTGAGGTTCTGCCCCATGCAGTAAGTGAGATGGGATTTCATAAAAATATGAAAATATTACAATGTAAGGCTACAGTGTAAGGCATGGAGCTCCTACTTTTTTGTTGTGTAAGGCAAGGGCCGTTGATCGGAACAGGCTGCACGTGGTATCCTACAAAACCACCATTCTACAGTTAGTGTTAGGGATTTCTGGTTAGTTAAAGAAGCCAGAGCAACATTTCCTTGAGTAAAAATAAATGTTGCCTGTATGGAAATTACTCATTCTCAAAATAGAATGGCCAACTATGAAAATTTTCGCAATCAAGATCAGCAAACACAACAATTTGAAAGTCTTGTAAGCTGAATCATGGAAACACACTTAACAGTTTGCCATCATTTTAATTTGATATTACCTACTTTCCTGATTTTCTTTCTCTATTCCTTGCTATAATGAAAAATTAACTATCATATGCATTTTAGGAGTTGAAACATATTTTTGAGAAGTCCTTCTTTATTGTTATATTTCTATACATTTTGGGACACCACTTTTGTTTTAGCTGAATCCTATTATGCCTTAGAATATTTACCTCATAAAACATTTTGTCCAACTCTATTTTTTTACTTTCTATCACTGCTGTAGGAAAACTGTAGAGTAGACTGACGCTGTTTGTCACACAGACACACACAGACACACACACACTTTGGTGAGAAGGCATGAACTGTTTTATTAAGAAGATCTGACTCCATTTTATAGTATTTCTACAAAGGCCAGGGACTGGGGGAGAAGGTTGACACCTCTCCCCATCCCATTGGTCAAAACAACTGTCCATCAGCTGTCCATAACTCTAAGAACAGGAATGAAAACCTTCCTTGAATTTATGAAAACATTGCCAATGTTTACACACCCGTAAGTAAGAAACAGCCCAAACCATGAAACTGTGAAACAGAAGAGAAGGCTGAAAATCAAGGCAACAGTAGACCTCTATTTTCTGCACTCTTTTGAGCTTGATGGAATCCAGACTACAGTGCTTAGATCATTGTCCAAGGCAATGGCTGAGCCATTGCAGAGGGTGGCTGAGAACTTGGGGAGGATTAATGTCTTCCAGGGGATGGAATAGGGCCTGGGCTTACCCTGGGAATTTAGACCCAACAGTATAACTTCATATCCTAGGAAAAGTACTCAAGACTACACAAAAGAAAATGCAAGGGTTGATTTGCTAGATTTTTCATTTTTAAAGGCTGGAGTAATTTTATTTGAATCAACTCACTTGAAGTGTATTAGATATTAATATTTTTTTTTAGGTTTTTTTGTATGTGCATGTGTGTGGTGTTTTATTTCAGGCTTTTCTCAGGGGGAAGGAAGAAACACTGGGGAGAATAGCTAACTTGTCTTTCTTCCTAAAGTAGACTTCTGGAGCCTTTGACCTCAACTCAGATACAATTGTTTAAAATTTACTATTGTCTAGTAATATTTGTATCTTATAACGCAAAAATATTAATACAAGCAAATTGCTGTTCCAGTTAAGCAACTGCAGTTGATTTTATTGTCAGAAAGTTTTCAGCCCTAATTTTGTGGATAAACACTGAGCCCTCCTTCTTCCCCTGGTATTTGTGATACCTTGTTTTGTTAAAGAATGCAATTTATTATTTATTTTTATTATGTAGAAACAATGCAATATTTTATTTGGAAATTAATTATAGTAGAAATATGTGACATGCCTAATGCTTACAAGGTTGTGTTTTTTAGCTGTTGAATTGCTTTCTAAACATGATTGTTAATGCTAGATCAACTGATCAAATGTTTTGTGAGGCTGAGTGTCCTTATCTTTTAATCTGAAAGGTTTTATAAGTCAGTTTTATTTTGTTGATTTGCAAAATGAAAAGAAAGTTTATTAACACTTGAAAAATGTGAATGGAATAATAATGTTGATCTGTTTACAATACATTTCATCTCAAAGTGCTAAACAGAGAAAGAAAATAAGAAATTAGACAGAAAGATTGTACATATTTTAGCAAGTATAGATTATTCCTTCCTGTTTCATCAAATCTGTTTTTTAAATTTCCACATATTTTGGTATTTATTAACGCAATACAAATGTCTAACAGGTCTATTGCCAAAGAACTGTATAGATATTGGGGTGGAATTCTAGCCAATACCAATTTCAGCTAACATGGTAATCAGTGACGATACTATACTTGGCGAGAGACCCTCTCTTCCTGAAAACCACACTGACCAGAAAAAGAAAATTTCTAGAGATAAAACAGAGAGATTGAAAGATTTGCTCACAGCTATGAAGGCATAAGCTGAGACAAAATGCAAAAGCTGATCTGCCCCCTGCACTTTAGCACAATGCCCTAAGGAACTTTTGTCTTTACAGCTCCTTTGGCACCTGATCAGAGATGGTTGAGAAGCTGATGGGTTAATTCCTACCACAAAGCTTTGAATTGAGCAATTTTCCTTCAGAAATCTTCCTGAATTTGCTGAAGGACTGAGCCATGCAGCCCTTTTCAGGTAAAGCCTTGTGTAAAAATTAACTTGTGACTTAGTTAACTGTTTCTGTAGGGGGTAGTGGTTTCTCACCTCTGTCTGTCCCCCCCTTTGAAGACAGTTTCAAACAACAGTGTGGACAGAGAGACAAGGGCCCTGTGGGAGAGCTGCACCCAGAAATGGGCACTTGCCATAGCAACTGTCTTTATTTCCCACTGAAACAGTGGAACATGAAATGAAATTGTGTCATCAGTAAGCAGTGAAGTATTTTGCCCTTGGATGGCTGCAGTCCAAGGTAGATGGCCTTCTCCTGGAATGGGTGGCAGGCCTCCAGCCCCAGAAAGCAAAGGGGAACCTGAGCGCCCCATTGCTGCCTTGAATCACCACCCTGAGAGGCCACACTGGAGCTGGTTCTGACTGTCTAACGCTGATAAAGGTCCCCGTTAAACAAACAGACATTACTGGTGATAAAGTAATCATAAACCAAGACAAAATGCCAGTATGTTTTCTCTGTTTCCCAAATCTCCCGTATCTGTCTGGCCTAGGTTTTATGCTTATTTCTTCTGAAGAGGCACCTGACTTGTATGGACACTGAAACTGTAATAATTATGATGTGAAGACTTGACATCTCCGTGTAACTCAGCTGCTGGTGGATAGCTCTTTGCAAATTGTCCAGATCATGAGACCTTGAAATTAATTTATATTTTGAGCTGTAACTGCTATGTAATATGATACTCTTCAGCTGGCAGATGAAGTAGATGCTGGTGTGCCTCTAAGTGGTATCTGAATGTGCAGAGAAAGTCCAAGCTGGATTGTCATAATTTCATTGTTCACAAGTCTCTAGACCTTTGCTTTTCAGGGTTGCTTTTAAAAACACAAGCTCTATGTCTCAGAGCTTCTCCCTTCCTCCTGCCATGATCATCCTATGTGATCTAGGGCATGTTTCTGGGTGGTTGGGATTACTTTCCTTTCACTTTGTTCTTTACAATTGTAATGTTTTGCAATGTTTTATGTTGAAAGGAAAGGGGGAAAAGAAGGCACAGCACAACTGGAAATGTCTGATCAGCTTCCAAAATTATCTGGCAGCTGGTAGGTATTTTTTTCCCCATTTTCTATAGTCTTTGCTTTAGATACAGTATTAATAATAATAATAATAAAAAAACAAAACAGGGAAAAACCTCTGGCGCTTCTGATTGTATTCATCATTTCAATGCCCACTGACACTATAAACATATTTTGACTTTTGACTTGGGAATAAACTTTCTAGGATATAACATCTTTGCATTTTATATTTGAATCTACACCATACTATAAAGCCTTTCAGAAAGCACTAAGACATAAGGTTTTATGGTTTGATTGGCCTTTTTTTTCAACTGTGTATGATATTACGAACTCTAGTGTGCTGTCTGAATGTACACTGGGAACAAACTTTTGAGTAAGTGCCACTTTTTTCCAAAATACTAAAAACATTTTCTCCTAATGCAAAGAATACTGACCAGGATTTCCAAACATTTTGAGCACCCAAATCCCATTAAAAGTAGTTCACCTTAAAACAATTCTGACATTCCATTGAAGCCTGTGGCTTGTGACAGAATTGTGATAGACTGAATTCAAAAAATGCAAATTTCTGAAGCAATCTTGTAAGAATTCTTGGAACTGCAAGCATGCTTAATACTCATGTTTAACTTTCAGCAATGTCTTACATGATTCTAAAAACCAGCAGCGGAACCACTTGCTTTAGCCCAAAATACCATCAATGTATTTCTGCTGTCTGTGGATTTTGATGTAAACTTTATCTGAAATTTTAGTTTCTGGGTCTGTTGCAGTGCCAAAAGAGGGCATGGGTGAGTTTTCTGCGCCAAGGAGACCTCCCTTCTGTCCTGCACCAAGTGAAATTTGTGACTTGTCACTTCAGCGAGAACACACACCTGGGACCCTGTGACTGTACCTGTGGAGATCTGAAATGTGTCTGAAAATAATAGAGTGAAAAGAAATCAAGTTCTAATATGAAGGCCAACCAAGTTTACTTCTGGAGTGTATTGAAAATAATAGAAAAAGTTCCTGTTTGCTTCAGACTGCTTTTTTTTTCTACAAGGTTTGCAGGTTTTTTTCCCTTGATTGTGTTTTAAAACAGTAAGAAACTCAGCGACTAGCCCAAAGTGGTAACAGATTTTCTTGCATTATAACAGTGTGTAGCATAATGCCAACACTGAAAACCAACTTTACATTTCTACGAAGTTTTTTAGAATTTCTTGAGGGGAAATTAAAAAATGCTAATTTTCACTGTTTCCATCTTAAAAATATTTAAAAGTATTTCCTTTTTTCATTTTAAATAGTACTGTTTAAAAGTTGTCCCATTCATATGTTATGTTCACTATGTATAAATTTTGCCCTCTAATAATCCTTTGACAGGATATATTTACTGTTATTCAATCAGCTATATTCTTACAACAGCGCTGCTGTAAATCACTCTGTACTTGTGACTATTTCCTACAAAATCATCAGATACTTACAGTTCAGAGTTATGACACTCTTGAGGGATTTGCAACCATCTCAAGATTGCAGGGAACCAAAAGGAGTCAAAGATGACAGTCCTGCTTAGGTGATGAAGCGTAAAGAAGTTTCTCGATGCCGTAGACTTATTAACAACACTTCCAAAATCAGATGTATTTTAAGATAAGAAAAAAATGTTCCTAACAATTTCTTTCTTCTCTCATGGTGCCCAGCACAGGCAAATAGCAATACTTAATAAAAAATAAAGATATTCTGAATGCTCTTTTGTGTACTGTAGTTGAATTCTAACTCCTGTCCAAAGTAGCATGAACAAATCATGTGTAAAGATTGTCATCTGGAAAATACTGTCAGTCTCTATCTTCCAATAGAATAAATATATTTAAAGAACATGGATGTTAAATGTGTGCTATGTTCTAATTCTACTTAAATAATATATGTACTTAAATAATATATGTACACACATACTAAATTCTTCCCAGCAGCAACAAAAAAACAAATGAAAATATAAATCCTGTTTTTGCTTCTACAGAAAAAGCTATGGTAATAAAATCATATGATAAAGTCTTGCTAGTTAATGAAATTGAATATCTCATTATAATGATAATTTCAAAAAAGTCCAAAATGTAAATTCATATACCTTGTCTTTATCTAGTATCTTTCTCTGCTTTTCCATTTAGTTTCTTTTATTTGTTTTTCATTTACTGTCAAGCAGGTAAATAGCATGACCTGGAAAATGTTGATCTAGGCAATCCAGCTAAAGAAAAAAAAAAAAAAAGTAATTATGAATAATATTCAGAAAGATTTGCATGAAAACAGATCTGTCAAAAATGGGATTGTTAAATTCACAAAGCATGTTGATAAGAAAAGTGTGCTGAAATGATAAATAGAGACAAAGAATCTAGCCTCCCAATACAATATTTTGGTATAATACAGTATATGTAATACATACAGCAAATATTGTACAGGTTAAGCCTAGTTACCAACAGAATGTAAAAGGAAATTGTAAACTGAAATCATTGCCCGACAGGAGCTTTCTAGTGGGTCCCTCTGGGATTTATTCTCTGTTTACATACACTGTCCTTAGTGGTGGTAGGAAAAACAGTATAAAATCATTGCTGGTAACATTAGGAAATTATTAAAAAATAAAAGGTAAATAAAAAATAATGACAGCGACTGATAAGATATGCTGGGAAAATGAGCTCATTGTAATACAAGTGAATGTCAGGTCATGCTTCCAGGAACAAAGAAATCAATCTTAAAATAGGATTTCCTCCTGCAAACATGTCCTCTAGGACTTAGAAAGATGGAGGTGATATTAGTATAAACAGCTAGATCTGCATGAAATAAAAGCATGATGTAAAGCTACTTTGGGGTATATGAACTTAGAGACAATGTTACCACATTGATGGCAATACTGTGATTAATGCTGGATATGTTACTCCAGTATTGTTGACTGTACTTTATAAAGGAAACTTGAAGATGCAGAGAATCAGTGCAAAATTAGTCTGGTAGCTGAAATAGTTCTATAGTACACTGATTCTTAAAAATCCGGAACTCCTTAGCATAATCAAGGCAACTTTAAGGAACAACTTGGTATCTTAATCCAACGAATGTAAAAAATGGTGCAACTATTGCAATTCTTTGGACAGTAGCTAAGTTGGAAGAACAGCTTTTAAGTAAGAAAACACCTTATAGAATGGTTTTTGTCTTCACATTTTCATTTACACGCATGTTTTTAAACCAGCTTTAAAAAGTGTGATTCTCATGTACCTAAAAAAGGGGGAAGGTCTGACTCAAGACTTAACCAATAGGATTGTTTGCCTCCTGCAAGGCGACCTCTGATTGCAGAATCAATAGGTGTTTCCTCTAGAAAAGAGCTCAGAGACAGGACTGTGCTGATGTACTGCTCTGCACTTCTACCCCCTTCCTGCTCTTGCTGCATTAAACCTGGCTCCCTGGTTTTGCTCTCCTAGTTCCTTGGAGACTACACTGGACTGCTGGGTTCAATGTCTGTCTTCAAAGGGACACCAATTCAAATACATTCCTGTCTTAATATCCTAAAAATGAATTAATTTTAAAAGAATGTATTTTGTACATTTTTTTAAATCTGTATTTTAAGTCTTTGTTCTTTGATCTGGTTTTCTTGGTGATTTTTTTTTAATAATCAGTGAAAAGCCTAATTTATTTTCATGTTTTATGAAACACAGAGTTACATACGAGGTACAGTAAAATCTTGGGACAGCAGTGATAAGAAAGAAAATTTTTTGACTGGTAAACTGGGTGACTGTACATGAAGTCATAGAAATAAAAATCAAGTAACATATGTATGCATGCACTTAAGTCCCTAAGGTGTTTTCACAACAAGACCAAAAAAAGGCCTTTTTTAATATGTTTATTCATGATTTTGTCTTCAAATGCCATCTGACCTTAATAAAATTGCCCTGACTGCTTTACAGGGCATAACATACTGTTCCTAGCAATCTCTTGTGAACAGCAGCATTTTTATAGTGTTCTCTGATAATCTTTCAAAGCTGAGCCCAGTTCCTGATAAATTGGTGTTGTTCTCCAAGGTTGATTGTGAGCAGTTATTATTATTGCTCTGCTAATGCACAGATTTTAGCAAATACATTCCTGTCTTAACTATTTGCAATAGTGATGTTTATACATTTTTTGTCACCAATTAAAAGATGATTTTGCATTCTTTTACTCTGATTCCTGGGCTTTTTTTAATTATTTACTGTTCTCTGTGGTGTGATGTTTCTTTCAGAAGGTGTTGTGCTTTACATAATAAAATTCTGTATAAAGTTTTATTGTATTGCTGCATATTTTTCCAAGAAATTGCATTCAAAATAATATTCAAACTCTACCACCAAATACTGCACTTAGATAATGTTCAACAGCAAAGATATTGTTTTAGCCCAATATAGATGCTCAAATAAAAATTAGTAATTAGCACAGCATGGGCTGTGCTAACTCCACAGAACAGACTGTATCTGTGATGTTTTTATTTGTATGCAGCTCCATATTTTACTCTTTCATGTCTAAATTCTGCAGTGAAGTAGGGAGACCATTGTGCAAAAATTTAACCCTAAATTCTTGGTTCCTTCTGCAGACTTTACATTTGTGCTTGTAGAGGGATCTGAGGCAAGGCTTGCATTGATAGCTGAAAATATTTCTGCCAAGATGCTGCAGAATGTAATAGTCAGCAAGAGTCAGCAACCTCTGACTTGGTTATACAAAATTCTGCTCACACACTTCACAGATCATCTCCTTTCTGAAAATGTCTTTTTCTGCCAATTCATATGGAAAAGGTTTACTAATTCCGCAGTTGTGAGCTAAGGCCTGTGAAAGTGTAACAGCTCATTTGGCTTTTGTTGTTGTTGTCGTCTTTCCCTGTTGCAAGTGTACGTCTAATATTCTGCTCAGCTTCAGCCTTTGCATTATTGTTTTTTTCCTTCCACTAAATCTCGATTTGGAGTGTTTTCTCACAGGTATACCTTGCATTTTTCCACTTTTAATCGTATTTTCTTGCTCCTCTTCCTAACTGCTTGATGCCATATTAATTTTTTTTTCCTCTCTAGCATTAGCAGTTCCTCCCACCTTAGTGTAATCTTTGATTTTCATTTATATGCTACATCATGAATGATAACATCAAATACGCCTAGACTGAGTACTTACCCCTGCAGTACCCCAGATGAAACCTCTCCCTCCCCTGAACTGATACATGGTCATTTATCATTCCCCTTTGTAATTCTCCTGGAAAGGTTAGATCTAATGGGTTTCTAAGCAAACACATAAAACCTTAACTTCCCTATCAGAAGTGAAGTGGTGGAAGACAGAGTTAGGACTGTCTTTCATCAATGTAATATTTATAGCCAAACAAATGAACACTTCAGCTCCACAATTCCTAAATTTGTTGCCAGACAGTATCTGGAGATTGTTTTGCATGTTTTGATTAAATGCAGATTCCTTAAACTTTTTTTTTTTTTTTGACAAAGCCAGGGTCCTGTTTTTGTTCTTGTTCTTTGTTTTCTCTGGTAAGGGTCTGTGATGAATGAGATGTCCAATTAATGACCCACGTCACTGAGTGTAAAAAGTCTCTTTGTTCGTGAATATAGCAGTTCACTTAAATTAACTTTTTACAACAGTTCTGAGGCAAAATCTAAACCTCTGCTCAATCTAGGCACCTGGGAGACATGAAAAAATAATAATTCTCAAGCTTTAAAACAACCTGGCCTTTTTAGATTTTTTTTTTTATCTTTCAGTCTGCCAGAAGCTGGACACAGAGAAAATAAGTAATATTTGAATAAATAAGATTCACCCTTTAATATGTCCAGATTGATTTACTGATGTCTGTTTCCATGCTATTTGAAAAGAACCTACTTGATTCATAACCATGTGAAAAAGAAGGAGCTGGCCATTTGCTATACTTCCGCAACTGCATTATCAAAATTTCAGTGGAAAACTAAGTACACTTTACTGCTCACAGAAAGAGGTGGGTTTCGTATGGATTTGTGATAAATATAAGGATGAAAAGAAACCTGAATCAGGGAAAGGGACCAAACAGAAAAAAATACTTTTCTTCTTTTTGATCTGAAACTTCTTGCTGAGTTGGAATCACTCTTTGGTGCTCCTTGGAGAATCCCTGGGATACACTTGGCTCATGGGAAAGTGCCTTGTGTCCCCTGAAGCAGCCCTTGACTCATGCAAGGGAGCCAGAAATGAAACTTTGAATGAAGCCACAGGTTTTATCAGGCTTGAAAAGACAAAATAATTTTACAATTCAATAGCTCTTACCACTGTAGCCTGCTGTATTTCCAATAATCCTTTCATATGACTCTTGTACCCAAACATTGAGAATGGACAAAGGTATTTGCCCCGAAATACTGGAGCTTTATGAGCTCCATCGATGTTTCTTTGCTATTGTAGTGTTTAATCAAAAGCAAATGAACATCATTTTTTTTATTGTGAACTGCTACAAAGAAGGCCTTATGTTAAAGAAAAAAATTAAAATTCTAGGTTTTGTTGGAGGGTGCCATGGATCATATTGGTGCTGGAGAACAGACTGGCTCAGATGCCTGTAGGAGCATTTGTGCCCATGTGGGTGTGTTCAGCTGTGAGGGGCTTTGCTGTTTTGTGCCTAAATTGGACCCCAATTGTCCCAGCCCGGCACAGCCGGGCACCACCTGCAGGGGCGGGGCTTAAAGCGGTGTGGGCGTGGCTAAGTGGTATTTGTACCGCCCACATCAGCCCTGGGGTGTGGCCTCAAGAAGAAAACCAGCCTGCCCCTGGAGCAGGAGCCATTTTGCCTCTCTCTCTGTAGCAGTGGGGGTGCTGGGATTTGCCCCTGTGGATCTGGTCCCTCTGCTGCTCTGCAGGTCCCTCTGCACTTTTCTCCATAACGGAGTTAGAGGATGTGGTGCAGAAAGGAAAGCAGCGAAACGCAGGTCGATGGGTGGTGGACGGCAGCACCAGCAGGGAATGGGCTGGTGGGGGTGACTTCCAGTCTGGCTGAAGGGAGCCCAGACCATGGGCGCTGAGCTGAGCCAAATCCAGCCAAGCTGAGCTGAAAGGAGCATAGTGGAGCAGTAGGAAAGGAACAACAACCCGTGGGACTGAGCTCCAGCATGGTGAAGCTATAAAACTGCAGAACAGGCGCCTGTGCAAAACTGAGCCCAGCAGAGCAGCGACATGGCCCGGCTTGGAAGATGTAGCTTTTGGGGGTTCACCATTGTTTTTTGCTATTTTGGGCTGGGAGGGTCCGAACACTAGCTGTGAGAGGCCCCTCACTGTCTTGCTTTTGTTCCTGATGGCTATGTGCCAGGGGACACAGGAGGTCCCTAAAGTGCCTTTGTTCCTGCCTACTCTGTGCCACAGTGTGCAGGAATGGTCACCATTGTGTCTTTGTCTGGGGAAGCCAACCTGCGACCTACAGGGAGTGTCCATCATCTTGTTTTTGTTCCTGGTGGTGAACACCTTTTTTGAAGATAAAACACCTTCTCTTTCTGTACACTTTTGTAATTGCTGGTGTTACCATGAGTTTTTTACTCCATTGGTCTTTGCTTTCAATAAATTATCTCAACCCATAGCCGCTGCTTCTGTCCCTTCCTTACCGGAAGGGTTGGGGAGAAGGGGAGTGGCTTATCTGAAGGTTAAATTCCTGCTGGTGTTAGACCACCACACCTCCATCCCACTTCCTGCAAGGCTAGTCCTGCACTGCCTTCTATGCTCCAGCCAAGAAGCACTCAGCCCCCAGGCAGCTCCCGCTGTGCTCACTGTGGAGGGCACATGGTGGGTGCCTTCATCACCCTCAGATGGTCAGACAAGGCCGTGTTGAGGCACTGATGATCCTCAAGACAGCTTCTCCTTTGAACAGCAGCAGATTATGGAACAAAATGTGTAGCATATGACGCCAGAAACAAACTATTGTCAGGCGTGACACCTGAATTTGAAAGGGTTTAATGTTTCATTTGGACGCTTAGAGGACAAAATCTGATTCTTACCTCTGATAGATGATTTCATCTTCTCAAATGTGTCCGCATGCATGATACCTATTACAAATAATGGGTATTAATTATACTCCCTTATGATAATTCCTTAATAATTACTTAAGATCCATTACAATTTTAACACTAATCAGAACAGGGATTGTATCACAGTTGTCCTTCTTGTAGCTGAGTGGTGTAATCAGTCTGATGAAGTGACATTTTCATTCTTCCCTCTTCTGTTTCTGAACGAGTTTTCTCTGAAAGGTCACTCCTGAAGAAATCCTGGAGTATGTCCTTGCTTCTCTGACCACAGTCCTTTAAGATCATGGGCTGAGCCTTGGCTTCCTACATTCTCTTCCTGTTTTTTTCTTTCCAGAGCAGTTTGAATCCTTTCTATTAGGTAACAAGACAACTGAAAGTCATGTGCTGTCATGCTCAGTGACAGTGCTCAAATAATTTGATCAGTCACGCATTTTTCCTGCTAAAACTCTTACAAAAGTTCTGAAAAGCTCCAGAAGGGTTTATAATCTTGTATTTCTCCTGTGTTGTGTATTTTGGTTTTGTAGTTGCACTAGAAGGAGATGAGGTGCTGTGAAATATTTGCTACACAGTGCCTATTATGTCTAAGCAAAAGCTGAGAGGCAATATGCAAAACAACAGGAACATACCTATGGTTGCATTTTCTCAAATGCATTTTCTCAGCAATGCAGACAGAGGAAGATCAAGCTTAGTAAAAGTGTATAAGCTTAGAGTGGGAGATGATTGGATTGAAGAATAAATACTTATATTTTGGATTTTTGGTCTTGCCTTCCTCTCTGTTGCTATATTACACACCAGGTTGCAGAACAATAGATGAGCATAAAGGGGAAGTAGATGGAGAATGAAGATACTCCAGAGGAGAATATTGCAAGTGCTTCTACATAGTGCTGGCATTAGAAGCAACAATACAAACCATCTTTGGTACCTCATCAAGCCACACTCAGATTGTGAATGGCTGGTTGTCTGTGTCTTCCTTTGGCAGACTTTATTTAACCCATTGTCTCAGGCTACAAGCAACAGAACAGCATTTTAATATGAATCTCACTAGCAAACTGCTGACTGTGGCTTTCTAGTTCATGTAGGCAGGCATGGGCAGTGTTATAAAGCATTCTTGACAAATAATATAATACTTCACTAATAGGCTCTAAATTAACCAGAGGAAAGTTTTTAGTAACTTGAGAATCCTGTTAGTTAGTAGTGCTTGAAATATGATGACGATTGCTCTAAAAGTTGCTTTATTCTGCTTCCCATAAGACATTTCCCGTCCATAGGAGTCACTGGTAGGTTGAAATACCAAAATATTCATGAGAACTTTCATCAAATATCAAAAGCGCCATATTTCCCTAGAGAGGCTATTTTCCCTATCAAAGGATGTGAGAAATTATCCAGAATCAGTGTTGCCAGAGTAGACCCTCCCGTTTCCTCCCCCTCTCCCTCCCCTCCTCCTTCAGCTACCTCTGAGGCGGCAGCTCTCAGCAGCTCTTTCTCCACCCAAGTGCAAGAGTCAGGGTGAAAAACAACAGGTCATCGTAACCCCGCCAGGTCTGTCTTACCCTGTCAGCATGTTCCACCAGCACCTTTAAAACCTTGCTGCTGTTTTGTTTACTTTGCCCTTTTTCACATTCCTTTCTCTGAGGGTGAAGCTAGGGGAGTTTAACAACTCACTGCTGCCAAGAGGGAGGTCCTTTTCTTTTGTTTTCTCCTCTCTCAGTCAAGCTCTTCCTCTTCTTTTTTTCGGCCACGTCTGGTGCTTGTCAAGCCTTTCACTGGTTCAGCTTGTGAAGCCAGCAAGAAAATAGTCAATTGTTTTGGTCACCTTAGTTGTCTTGCCAGGGAACTTACCTAGCCCAGCATAGGGCTGAATTCAAAGCTTGTGCAAGGAAAAGGAGTGAAGGTAAGGGAAGTCAGGAGACTATCATTCAACACTGGTCTTCCACTAACTTGTTTTAGGTGGTGAGATGTAACTTTATCCTAAAATTCATTATTATTCTGAGTGAAATTATAAAAGAGCAAATGTAAAACCCAGTATAAAAGAGCCTCATGCCGGTCTTTTGTCCATACACTGAACTAGTCTTCATAAGAAAGAGATTTTTGTGCATTAAGTTCTGTGATCCCTAGGAGACTGGTTTTTCAAGTGGACACCCATGTGTTGTAGCTCCCTTAGGCTCCTGAAAAATCCATTTTTCTCCATTCTATTTAATTTTGCCATTTCCTTTGCCTTAGATGTCTCAGGATTTGGTCCCAAGAAATAAGTTTTGAACTTTCAGTGCTTATCTGTTAATGGTATTAAACTGTTGCAGAAGAATAAGAACACGGGGTTTTAGGCATGGAAAATCCTAGTTCTTTTCTTTGTTGTTAAAATAACTTCCTGTTTCCCACCTCCCATCCAGTGCCTTCTGAGGCAGTCTAAGTTGATGCGACTGCATTTACCATCACATTAAAAACAATGTGACTGAGAGATGAGTTTTCCCCTCTATAAGTGTGTAGCAAGATTAATTTCTCCTGTCTGGAGAAATCAGAGGGCTAAGTTGTGCTGCAGAAGTGCTGTCTTGTGTTACAAGTTATACGGACCTTAATTCCTGAGGAAAAACGGTAGCCCATCCCAATCCGTCTGCTACATAAAATGCGTGGGAGACGCATCCCTTATAAGAAATACTCTTGAGAATGCTTGTTAATTGTTTCATCTTGCACCAGTATTTCTATAGAGCATGCTCATTACCTCTAAACTGAAAAAAGTATATACCTGCTTAATTCCTCCTTTTTAATGATAATAATTTTCTTTTCAAGACTGAAAAGCTTTTTAAGCCATACCATAAAATATTTTTTTTTCCAGTTTCTTTACTTGAAGGCACAACCCTTTCCTTTACAAAATCATCCATAGATCTCTGCTGATCCACCTAGGCTTTTGCATTTGCTCATTCCTAGTTTATGTTAGGTTTAGATCCTCCAGATACACCTGGAGCCTTCAGCCTCCTGGATCATGTCCTGAAACCACAGTTTCTACTGAGAAGCAGGCAAAGGACAAAGAAAATCAAATGTCCTACTAAACTCAGTTGAGGACAGGCTAAGTTGGACAGAGAGCAATGAGCTGCATTGTCCCACAGCAGAACCTACCACAGACAAATGACACACACGTAAGCAGAAGAACATATTTACACATTGATCTGTATATAAAAGCCAAAGGCATCCTCAGTCCAAAGCCATTCTGGCAGATGAAGTCTCTGTAACTGGTGTCACTGGGGTCAGATTGAGACGCATGAAAGAGAGGGGGATATTCTTGAAATATTGAACAGCATTTCTTGATTGTTGCTGTTTCTCCCATGAAAAAATTACTTCTCAATTTCACAGAACAAAGTCTTCAACTGAAAGCCCTCAGACAAAAGCTCTAGGATGTTGGATAAAAGCTGAAACAGGGCTGTTACTTGGTGATGACACATCACTCACCATGGCAGACACTTCATCTTCCCTGTCTTTTCCTCCTCTGAACATTTTCCATACAGAAGAAGTTACTCCAGAAGGTATTGTTTGGGTGCTAGGCAGCTTCAGTCATGCCTGAAATGCTACTAAAAGCTATGTGGGAAAAGAGAGCTCTTCACCAGTGTCCAGAGTTCCTTGCTCTCTGAGTGCCGTTCCCTGGGGCTGTGTGCCACTCTGCTGTGGATGTCACAAGCCTGGTTTGCTAAACCCCCTTGAAGTACTCCTGCAGAGAAAGCATTTAGCCTTCCTCACAAGGAGGATGCTCTCTGAAGGGCAGAGCAGCTGGAAGGAGTGGCTGTGTTTCACACTGCAGGAGGGATGCTGTGGCGGGGAAGGAGGCAACAGATGCCCCTGAAGAGGTTTTTAGTGAAAACTAATAACATTTCAGGTGCTAAGGGAAATGAAGGGAAATGCTCAGGTTTGGTTGCAGAACTAGCTTGAATGGAGATTGAATAATATTAGCTTTCTGCTGGCCTTCCAAGCCATAGGACAACAATAAATCCACAATCAGACACCACAGAGAAGATTTTTACTTGTGTTCTCTTTAGCCCTGTTTTAGTGTATCCTTCTCAGATCTGGCTTAGCAGGAATTTGGCATTATGCGGTATTTTTGCTGCTTTACTGTTGTGTTGCTTTGATACAGATATTTTCTTAAGCTGTAAAAATAGCCTGTATTTCACAGTAGTGCTAAAACAGCAGATAAAGGCAGATACCCATATTTAGATGGGACTGACTATTATTTTTCTGTACTTCATTTCATCCCTAGAGACCAAATATGTCTATAAAACATTAGAAAACTGTGAAAGCAATGTGAGCTCCTAGGGGTGATAATGCTATATAAACTAAACAGGATGAAAGACATCCTGGTAAGTACACAGGCTTGCCTGTATCAGTTAGAATGGTACAGATATAATTGCTTACAGTTCTAGCCTCAAACATGAAAAAGGCCTGCCATTTGGCCATTCCACATTAAATAAACTAGAGATAATGCTTTGATGTACTGATCTTCTTTTCCTTTGAGGGTACCTATTTAAATCTGGTAACACCTTGCCTGTAATGATGAACAGTGAGGGTCTGAGTCTGCTTTCAGATTGGTGAGCAAGGTCAGATAGTAATCCCAGCACTAATGAAGTTGCATGAAGCTTAGTGCTCCTTGCTTCACAGAGAAAAAGCATGCAGCTCTGCCTAGCACCAGGTCACAACTCTTGAAGTCTGCTTAGTTTCACCTGAAGTTATCTCAAAAGCTTCCCCTGCCCAAATGATCTTTGCTCTGCACAAGCCAGATCTTCTCTTAACAACTTTTGTTAATACAATTGTGTAAGCTGGTAGTGTAATTTATTTTTTATGACACTTTTACTAGGACAGATTCTCTAGCACACTCTTAGTTGAAACATCAAATCCTCCTGCCAGCAGAGTTTGTTTCATCCAAGGGACGGGTGAGGCATTCCTGTCGATAAGCATTGCATCTGTACCGGAAGGATCTCTAAGGAGAAGGAGCTTCACCAGCAAGTCTTTTATTTCCTAAGAGTGGGTCTTAAGCCAGGTTTGCATTTGGTTCTGTCAGGATTCTAGCAAGTCCTGTTGACAGTTCAAGAGATACAATATATATCTGCAGAAGTCAGCTTTCAAGTTGGCGAAAATTCTTTATCTGAAAGTGACTGTCCATAAACTGAATACATAGGACCTGCTGTTCAGAAGTTTAGGCATCACTCCACCATGGTACTTTAGAAAAAATTTACTTGTAAGGGTTTGCCTCAGACAAGGTATTTTCAAGTCAGCATTTCTGTGTGATGCCTTAAGAAGGAAGCCTTCAAATTTCTGAACAATGATTTTCATAGTGTATAAATGTTTTTGTGTTTTTGGAAAATTGGCCCTTACCTATGAATTACTAGCTAGGGATAATAAATAATGTTTTGGGGTTTCAATCTTTTTTTTTTTTTTTTTTTACTTTGATAATAGATTTGAAAATTTAGGCACAGAACTTTGGTTTAGATCAAATCAAAGAAAGCCTCTAGGCATTTCAGCAAACAAAAATAATTATATCCATAAAACCTATTACTAATAAAGTAATGATGCTGTATATCAAGGGAGGTGAACTGAAAAATCTAGTTATTTCAAAATACTAGCCAAACCCATAAAGTAAGGGGGGGGGTGTTTGAATTTCATTAATTTTATTTTTTTCATAATATTCTTTTTTGGAATGACATTTAAATTAGAAGTTAGAAATAATTCCAGTCTCTTCTTATGGTGAGTATATTACTTATCAATAAATTTGTTCAGTACAGTCAGCCTGTTCTTGCTTTTTTCATCTGGTTTTCAAAACAGAAATAGAATTAAAGTAAACATAAAAATACTACTAGAGTTTTTTTGCTTGGTGTGTTGTTATTTGTTGGTTTCTTAAAATAAAGGGTTTTTAATGGTGATACGTATCTAATTAACAAAGAGAATGACAATAGCAATGACGTTTTCATTCTTTTGACCTTATAAGGCCTTATGCATAAATCTTTTGTTGTTGATATTCCTTACAGCAAAGCTCCACAGAGCTTTAGTGGCCATTTTACTCCTTCAGATAAGAGAGCTGCGTTGTTATTTGGTCTAGGTTTTAGCTTAAATAACAAATAATTTATTAAGAATAACTATTTGACATGGCAGCAGTATGATTTGCTTTAGCCATATACCTGGCACTAAACTGTCCAATACTTTATTCTCAGTGCATGTAAGCAGACTATTCCAAGTACATCTGAAAGGCAGAGAGCAGTGAACTTTTTAAAATACTCTGTATTATTTTATTTAACAATCACTGGCATAAGAGACTTGGCACAGGGTTCAACCCTATTGCATTTAGCCATTGGAAAGGTTGCCTGTCACTGCGAAATAACATTTGAGTATTGACTGAGTATTGATTTCAGTGGGACTGACTTCAGTCCCATTGATTTAAGTGGTGTTTGGGCATTTCTGAAAATCCCACTCGACATCTACCTACAATGTTAAATGCCAAATTGCCTTAGAAAACCCTGTCTCTTGGACAGTAACATCACATTTTTAAAATGCAGTGTAAGTTCCTGTGTGATTTAAGCCATTTTGAAAGTTCAGTCCATCTGACAGCTCATTTAGGGGAAGTATGTATATTGCCTCCTTTCTTGGACCTTGAATCCATGTAGGGTGGGACAATGTTTGATCCATCTTCATTACCAGAAATTATCTAGTCTAGATCTTGTTCTTTGGTCTATTTTCTTATTTATATGCATAGTTTAAAAATCAGCTTTGGAAAACAGAGTTGGTATCACAACACAAGTACTTACAAGTCAGTAGAGATGAATAAACTCTATGTGAATGGACTCTACGTACACAGACCACAAGGAGTGCAGAGTTACAGGGATTGTTTTAAGTCTCTTCAAACTGTTTCACATTTGGTGAAGAATGAAAGCACGTGTATAACTTGGCTTAGTTAACATGGTGTGATTTGGTATCTCACAGTTACCTGCGGATTTCTCAGCTCTTAACATGCACTCTCAAACTTATATCTGGTTTCTGAATACTTCCAAAAGGTGTACTGTCAGATCTAGAATCTGGCCCAATAATCATTTATGGATATTCGGAAAAGTTCAGAGCAATTTGTGCTTTCCAAAGTCTAACATATCCTAGAGTCTGAGAATGTCTTACTTTTTTGCCTTTAATAGTTTGCAGGTTTCCTTTTAGGCTGCAGTACTTATTTAATTAATTATTTGTGTTGCATTAAGCCACAGGTCTGAAGAAAAATTGACAAGATTGTGATGGCTGATTAATTTCTATGTTTTTTATTGAAATGCTAATTAATGTTGTAACAATAATATTAGCCTGTGGTGGATATTGGATGTTAGGCATGTAGGTGCACTATCCTTCAGTGGAAGACAGTTTTACTGCTTTTAACAGCTCTTGTTGTGTAAAATGTGCAGCACAATATTGACAAATAATCTAGTATTTAACCTAGTCTACCTATCAGTTCAATAGGAAGGATGAGAAAGCACCAGTATTCCAGCTGGATTGGATTCTATCCTTTTAAACTATCTATATTTGATCAAACACCATTGAAGAATGCACAGCATATATACAGATCTTCCTGAGGTATCTCAAAAAGAAATTTCTGCTAATATTTTCATTCTTGAGAAATGAACTACAAGGGTCCAATGTATACAACTTTTTCCCAGCAGGAAAGGAAAAGAGAGAGGGAACAAGGCTGGTAAAAAAAGTTGAATAGAAAACAAGGTGTGGTCAGGGAAGGAGTTCAGGTTCCTGTGTTTCCATTGGTAACACATGATAATAACCATTCCACCCGTGTCCTGGCTTCTTACAACCACAGCAGCCAACTGTTTGCAAAAACAACCAAATAATAAACTTCTTACAAAGAAATTAGCACATGTATTTATTTTTTCTCCTCTTCTTTTGCTGCCATTCAATCCAAATTTCCTTTCCACTTGCCTGGAAGCAGCTGTGCTTCCACTTTTTAATTGGAGAAGCAGTACTGCTTCATATGAGTAGCATTGGCTTTTGGCAGCTTGAGATGTGTTAAATTCAATCAAAATACCCATGAGCAGCAGAGAAATCAGACATTTTTTCCTTCCTACTCATTACTTGTGAAACCTGAATCTTTTCCCAGGTAGCAAGCCTTTCAATTTTTAGTTCACTTTTTAATATTTTTGCATTTANGTAGATGAATGAGATTATTTTAAGCAAACCACTTATTTCCCACCACTCATTTCCCAGGCTGGTATGTCATTGTTATGAAATGTCATGTCTCTTTGCAGACTGCCTGAAACTGATTGACATAACTGGAGAGGATGCCTTGGAACTATTTCATGGGAGTTGAGGGCATTTGGAAAAAACCTCACTTGTCTAAAAAATCACAGTTTGAAAGAGGGGAGGGAATTAAACGTCTCAGCATAAAAAAAAATACCATGAGTTTGAGGCATGTAAGGTTTTTTAAAAACTGTTTCATTTCCAATTCAAGATGATATTTCAAATTAGGGGAGGAAACAGAATGCCCTTATTTCGCATTTTGACACTGTTTTCATGAATAAAATAGGGGATAAGTCTAGTCATTGGCTAAATTGGAAAATATTTTAACTCTCTGGAGAAAACAGGTTGCATGATTTTGTCAAGGTCTTGTGCATACTTTTATGAGAAACATCTCTATACATCAATCTAAATATTCTACTTTGCATACATTTAAGTTAACAAGTCTTATCTCTCTAACTAATGTTGAATAATGGAGAAGGGACTGGCAGAAAGAAGCAAAATCTGTGTCATGGATTTGTATGTTAAAAAAAGAAAGTTGAAAAAGTAAAGTTAAATCATAAAGCCTGTCTTGTTCATCTGATGTCAGAAGAACTTGAGACTGAGACAGCTCATAGAAGGGATGTAGTTAAAAGTTGCATGGCTTATTAATTATTATTTAAGTGTTGTCAGCTGCAACATCCTGCACTCAGTTTGGATAGCTCTTCTGTAATCTATATCATATCTGTGCCATCCTCCCTATGGAACGTGTTGACATGCAGAATGGTTTAATTCTTGAAAAAGTAATCCGTAGTGAGTGGGAAGAGCTGAGGACGCATGAGTGGGAGGGAGCACTTGTGTACCACCAAGTGCAATGAGAAGGCATGGTGATGCAGGTAGCTGGGCAAGGAAGATGCAGATACCCTGGCACAAAGAGAAGGGGAAGTGGAATACAGGCTGCTCTGCAAGGAGTGTCCTGGCAGCACACAGGTCAGCATCAATCCTTCAGTAGCTTTGAAGCTAACAGTTCTTGTGAGAGGGTTTGGAGTGATGACGCTTGCAGCCCTGTGCTACTAGAATATTAGCAACATCAGTTTTTCCTTCTCCAGACTAGAATACCCATCCATGCATCAGAAAGGTGCTCTTAGTGCTGTTCAGATCGTCTACATAAATACACACTTAAATAATTTATTGAAATATATATTATGTAGCTGTTATACAGGAACACTTTGGTTTGTCATTGAATATGTATGAGGCAAACATTTTCCCTTAAATGATTGCCTGTGGATCTGCTTGGGTTTGTTGTATCAATTTGTATATAATCCCCAGCTCTCCTGGAGACAAAAAAAAAAAAAAAAAAAAAAAAAAAAAAAAATCCAAGATACAAAACACTAACAAACAAAAAACTTTTTAGTATGACATAAATTTTTACATTTATAATTTTTTTTAATTTGCAATGCTAACATTAATTAGATAAACAGCACAATCCCCATGCAATTTTCATATGTATATATTCAAAGCATCTCAAAACAGAATGCAAGGAAAAGGTGGACAAGGGAGAAGGCAGAAGGAAAGAGATGCAGGTGGGGTCTTTATAAGTCAGTGTTTTAAATTCTTTTCTATTATAGCTGTAAAATCTCATGGGACACAGCATGTCTGCCAAGGGTGTAAAGGAGGTGTGAACTTGATCCACATTCTTTTCAAACTGAAAAAGGAAGCTTTTGGGGTTGTATACATCAGTGTCTCTGTTCTAGAGGACAATGATTGATTTAGATTTTTTCCCTAGACTAACAGAGCCTGGCTCCCTCTAGAATCAATGGAAATAGTAAGACTGTCATTATAATTATTTAACTCAAATGTTGTGTCTACCTCTCTTTGAGTGTTTAAGGGGTCATAGGCTAACTGGTCTGGCAGACCTTGAATTAATTGCTCTGACTCATTCAATGCTTTCTTGAATTTCAATTTAAGTACCCACTATTCATTCATCTTAGATGTCACAGATGTCACAGGAGATAATCCCTCTACATATATGTTTAGTCCCCTTAAGCATATTCTTTAAAGGGAAGAACATTCACCTACAAGACAAGACAGCTGGAGTGAGGTGCTTGGACATATTTTTTCTTGGTGTAGCTGTGTCTTCAGTAAAACCTGTAAAATTCACTTTTGCTTCAGTGGGAATAGAGGCTGCCAAGCCAGAATGTTTGTCTTAAAATTGTTCTTTATGTCTGCCTTCAAGTGTCTCAGCTGAATTGCAAAACCGAAACACCTTAATGCCCAACAAAAACTAGCATAAAGTGAGGAGACTAACTCTGCAAGCTAGTTACCTCTGGTACCTGTGAAGATGTCTTTAGTCAGGACACTGTGTACTAAAGAGGATGGGGTTGCTGGTAAACTGGTAAAGTTGATGAGCACTTTGACACCAATTTTCCTGCCCAAGAAGTGGGGACGGGGGGCTGGGGGATGTGAGGGGAATGGATTGGGGGAGTTCAACTTTCTAAGCTAGGGCAAACAGACTCAGTCTCCACAAATCTGACAGAAATAAAGTGGCTTCTAGCAACTCACATCACAGTAGTTTCTCAGGCTCAGTATTTTAAAATTTTGGCAACTACATCTCTGCCTAGAAATTCTTAGGCAGTCAGTGTATGTTACTGAGGTCTCCAGTATTTGAAATCCTGCTGAAGCGCAGAGATAGATCACAGATGCATGATCTGCTCAGGTACCTGGATGTCTATAATTTGCCTCACATGGACAATTTAGCTAGTGTCAGTACTGCAGAGATGAAATAGGTCCTGATGAAAATGTGGGGCCACAAAGCAGAGACAACAATGAAACTTGTAGCAAATATGAGAGGCCTGTAGAAATATCATTCCACTACTTGCCTACAGAGCAAGAAAATAAGTAGGTGTGATAGATTTGATGGCTGTTATGGAACTGGCACCTCCAAAATTTTCCACCAGGTGAAAAACCTGACTGTGAGACATTTCTCAAGTGCCCAATAAAACTTTTAAGAATCTTGTTTTGGAATAATCTAAGCAGGAGTGAACTTGATTTTTTCCAGATGCTTGCTCTTTTCCTTGTTCTTTTGATATATTCATATGCAGTTCACTTTCTCACTTTAATCCCAGAGGTTAATTTCTTGCTCTGAAACAGTCCAATGGAGCAAAAGTTCTCTTAGGGTGGTGATGTTCAAGAAGTAGACCTAATTCAAAAGTGTTGTTTCCTCAGACTGAAAATACTAATTTATATTCTTACGGTGTGTATGAGGTGTTAGTGAACTGCCTTAACTACTGTACCCTAGACCAGAGGAACAAATTCACACCTTGCTACAAATCTGTTCTGAGGTTTCCTGCCTGTCAGTGGATCTGTAACCAACATTTGACTGTATGGTTCAGGCTGAGGAACCACTGACCACTGGTTGTTAAAACCCACCCATTTGTCTCTGTGCTTTTAGTTAGAGAAGTTAGCATGCCTCAAGTACAGTGGTAGGCAAAATGTGCTAATGCCAGCCACAAACTGTATCAAACTCTTCAAATTGTCACTTCTGCAGATACTTGGCTTTCAAATAAGTAATTTTTGTAATTTAGTTATATGTGGAAAAAAACCCTAAACTAACCAACATATGTGAAAGGAGAGCATGGACATGCCAGAGAGAGAAAGCATTAGGTAAAAAATTAAGATTTGAGAAAAAAAGTGGCAGATACCTAAGTATTTGGAGTGCCTTCTTTGCTGTAGGTTCATGCTATAAATCAGAGATAATTTGAACAACAACTGAACTGTGTGTGCACAAAGACACTGGAAATGAGCTGCATGCTCTGGAGAGTTCACTATTATGACCAATTACTGAAAATAGTGAATTTAGTGTGGGATGGGTCATTGTGTTCTACAGCATGAAAAAGATTTCTGTATGATTTCTTTAGTATGTTCATATGGCAAAAGCATTTAAAGTAGCCAGGCAAGGCTCTGACCGTACCCTTTCTAACTAGAACCGCATATGCATATATTACTTTGTGTGGCTGTAATGACAGAAAATTACACTTCAACACTGCATGCAGCCTAGATATTCTAGGAATAATACCAGAGGCAAAACAAGGGTAGCCCAGGAGGGAAGAAAGAAATTATTTCTAAAACTCTATAATCCTTTTTATCTCCTATCCTAAAGTGAAGCATTACCTCCCTACAAGAGATAATATTTCTTTTTTCTCTTTCTTTATGTGAATTTACCCATCCAGAAGAGAACAGAATTAATTTCTTCAGAGTTTATTCCAAATAGGTGGTGATTGGAGAAAAAAGAAAATCCTCATTTTTCTTTGCAACAAGGTCTTCACTACACTGAAGAGTCAAATGCATCTCTTCATTGACGTCTGGTAAATATAATAGCCATAATCATAAACAATGGTATCAGTAACTGGTGATGGAAGAAATAAGGCACTAAGTTCCGCAAATATATGTTTGACACAATACAAAGAGTCAAGGTAGATTTCAGAACTAGAAGGGTTCCAGAAACCATTCTTCATTTACTGTTACTAATCTGGAGCAAATAGAGATGACTGCTCTGTATGGGCAGCCATCAAAATCTGCCTCAGGAGCACAGCTATTGCTGGTGTCATTGAAGGTTTGAGGTAGACTTAAACAGTAGCAGTCATTTAAATATACTTAGAAGTGTTTTTAAAAATGTAGTGTGGCCATATGTAATGGGTTAAAGTCTGCAACCAGGCAGAAACACCAAAAGATGTAGTGGTTTCACATTCACTGAATTTGTTTTGTTAAATTTAGTGTAGCGGTCTATCTTCCCACTATGGAATAGGATTAGAAGAAAAGCAAAACAGGCTTAACTTAAATATAGAAACAGATTTATTAACACACACTAAAGGTCGAACAAAAAAGCCCCATGAAACCTTTTTAAAAGCACTCACCTCTCCCCTACCAACAGTTTACTTTTCCACAAAACAATGTAAAGAGACAGAAAATCAGAACTCTAGGTCAGTACCACTTATAAAATAGTCTTTCATTCAGTCTTTGAGAGAGACAAGTCCCTCCTGATTTTTGTTCTGGTAACTTCCCACAAGAGACACAGTCTGTTCGTGGCTTCCAGCTCCCACAGCCTGCCTTCTCTTTGAGAAGTTTTAGAGTTTAAAAAAGTCTCAGTCTTTGTTAGGATAGAGTTAATATTTCCCGCCTGGGCCTGCGGACAGCCACGTGTTCTCTGCCGCGGCATCTGTGAAAGCATTGAGTCCATGAGGTGCAGAAAAGCACAGAAACAGCGGCCCGGATCTTCTCTCCCCTTCCACCCCTCGGTCTCATGGGGTGGGTTTGGCCCAGCCTGGGCTCGGTGCTGCTCTTTGGGGGCCTGGGGGGTTCATCTCCCTCGGCCCGGCCGGCGGCGTGGGGCAGGCCGTAGGATGGGCTGGATGTCAGCAGCCGTGGCTCCCCTTTCTCTGCTGGCATCTGCTGGGCTCAGGGCCCGGCTCAGCTCCAGCCAGGGCCAGCCCCGGCACGGCCGCCCCAGCCCAGCCCCGGGGGCGGCGGGGCCTGAGCCGGGCCCTGCTGCTCCCCCCTCTCGATGTTGCCTCCTGGCAGGCCCACAGAAGAAAGAGGGCTGTCCCAAAATCCCACATGCATTTAAGTAGTGTGTCCCAGAGGTGTACACTTGTATCCAATTGGCCAACCTGGCTGTCAGTTTTAAAGCAGATCACTAATTGGTTTTTTACCATTCATGCCAAACCAATACATCATATCAAAATGGTGTAATGTTATCATAGCATGTGCTGAAAGAGCTGCTGATTGAATTCCTGACTGGAAATTGATAATAGCACTGCCTAGCTACTGGAAGTGTCTCCCTAGGAAACCACATGGTCCAGCTTTCCTTCTCTGCTAGCAAGAAACCCTGGAAGCATGGGTTTAGACATAATTATGATGCGGTCTTTAGAACAGGTGAGACCACAGGCAGCAAAGCCCAGTTCTTTATAAAGTATGGGGCTTTCCCAGAGTGGATGTGGGGTGAAGGCTGGTGAGAAACAGAGCAAGACAAGTTTGAAGGCAGACTTGTGTCCAAGTAGACATGCCTGGATGCTGTTGAAACACTGTATTAATATTTTAGCCTCCATATAGGAGCTAACAGTAACTCAAATTATAGTTTAAAAGTTTTCCTGGCTTCCTGAGTGTCCTAAGCAAGTTGTAACTTGGACTCCACAGAGGGTCTTTGAAAAGCTTCCACAACAGTCTGATGCAAGCACTTGAGATGAAATACAGGCTTATGTTCCATCCAGCCCCAAACTACTAGGAAATAACTTCACAGCTTCCTCTTGAAGTGTTTTTCTGTGTCAGGATTTTCCACACTGCTCATTGCCACCATGCATGATCTTAAACTACAGCTGCTCACTGAGACAAGGGGGCACAAATACATGGCTTGCTCAAGAAGTTTAAAGCATCACTTTGAATCAAGCTCAAGTCTTGAGACTCTTATGTATTAGACCCATTAGGTTTTCCTTCCTCACCTTACCTCAGGGAATGGAAACAGACCACAAACCCCACACTTCTTAGAGCAAATTACCTGCTTTGTTATTGTGTCTTTCAACCTTTGCCATAAATTCCACTTCATTAACATTGGCTGAAACACTTCACTGAGTTGCATTGCTTGGGCAATAAAATGTCTGGTGAGTAGGACGGAGAATATCTTTAGCCTCGACCATACAAAAGAGCAGGAGCGTGAGACTCTGTCTGTTCTGTCAAAAATTGTCAGTGAATATTAGCAAATACAGACTATTTATTTTCTTAGTTGTTTACCAGTGTGATGCAGTGTCAGTGTGTCTCACCATACCCTGTGAAAAATGTTTTTTCACTCTGTGCTAGTGGGCAATAATTTCAAATGGACAGCCTACGCAACACACTGCAGGCTAAATCCCATCTGGATTAAGTCTTTCCTCCCTGAGTCAAGCCTTGGAGCAATGAACTAGCCAGCAGTTCAGCCCATCTGCAGATCATTAATGGTACATGTGACAAAGAAATCACCTGAGCAGGGAACCAGAGTTCACAAGCAGGTGTTGCTGTCTAGGGAACACGTTGAGTTCTGTAAGGCACCTGGAGAGTCTCAGACCACCAATGTTTTCAGCAGAGCATGGCACCTCCTGTGCAGTGCTCTGATAACCTTAGGTCAGGTGCAACAGGGGAGAGATGCTGAACTTTTGTGAAGAATGTAAGAAAATGGATTAATCTTTATCCAGTTGAAAGGTATGTGATAGCTGAATCCTGAAGTATCTGGGCTGAAGCTGAAGATACTCACCTGGAGAATGAAGTTTTTCCCACTTCGATGTCCCAAAAGCAGTGAGGTACTACAGCAGTGTTCCAGTGGTGCTTGTCTGTATTCTGCTGGTGAGCCAGTTCCACAAAACTGGAGATAGAAGGGATCTACTGGATTTCCATTAACTTCAAAGACAGTCCATAGCAGACCAGCATAACAAGTAGACCAGGTTAGTAAAGGTAGAGTTCTTTTGGGTTTTTTTATATAAACACTTACAACTTTCCATAGGAATATATTGAAATGAACATTCACCAACTCCACACAGCTGTTATTTACAAAACTAGATAAACACTCTCCTTTAGTGAGAGGTTGTATTTGCTGCTTTATTTATCAAGGCACTTAGGAGGAAAAAAAAATGTAGCTTGTGTCTGAAAGCATCAGAGAGAGCTGGAAGGACAGATGTGAGAGCAGAGACAGGGAAGGTGGTGCGTTACTGGCATAGCCGGAGAACCAGCTCTTGGCTTCTGCTGGTGCTGCGGGGTGAGCTAAGCAGAGTCCTGGCGTGCTTTCTTCGCAGCTGATTCAGACATCTTCCACTGCTATTGTTTCAGGAAAGCCTCGGGTTCTCAGAGAGCCCTATATAAAACGGATACAATGAAATACAGAGTCACAGGCTCAGAGGTATAGTATTAGTTCAAAGCACCTTCAAAGCAAATGGGAAAGTTTAAGTTATTGTTTGCCTTATAATTTCAAAATTTCATTTTGCTTGCTTTGTTTTTTCAGGGTGGAGGCCATCTAAAATCCAATGCCACAAACTCTCCCTTCCAAAACACTATAGCTTTGCAGAGGTCAAAACGGGTCTCTGTTTTTTCTTTCATCCCTCTCTGTATACTGTAATAATAATACATCTGCATTTTTATTCCTCAGCAAGTGAGACATGGCAAATGAGGCGAGTAAAGGCATTATCAAGGGCAATAGACAATGGAAGGTTGACCTAGGTATATGTTTAGCTAAATTAAGGAAAGGGAATGTGAGAGAGATAAACTAGCATCCAGGAAGGCAGCTACTGAATTTTTCCACTAGTAACAGCTCCTGAAAGCTACTAAAGCACCATTCAAATCTCTTTGATCTGAGAAAAGACAAGGCAGAGTGCACAGCTTTTTTATGCTCCAAAGCAGCTCTCCCCTCAGAGACAACTATGTGATCTACTGTTCATAAGGATATTTGAATGTGAAAATCAGGAATTAGGTGAATTAACCTTTATACTAAAGCACCTTAAATACCTCAGGTTCAAAAGCTTAAATTGCACTTGAATGTTGTTGAACTACTTTTCCATTTATCAGTCAGAAAAGGGACAGCAAGAAGGAATTGAAGGAGAAAATAGGCTGGGATGGAGCAAGTACCGTGAGGAAAGAGATAAACAAACAAATTGTGACAGGAGACCCAAGCAGGAATGGGAAGATATAACACAAAGAGAATATGGTCTTCAAGACTATATGGAGTAGGTTATTGCTTTAAAATATTCTGCTACTCCTAGAAACAGAAACTTCATTATTTTCTTTTTAAAAAGGGGAAAATTAAAAAAAAAAGTGTATGAAAAATAATTTTCACTTAAAAATTAGGAAAGGTGGACTAACAGAATTAAAAGTCAGTATGACTCATTTCCTCTGCAGAAAAATGCAAACATTTAATGAGATGCTTGTGAGCACCAACAAGATAGCAGAGCAACAAATTACCAAGTGGAAGGAAAGAAAACATGCCAGATAACACTACAGAAGAAATTAAGGTTGATAGAATTTCTGGATAAAACAAAGATGTATCTTGACTTCACTAAGATTTTTGACACTGTTTCACATGATATTCAATAAAAATAAGTGAAGGCTACATTGTCAGAATGGAACTTTGTGAGAAACTGTACACAAAAAGTAGTTACCGCCAGTTCACTGTCTGACCACAAAGGTGGATTCTTCAAGCTTTTTCTTGGGCTCAGTTCTATCATTTTGTTTAATTAAAAACGTAGACAGTAGACTGCACATGATACCAAGTCAGGATGGACTGCAAAGGCTTTGGAGGGTGAAAATAATCTTTAAAAAATGGGGCAATGGACTAAAGCAGAGAGGGTGCAACACAGTGTGGAAGAGCAAGCAGTGTGCTTGTGTTTCAATGGGGGCTGCAAGGGGGTGGAATGGGTGACAAATTAGTTTTTCTTCAGTGAAGGAGCTGGGGGCCAGAGAAACACAAAAGGAACATGAGTGAGGAAGGTCAGGCTGTTACCAAGCCCCAAACACCATACTGGGTTGTATAAACAACGTTGGCATATGTAAGAAACATGAAATAGTCCTTTTGCTTTCTCACCTCATCTGGAGCACTGGGTCCAGTTTGAGGCACTGCATTTGAAGAAAGATGTGAATCAGTTGGAAAGAGTCCAAGGAGACGAGCATGAGTGATCGAAGGTCTGTAAAACATGATCTGTGAGGGAAGACTCAAGGCAATGAGGTTGTTTAGTCTAGAAAGAGGCAAATTGAAGGGATATATGATAAGTCTTCAAATATTTAAAAGGTAGCTGCAAAGAGAAAAGTAATAAACTGTTGTGAATGTCCAAAAGAAGTAGCAGGCTTAACTTTCAGGAAAAGAGATTAAGGGTAGACATGAGGAAATATTTTCTGTGATAGTATCAGAATAGATTGGGTAGGAAGCCTGCACAAACTTCACCATATGAGGGCTGATAAACAGGTTGGACAAATATCTGTCAAGAATAATTTAGGAACAGCTGATCTTGACTTGGTGGAGGGGATGGCCTAAATGATCCCTTGAGGTGCCTTCCAGGCTTATTTCTGCAATGTTATAGTAAATGGGTAGAAGAAAGCTATCGGCTTAAATTCATTAGGACAGGTGATGCATGAAAGAGTCTGGGAAAGAAATATTCACTCAAAGAACTTACAAAATTTCAAGTTACGTGTGCATGATCTTCCCTTCTTAAAAACAAGATGTTTTCATAGGACTAGGGGCCAATCTATGACCCAATTAACATTTCAAGTGCAGTACAATTTGGGTATGTAGCCTCTCTGTTGGATTGTACCAGCTAAGCTTTCTGCAAAATTTGTATGTCTCCGACCCCTCCCCATCCCCCACCCCCCCACGCTATGTAAGATAGTGATTAACTCCTCGCTTGGAGGGTGGAGGGGTTGGTGGGTTGATTGGGTTTTTTTTCCCTTGGCAATGAGATAGTTGTATTTAGTCAAATGTGCTTCTGGATAGGTCAGGACTGCTACAAATGGGCTTACTTACAAGTACATATATGTTCAAAATCTGATTCCAAAGCAGGGCTTATTTTAAATTGCGAGTCTAAAAATACTTTGAAAAATTTTCACTTCTTTTCATCCAATAATTTTTTCATAAAAGGGCAATAATATGTACATGATTGTTTCCTCTTCTTACCTAAGATAGTTTGTAGTAGACACTTTATAAAAAGAAAATCTTCATGATATGTGACCATCATTCTGGATCTTTACCTGTCCTTGTGATTTGTGTTTTCCTTGCTGTGTCCTGTAATCGCTATAGAAGCATCTCAGTGTGTACACTGGCTTTCATCTAATCAATTAAAATGGAGTTTTGTGAAAATAATGTAAGCCTTTTCAGAATTTTTATAAGCCTACTGGTTAGCATTACCAAAGTTGTTTGATCTTTAGAAAAAAAGTCCTGGTTCCATAAACTCCCTGAAAATTTTAGAAATGCAATTTATGTAAGACCTTCTGATTCAGACCCCTGCAAATGACTACATGCTACAGATCTCTGTGTATGGCTCATGTCGGATGCTTGTGAAATACTTCTATCAGCTACAGTCAGTTACCTTAAAAGGGATCTGCATCCAGGTAGATGGTTTATAGACTGTCAGGCCACACTGCTGGTTTAGATTTGAGGAATTGCTTTGGAAGAACAAGGCGGGTTCTATTTTTGACATTTCAGCAATGAGACCACTTGTACATTATGACCCAATTTGATTTACTGTAAGAAAATAAGAGTGCTGTAATTTGTAAAAGACATTTATTACATGAGTCAAAAAAAGTAAAAAAAAGGGGAGGGAAGGGGGAGAGAAAGCAGCTTAACATCTCTGTCCATCCCCATCTGGTTTTATTTTAATCTCACTCTAGTCACATATGAAATTTTGCTTAGCTGTCTTCATTTTCTTAGTCAATCTTGATTAATGGCCTTCAAAGTAAAAATAATTGGACTGCATCAGGCTTGTTTTATAACTCTTGTTCACAAAGAATGTGAAAGGCTGGAAAATGAGCCTAAACAGAAGGAATGCATTACGTTAGCCTTTGAGAAAGAGCAGTCCTCCAGTTGTGTTTCACTGTGTATTTTTATAACAGGCGCCTCCTTGACTGTCCATGATATTGCAGATATGCAGTGCCAAAAGCTTTTGTGTACTGACCATGTCACCTCGCAATCTCCCCGCAGCCGGCTGTGCGCAGGGGCGGGGGCAGAGCCAGCGGGCGCTCCCGGCGGCTGCGGGGATGCTCTTGGGCAAGGGCTCTCTTAATGCCTCCGCGCCCACTCTTCTACAGGATTGCCATGAAGTGTAGGGAGCACAGAAGAGTAGTCTCGTGTTGATTTTAGCTAAGGTGAACGTGGCCCTGTGGCTTTATAACTACCTTTATTTCCCTCCAGTTTGAAAGCAGTCCTGGTAGAACAATACGCTAAACTGATCACAAATTTGATATTTTTAAAAATCTGTTACATTATGAAGGATTGCATCAATTTACTAAGCTCAATTTTAAATAAACAGAGTGTACACATATATTTAAGGAAACAAAAAACAAAAAACCCAACCACCACCATCAAAAACCTCACACAAGACAAACAAGCAAACAAAAGCCTTTTTCTTTGGTGTAATAGGAAAGGACGTGATACATGAAGGTTTTTTCTGTTGGGACAAGCATTCTTTCAAACTTGCACTCTTGCTGTCAGAAAGTTCAAGAGATTGAATGCAATCTTTCTTTTGTGTAATGCACAAAACAGATTATTGTGCTTGCATGCTTATGGCAAGGTTCAGTATTATGTCCTGCTCACCAAAAAGGAAGTCGGCTTTCTGTTACACAGCTCAGGGGTGAAAACTATTACTTTGATATTAACCAAAGAGAAAGAAAATTTCTTCTCTTGAATTATGTATGTTAAGTTAGGAATATTTGAGTTACTCATGACAGTCCTGTGAAGTTACACCATATACTATTTCCCTGTACAATTTTGAAATAGGAACAGTTTATGCTTTTCCTGATGCTTTTCATGTAACAGCCTCAACATATGAACTGAACTTCCATTAAGCTTCCTAAGATTTCTCTGGAGTATGCATGTGATATAGTTATAATACTTTTGCCAGATACGGCTGGATCCAAACTTGGTCTGGAGATGAACATTTTCCCAGAGTAGCTGAGACCAGCTGCTGAGTCCTGTATCTTCTCTTCTCCCAGCAAGGCAAGCTGGGGTTATGCAGATGGTATTTTCATGTCAGTGCAGATCAAGCTGTGCATTAACCTCATGGCATGGACCAAAATCAATCTGCAGGGCTGCCTGTATTCAGTGGGAGAGGAATGCGTATTTTCTTCTTTTCACAAAGTGGCATGCAAAATACAGATATCAAGAGATCCCCTTGCTTACACCACAACATTTTATGCGCCGTTCTTTTAAAAAGTTAATGTTGTATCATAACCCAGACATATGACCTTCAACAGACCACAGCTCCACCATGACACTCCTCCTCCATGTGTCACCAGCTTTTGGAAAGTTGGTCTTATAACAACTTCTTTTGCGCTCAGGGCAAGTAACCAAGATCCATGAAAAGCAGAAACACCTCCATCTACTCCTCACTACAGGCTGGAACATGTTGAAATCTTCACTGCAAAATCCTCTCAGACCCTTAATTCTTTTCTTCAACAGAATTCTTGACCTGTCTGAAGAGAGGAGAGATACCTTTGCCAGTCATGAAATTGAGAAACTTTCACCAGCTGGAGAAACAGAAGTACTAACTCCAGAAAGTTTAAAACTTCAGAATTATGGCAGTGCCCTCTTGTTCAATGGACATATTTTTTGATAATTGTTCCCACTATCTAAAGCTTTGTTGCAGTTTTGGCTTGGGGTACATTATATCATTGTTCCATTAGAGAGCTATAGGATGCATCTACCTACAGGAACTTCTGTGTCAATCTCTTATGGCAGCTGCATTTTTCACATGGAAGAAATGAGAAGTTTCAACACTTTGATGCTGTCCACATTACAGCAATAGTCTGAGTAACAAATCTATTCCTTGCACCCTCTTTGCTTTTTTTAGAGTCCACCATGATACCTCCTCTGCTCATTCTTTGTCTTGGAAAGACTTGGCCACCAGATATGTTGTGTTTGTGGATGATGCTGTGTTGATGATTTTGCCCAAGTGCTACTTTTAAATCTTACAGGCATAGGTCTGAGCTCACACAGATCTGAGCTCCAGCAGCACAATATTGTGTGAGCAGCCCAATGCTAACTTTAATGACCTGGATTCCTAATGCTAAATGTCAGTGGAAATCTGCCAGGTACATGTCCTAAATGGTTATATCAAAGCAACAAGAATAAAAAATATATTGATAGTGGTGCTTACATTAGAGAGGAAAACCTAGAGCATTCTGGTCTGATTTATAAAGTTCTGCATATATCCATTTGCTCATATTGCTCCGTCTTTTCATGATTCACTCCAGCCACCTGTTTTGCCTTAAATTTCAAAAAAAGTATGCTTTTGGGGGTAACTTTTCCATAAGTTTTCTTTAAAGACTGCTGAAGTCCTTAGAATAAAAGAAAGTTTTTCATCTCATCTGGAAATGATAGGATTTTTTAGAACTAGTTCATTTGCTTTGCAGAAATAAGTTAATTTTTGGTGTTGTTTGCTTCCCCTTGACTTGAAATGAATTTTTCATTTGGATTACTTGTTTCCACTTGACCAGCAACTCTCCCAGGCAATTATTTGCATAGTTCAAGCTGTGACTGCGTATGTGAAACTGAGTTTTCTGTTCCACTTGTAGTGGAAAATGACTGAAAATATCTCTGGATTATCTTATAAATCATGAGTATATTATGTCTTATATTGTGTGCAGGAGGTGTGGTAGAAGTAGGAAAGATATCCTAGACAAGGGCAGCAGATATCCATAGGTATGGTAAGGCTTTCTTATGCAAAGAGACTGAACAGAGTAGGACTTTTAAGCTTAAAAAATAAAAAAGTGTTCAGAAGATATGAAAGAGGTACATGAAGGCATGGATATTTCAGAGACTATAAACAGGGAGCTCACTGTTTCTCTCAATAAAAGAATAAGGGGAAACCAGTGGTGCTACTAAACAACAGGTCTAAAAGACAGAGAAATATTTCTCCTATAGCAGCCACAATCTCATTTTGTAATACACTTTGCTGAAGAGGCTTAAGTTTAGAGAGGATCAGTAAGAAATTAGATTTTCCCGTGGTTTTATCAATTTGAAACAAAATTGAAACAAACATCCAAGGGAAATGGAAAATTATTCCCTGCTGCTGCTGCTTCTTCCTCTCAACTGGTTTGGCTTCACAGGCAGGACCTGGGTAGCTGGCTGGGAGCTGTTGATCCAGTGGACTGGCCAGGACATGTGCTGTTCCTGCCTGGCCAGAGACACTGGGCAGCCCAACATCAGCAGTTGTTTTCAGATGTCAGAGAAGAAAACCACTGACTCGGTGACACACGTGTGGTTGCATCCTGTGCAGAAATGCTTTACACATGTGTATGGTGAACACAAGTGTATCAGATGCTTTGAAGTAACAAGGAAATAGAAATACCAGAGAAAGGTAGTTTGTAGTTTGTTATGCTTCCACAATATTTGCCTGAAGATGCAAAACAATTATCTAATTATTGGCATTGGGAAAGGAGAAATCACCATGCACAATCTCTGTGACAGTCCTCAAAGGCTATCCTCCTTGTTTAATTTTTCCCAGGAAAAGCTTTCTGAAGGGAGCAGATGAAGCATTTCTGAAGAATGCTGAGAGTCATAT
Source organism: Donacobius atricapilla (assembly GCA_013397315.1). NCBI lineage: Eukaryota > Metazoa > Chordata > Aves > Passeriformes > Mimidae > Donacobius > Donacobius atricapilla. The sequence continues at coordinate 164,167 of WBMY01006215.1, read as the reverse complement.
GCATATTTTCATACAATATTTTCACAATTCCAATGTGGTATGTTGTAGAAGTAGGCAGCAGAACAGTGGGAATGTGGCCATTATATATTTTATAATTTATAAATTACTTTCCTTTCTTCTGTTTTTTAATTCTAATTGGCATATCTTCCTTTCTGAAAATTGATTTTTCAGTTCAAAGCAGCATTCAAAGGAATATGATGAAACTGAAGACATTCTGAATGCATTTACATACTTCTAAATAACTAATCCACTTTTTCAGAGAAAATGAGAGACAAGTATTTACATTTACTCACCTCAAAAGAAGCTGTGAAAATATTAACACTTTCATCCAATTGTACTTATGCCAGCAATTCTGATTTTTCTGTAAGAAGTTAGCACTTATTTTACATCAGTCTAGGACACGTCTCTTGGATTCTCAGCTAATAGCATGGGATATGCAGGTATGTATGAGTAGCTTACAGCAGCTGGACTTAGGAGTTGGCCTTGCCTTGCTCCTTGATCACAAGAACTTTTTGAATTATTAAACCTAAAGATTTGAGTTTTGCAGTGCTGGTATACTTACCTACACCTGAGCAATGGACTTATGTAAATACTGTTAACAATGCCAGCAGCCTGTCACATGCAGTCAATTTCTAGTTCATTTAAGGCTCAGAAATGAAGTCACCTTCATGCTAACAGTAGATCATTCACCTCATACAATTTAAATGTTATTGCTCACGGTGTTGTTCGTATAAAATGTCAACATGATGCTCACCCTGGATGTGGGAATGAATATTAGTCTGAAAATGGTTTCTGTTGGTTACTCAGGCTGAACACTACCATGTAAAACTGCATTTGTTTGTTTGTCCAAAAAGATTTAGGATTGCACATCATCTTTATCCATGGTAAACATTTTGTTATATACAGTATACTAATTATTGTTGAACTGAAGTGTTTCTCAGCCCCAGTGGCATAATGGAAATTATACTTCAAACTACATAATATTCTTGGAAAGGGAATATCGACTTAGTAAAGAACATCATCATTTTGCTATAATGATAACATACCTATTTACATAATGATAATGTACATATTTACTGCCAAGAATGTTTGTTCTGCATTAGTGTTCATAGTGTGGCAGGGAGAATTGCAAAATAGATCTTCAAACTGTGCCTGGTGGCTGTTGTCTTGCAGGGGAGCAGAGAAGGGAGAACAGGCAATGGCATGCTTCTGGAAAGCAGAAAGAAAAAGGAGTCAGGCTATGTTCTAGGCTTGCATTGTGTACAAGATCTGATCTGCACGTGTCCATTTGCTTTTACTTTCTTCCTTTTTTTTTTTCTAAGGGACCTTGTCTGTTCAGTAAGTGAAAATCCTTTATGAGATCCCTGTCAGCAGGCATCAAAAAGATGCTAAAGATCTATGTTAGCTATGTGGTCTTTCTTTGAACGCATTCTCTAGCAATGCCACTGTTGGAATCATTTAATCTGATAGATTTAAAAAAAAAAATCTATATTTTTGGTTTCATTTCAAAACCTGTAAATCTTCGTATACGTCTAAAGAAGCATGAAATCTTAGTCTTGGAGGAGACAGAAAAAAAGTTAGGAGACAGTGTTTGGTGAGTTGTCATATGCTTTCTGAACTTTCTGTAATAGGAAGAAGTCTCTAAAGAGCCCTTTTTTTCACTCCTCTAACAAAGGCATGTCCCAGTTTATTAAAAAATCATACACAACAATGCTGCCTGCCAGGTTTTATAGCCCTAATGAAAATTTGGTCGAGAGCACAAAAAATATCTGGAAAAATGCCTGAAATTTCCCTGTCGCAGATGTTTCAACAGAAGGTGCTTGCATGCCATTCGTTAATGTAACGCCATACGGGACTCGGTATGACCACTGCAATAACCAGTAAGTAACACACGCAGCGTGCGCATCGCTGCGCCAAATTTTCCGTCTGTTGTGTGGGGCTTGTATCCTGTGGATTGAGACGTACCTTGATAAAACTGTATTGTCATTGAATGATAATATTTGTGGATCACTCTGCTAGAAAACATCCTATCAAGAATGTGGGAGGTCTGTGTAAAGTCGGTGCAGCTCATTGGTATTGCAGTCGGTTAGGAAGGATGGGAATGTTCGTATTTATGCCCCTTTTTTAGCCTATCTTTCAGATGCCAATTTACAGGAGCAGCACTTCAGATATTAAAGCACTTTCTCTTTGAGAGAGGCTGTTGAATTTTAATCTCAGACATTAAGTAATTATAAGGGGCATGTGAAATACAGTAATTATTGATACAGTGGAAAAAATCACACAGATATAACATTCTCCTGGGATGATTATTTTTTATTTTGTAAGTTTAAAAGAGGAATGGACTAAAAGGAAAAAATAAAAAAATCTGGAGTACAGTGTACTTCATCAGCTGTGGTTTTGTATCCAGAAAGGCAGAGAAGCACCTAAATAACTGGATACATACACTTCCCTGTGCACACAGAGGAATATTGTCTTCTGCTCTTCGAAGGGAAGATGTGGAGTATACTGCTTTGTTTTTTATATGTCTGAGGGAGGTGATGTGGATTTATCCTACAAGCAGAAGTGGCAGGTGTGTGGACAAATTGTCCATGTTGTGGTGGAGATGCACAAGAGTGCTTCTCATGGATCAAACCAACACCCTTAGAAACACTTCTGCAAGAGTTAAATCTTCTAATGACAAGGGGTTTGAGATGATTCTCTGATCTTTCAGTTTTCCCCTGTTTCTCAATAGGATTTCCTGGACTAATTGCTGGATCTTTTGTGCCACAATTATCAAAACAGGAAAAAGTGCTGAGTCTGACTTACTTAGAAACTGAGTTTGGGTTCAAGATTGAGGAAGGGCTGAGATTCAACAGCAATCAGACTTTTCCTGTCAGCAAAGAGAATCATAAAGGTGCCATCATATTTGATTAAACATATCTCTAGGAGATTTCTTTCACAATTGAAATGAATCTGGAAAATTAAAGGCTTGACACAGGAGGAAAATCACTGAAACAGATTCAGATCCTAGGGTTGTGAAGCTACATTCAGAGAACTTAAATGAAAGGCCAGGCTTTGCTCTGTAGTGGTCCTCCTAGACTAATATCCCACTGCAGTAAAGCCAGTCAGGCTATTTATGCCCTTCCTTTACTACAAATGTCACTTCTTCTCTTGGATAGAACTAAATATAGATTATTTCTAAGAACATGTAAACCATAATAACTGGAAGTCATATCTCCAGACAAATGGAGACTACTATATCATAATAGATCGTACTTTTTGTTTGCCAGGCACTATTTATAGGACAGCGCTACTGTTTTGTTTTATTTTGTTTTCATTCTATTTCCTATGTGCTTTCATAGCTTTTCATTCATAGTTCAAACATTAGAACTTCAAATTAGGTTTTGGCCAGTGGGTCTTCATGACATCATGAATTCAGAATAGTGCCCGGGACATTCTTAATCAGGAGACTAGTCTATCTTTAACTTCCATAGCTAAGTTCACTGTCAGGTTTGCTGCTGTTGTCAGAGAAGGAAGAGCTGGGGTTCCTTCAGTTTTGGCTACTTGAGGCATCATCAGCTGCCCCTGTTGTGATCTCAGCAGCAAAAAGGACCAGGCAGCTCAACTCTCTGATGCTGGTCTCTGTCCCAGTTCACCTTGTTTGGACCATTCTTCCTGTGGCAGGAGTACCCTGACCATTCTCAAGTTTCTGCCATGCCAATGTTGAAAGACCTTGAGTCTGCTCCACCATCAAAGACAAGGTTTACAGGGTTTAGGGATACCAAATGCACAGAGTGTTCCTGGGGCTTATGCATGAAAATTACATAGAAGCCAACATAATCTTGTCATGTGGAAATTTTGCTTAATATTGTCTCTGGAAGAGTGGGCAAGTAAGGCACACAGAACTATCTCTAAAGCCTTTGCAAACTGAACCTCAAGAAACTTGCAAAAAAATATAATCGTATGAATGGAAAAAAAATATGTAATTACCCCACCTTTCCTTTGATCTGGGAAGAGATCAGCATTATTAGAATGGATTCATTTCAGTAGGTCAGTGGTATCTGTTGGTTCTGTAATCAGTATTATATATTTTTTCTAGATATAAAATTGATTGAATTTGCAAATCAAATTTCCCTGCACTCTAAAAACCTTTTTTCTGGAAGTTAAAATAACTGGCTATTATAGAATTGTTCCAAGGAAAATAAAAGTATGGGGAGGTGGAGCAGGAGAGAAAGGAAAAGAAAAGAAAAGAAAAGAAAAGAAAAGAAAAGAAAAGAAAAGAAAAGAAAAGAAAAGAAAAGAAAAGAAAAGAAAAGAAAAGAAAAGAAAAGAAAAGAAAAGAAAAGAAAAGAAAAGAAAAGAAAAGAGAAAGCACTTGATTAATGCCCACCAGGCTAAAACATGCTGTGAGGGTTGTGTTCTACCCTGGTGTCTCAGAAAAAAAGGTGTGTTTTTTTATTTCTCTAACCATATATTTATTTGTAATTTGTTTTGCCTTTTGTAAGATTTCCTTTTGCTTTCATAAGCACTCACCTGCTCTATTTTCTCACTGGCTTCAAAAGGTAGATTCCTTTTTATATTGCCTCTGGAAGTACATAATTTTCTTCAGGTGTTTTAATGAACTTGGACAGCCTTAAGGGATCAGAGAAATCAGAGCTGAAAATTCCTTGACACATAGGATGGTATCTTACATCCCTATCCAAAACTGCAAAGCTGCTACCTACATCTTTATCTCCCAACACGGTTTGCAGCTAAAGTGTTTGAGGACCGGAGAATGATCCCCTGGAGGATTAAATCCCCTTTATAGCAGAATATGCACACTTAAAGGTGATGAATCTGCAACTACAACAGTGGGAATTTGCAAAGCAGTTGCAGGAGCCCCGCCCGACCCGGCCATTCGCACAGCAGTGTAAACAAAGGCAGGACAGGTAGGAAAACCAAGCAAAATCATCACATAAAGTATGAAATTTCCAGCCTGGCTGATAAAAAGAGGACCAGACACCTGCAAAAAAAGTTTGACCTTGCAAGATTTCAAGTAAAATCTGTCAATAAGCAGAAATGTTAAGGCCATACACCAAAGCAAGGGCCTTTCCCTCCTCTCAAGTACCGGGTTATAGAGCTCAGGAACATTTCTGATTCATTGATTTCCATTGTCGTGGGAATCAGTGTTCCCCCCAACGTCTCTTTCACTCATCTGCATTTTTTATTATCATGCACAACTTTTACGAGTGATAAGGCAGACTATTAATTGTGATATGGCAGTGCAGTTCCCTAGAATGTGGTTTTTGGAAGGAATGAGTCTCTTAAAGCCTCCGTACTTTTCTTTGGTGCCTGTGTATTGCAGGTATGTTGATTTACTTGGATGTCTCTCTTTAGCAACAACACAAGTGAGATTTTTTTTTTGTACAAACTTGGTGTGCATTTGTGTGTGTGTGTGTGAAAGTAAAACAAGGAGAGAGCAAGGGAGGATTAGTTTAATTCATTAACCCTGAAATTTCCATTAAATTTGCAAAGTCAGAGGCCAGCTGTGTTACTGTTAATCAACATAAAAAATATTTACTCAGTGGCAGCAATTTTCTCAAACACACTGCACTGTGGCAAAATCCCTATGAGTCATTTTGACACATCATAATTCATTTGCTGAAAGACCATTTTGTATATAAGAACCACCATACACACACTGCAAATTTCTGGTTTTATGGGACACTCATCTTCGAGAGCATATAAAGAACCTCATCCATCTCTTTGCTAGCACAAGGCTGTTCCTTTTAGAGTAATCAGTACTGTCCTGTACATTTCTGCAGAATTCAAGATATGATGTTTTTGCTATTATGAAACTGGAGATGAGAACATTTATAGATTTTCATTTTGTTTCATCTACCCTACACTCAAAAATGTCCACAAAGAATTTTTTTGGTGTCTGTATTTTGCCTACTTCACTCTCTGCACCCAACAAGATTTCTTTTAGAATCCCTTATCATAGCTCAGAACTTCCATCTGCAAGAATGTCTTGTTTTTCTACAAACAGGTGGTCAATTTCTCTAATTAAGCCAAACTAAACATCCAAAGCTGTTATTCTTGGAAAATAATATGGACGGCAAAGGGTTTACTTTTTGGACAAGAAATGGCTGGCAAGGAAATTAAAAAATAAAATTTGTCTTACCTTGCCAACCCTCCAAAACCAATATAGATTGGTACTGCTCATCCTTGCCTTGATTCTGCACAGGACAGTGGTAAAATCCTATTGGTATTGGTTATTATGAAATAGCCTGACACAACAAGCAGATCTTTCAGACTAGCTCATAATAATCTCTTAACAAATCACATGATCATTTGTCATTAGCATCTATGTGTATTTCCCTTCCACTGTCTCGTTTTATACTTTTTTATTTCATAACTTGCTTTGGAGCATCTCACTGTAGGTAGAAACTGTCTGGGAATCACAGCATTACTTATTTGTTGTAGATCCAAGGCATTGGAAAATATAATTCTTAAGTCATTTTCCTAAAATCCTTTTGAAATGTCTTCTTTACTGTTCAAATACTGTTATTAATAAATTGGTAACTGAAAGGTAAAATATGAGAACGTAAGAGGGAAAAAGCAGTGGAAATACAACCTCTTCAAATACAGTGTATATGTATATATATGATAGAAATATGAACAAGTTCTTTCTATAGGATAGAAAACAAGAATAGTAAAAATATTTTTTAAGAACAAGAAAAATTTTGAAGGTTCTGTGTACTGTCAGAAGAGTCAAGGGTTTTTATTTGCGATTTTCCAAGATATTGCCTATCTGATCTAGCAGCATTGGCATTATTGTGTTAGTGTTTCACTGCTGAAAGGGAGCAGTTCAGAACTCCTCTGTTCATCTGGCTTCTCAAACATAAGGTAATACAACATGCACAACTGCTCAGCATATTTACCCCGTCTGTATATTGTATTCCAGCTTGCTAGTTAACACATGGGATGTCACAGAATCACAGAACAAGCTGAGTTGGAAGGGACCCACAAGGATCATTAAGTCCAACTCCTGGCCCTGCCCAGGACAACCCAAGAGTCACACCATGTGCCTTAGAGCATTGTCCAAATGCTTCTTGAACTCAGTCAGGCTTGTGCTGTGACCACTTCCCTGTGGAGCCTGTTCCAGGGGTGCACAACCACCCTCTGGGTGATGAACGTCTCCCTAATATCCTATCTAAGCCTGCCCTGGCACAACTTCAGGCTGTTTCCTCAAGTCCTGTCACTGATGACCATTATATACCATTTCATACCATAGTAGAAAAGTTACACTTCTTAAACAAATTTATGCAAAATATTAAGGTTCAACCTGTTAGTATTTCTTTAGCTGTTGTAAGATTGTACAGCTCTGTAAACACTTAAAACTTTTTTAAAAATTTAAGCCTGTTTGATTGTTGGAACTGTAACTTAGGTAGCTTTCATTTCCTTGGGAGAGGTACTCTTCGCTAATGGAACTGAATACATTTCCTAGAGATGTGAGTTACATTGCACTGGAAAGAACTCTTAAGGCTATGGAGTCCATGATCTTTATGCTGCAATTCACCAATGGACCATTATAGGCAAGTCTTTTTACTCTTCTTATTTGGCTTTTTGAGGTAGCCATGCACCAGCATACCAGAGAGATATCCTTTCTGCTGTTTTAAACATGATAATACCCTCACACAATATTTGCCTCTTTTTTTATGTTGTTGTTTTTCTTCAGGATCATATTGATAGCTCACAGTCATCTGTGGCCGACTGACATTGCCAAGTCCATTTCTTCTGTCATCTCCTGCTGGTGACTTCACATGTCCTAGCAAGCTGCTGTCAGAAGCAGATGAGCTGCTGTGGGTTCAGACCTGTTGCAAACATGTTGGTTTTTGCTATGTGCATACCTCCTTCCATCCAGCATCAGACCTCACTGGTGTTACACCACAAGTTAACTTTATGTCTGCAACCTAAAGGAGTCCTAAATCAGACACCATGAAATATCATCTTGCCCTCATATCAAAAATGGAGATGAGCCTTTCTTGGAGATGTGGACAAGGTGTGCTTCACTTACTCCTGAGAAGTGCAGTACCATAAGTGACAATGTTTACCAGTGGAAACCAGCCACCCAGGGCTGGCAGTGTCCCAAACTGTTCCTATTCCAACCAGCCACACGCCTTACTTGTCACTGACGGATTCACGGTGTGTGTGCAGTGGATGACTAGTGGTGGCTTTGTGTTGCCAGGGCACGATGCCACAGAGCTGCGTTTCCCCTCCGCATGGCCTCCATTTGCCTTTTTCCGCATGATTATCACCCATCTGTTGCCCTCTGCCATGTGTGGGAGGGCAGCAGATGGGCCAGAAAACTGGAACACAGGAAAGCAAGTTCTACTGAGAGGCAAGGAGAGAAAGCGTAAGGTCAGAAGAGAAATCCTTAGACTAGCTCCAGGAAAAGGAGCACTCCATGAGAGTGCTTACCATCGATGGAAACACCAGAAAGAGAAATTAGGCAAAAAGGACACCAGTCAGAAGGAAACAATGAGGATTTAATGCTTTTGTTTTTCACCTACAGAACCATCAGTTTCATTCAGTTTGTTTACTTACCTGTAAGTATTTATTTACCTGCATAATACATCATTGCAAACCTGTGATTGTTAGACATGTGAACAAAACAGCTATTTCCAGGCTCCAGCTGTGGCACTTTAGCTTAAAGGCTATATGATGTGAGTAAGAGACCAAGATGATGTCTACAGAGCCATCACAGCGCCCTCAGCATTTGCAGCCTCTCTAATAGATTGGTAAGAAAAGTAACAGTCAAAGTAAGTATTTCCTAACTAATGTTTTCTTTACCTGCAGGAAAAATAATATTTCATAAATACCTGCCACCAATGTAACAGAGATTCTACAGGTAGTAAACCAAGTCATATTTCTTCAGCACTAATTCTGCTAGGTTCTCATCAACAAGCATCTGCTTGTTGATGTTCCCATTGGTCATAAACATACTCATTAGGCTTTATCTTTTAATTTATTTATTTTTAACTGACAATACCAAAAATTACTTTGAAGCAATTGATATTTTTAGCAGGGGCAGCTTGTGATTCTGTATCTCTTATATTTGTAGTTGTCAGTGTCATTCAATTTGATTCCAGTGAGAAATTAAAGTTTATGCTCTCAAATCCACTGACATTAGATGCTGATTAAATGAATATTTCAATGTCCCTCCAGCATCAGATAGAAATAATGTATGCTGCTCCCATATCCCCTCAGAAAGAAGGCTCAGGAAGTTATTCTCAGAATATGCAAACACCATGCTTTTCTTTACCTCACCTCTTTCACTTGCCCAGCCACAATGCAGTTAGAAGTGTAAAAAATTGTGCGCTAAGCAGTATTTCTGAGTTTTCTCCCTAATAATCATGAGTTCCCAAATACCATAATATTTGATACTCCGTGAAGCTGAGCATCACTGAATTATGGAGAGCTGAGTATTCAGCAAGAGCTGAGCACATATACAGCATTTCAGAAATTCAAGTCCTCACTCAAAAGAAAGCAAATGCAAGGGGAATTATGAATTACACTGGAGGGGAACTTAAGATACAGGTGTCAGGAATCTAATGAGGAGAAATAAAGTAGTGTTCCATGAAAGAAAAGAAGATACTATTCTAATATGTTTAGAAGCATCCAATTAAAATTAGTGATATTTTTCTTGAATGGCTACATGTGTATGGGTATGATATTTGTAATTAATGTTGATTAATGCTTAACACTTATTTGTGATTAGGGGCTCAGGATCTGAGGCCTTCAGCATCACACAGGATCATGCATCTTCGGGTGCAACTGAATGCATGCTACCTTCAAATAATATCAGATGCTAAACTCAAAGTATGCCCTGATTTATTTCTAAAAAAAGGCTTGTCGACAAGCTTTATTCCTTGATCATGAGCAATAGCCAGTGGTACAACGCTAAGCTACAACAGAGGTCTGGGTGATTTTGGGGAGAGGACAACAAGGGAAGTCCTAGTAATGTCTCGGGAGGGTAGAGTAATGGCTCATTTCATACTCTGAATCTGTCAGAACGGGAACTTGAATTTAGGTCTTCCTTGTTCACAGCTAACCAGTCCTCTACATCCTCTCTGGTAGAAGCCAGAAAGAACATTTTCAGAGAAGTGTCACTACCAAACACGCTGGAATTGGACTCAGAGTCTCCAGGCGTAAGAGGTGAAGAAAGACATGAAGCAAATGTTGGCAGTCAGCTGGGCAGGGGCCCTATTTCTGGTTTGGGGTCATTACAGTTTGTTGACACAAGCCGTTTTTATGTTATTGAAGAATTTATTTTTCCACTGCAAAAAAGGTCGAAAAAATTGAAACTCTGAAGGCTGTGAGAAAGCGGAAAGTGGAACTGCTGTACCCTCCTCAGCTCCATGAGTGATTTCTAGTTCACACAGAAAGTTGACCATCCTTTGAGCCATCTTGCCCTGCAAGCCTCTGCAATAACAAGTGCCCTGTTTATAATCAGTACTAAGATACAAAAGAGACATCTCTGGCTCCTTCCCATGCTCTGCAGTTAACAAAAATCTTCAGAGGTTTGAATTTCCGTGCAAATAACCCCCTCATTTGCAATAGTCAAAGGAGTGAAAAATGCAGGAGAGTCTTTGGAGAGTTAACACCCAGACCTTGTGAACATGAAGATGATTATTTTCCTCTACAAGGCTTTTTCACATGTGATAAGCTTGGCATGTTGCCTTGGTTAAGTGTCAAGCCCTGAATGTTTTTGGTTTTGCCTGGTGGTCCCGAGGAGTTACTGGAATACTTGTTGGACCTGTTTTATATCACTGTGTGCACTGATAGTGACATTGAGAAGAAACAGGTAGAGGAGTGGAAGGGGGATCTGGATTTTCTCTTGTTCAATTCTGATAGCAGTCTCCCTGTCTGCCCAGGCAGCCCTACAGCTTCCTCCAGTCTTTCTTTGGCTCTTTGACTGTGCTTTTTACATTATTACATTGTAATCTCTTCTTGTTTTGGGTTTGTTGGGGTTTTTTTTCTCCCTCTCTTGCTCCCAAGGGATAGTTGTCAAAACTCCTTATCTGTTGATGAATGAAAGGAATTTTTGTCTCCACTGCCTGGAACTGGTTAATGCAATTCTGGACAATACCACCGGGTCACTGAGTCAAGTGAACAGCAAAAGTTTAAATACATAGAAAGATTTTGTTTGGTGCCAGTTTGTATTGTCATTTGGAGATATTTTCTGCCGTGCAAGAAAGTGAAAAAGACAAGACTGAAGGCAGTTGCAAAGAGTTTCTAGAACTGAAGAATAAACATTACCAAATTCTGCAACTTAAATGTTGGCAGTGGAAATCAAGAGAGATGCTTTTAACATTTGCACTAAAAGGCATTTTCATTCTGTTGTTGGAACACTTTTTCTCATTACTGTTCATTAGAGTCTGATGCCAATCATGTTGTTGTGTGTCTGGTGTAAGAAATGGTACTTCTGGCCAAAACCTGCTTATCTGGGTAAAGACAATAGACATTGTCTATGAATACAAGACCTGACAATAACAGCTATGCTCTCTGGCAGTGACCCAAACCCAATTCTATACAGTCCTGTGAGTTTAACATCCATTGAAATGACACCTTGCGGAACTGAAATTTAAAGTAGTAAGAAAATATTTGAAAACTCTGAAACCTAAAGTCCAAGATCATTCCATTAAGTTACAGTGCTAAGAACAATCTTGAACCTGCCTTTGTTGAAGACAAATGTGCTATTGCTTTCAGGCAGCATGAGGCCAAGCTCTACCTGTTTCTTTCAGACACAGTACTACTGTGTCCCAGTCTTGGATGACAGCTGTTTGGGACAGAAAAATCTTTGTTTGAAAAACTAGATAAAATGTGTGTGCCTGTGACTCCTGAACTCTCCATAGTTCATTGAAATCTTTATTAAAAATGATTACTCATAGATTCTTGTGTTGATAACACTTCCATATGACCATATGTAGTCAATGAGAAAATTCATGTATTTGTGCAGAAATGTGCATTACCCTGAGTAGAAGCTTCGTCCCAGTATTTGCACAAACAAAGCTCTGCCTGGATAAACATGAACAACAGACAATCAGCAAGCAAGTATTCCTTTGAATGGAAAGCCTTGGCTTGGAGCTTGAGCCAGACTCCTGGAAGCCAACAGGAGTCATCCCATGGATTGCAATGAGCTTTGTATCATGCCCTTTATTCACAGCAGTGTTTGCAAATCATCTTTTGCAGTATTCACCCAGCTGAAATCATACTGCAAGCATATTCATATGGTATATTCACATAAATATGTGCTGTGATTCATAAACAAATTACATTTGCATCTGTCGACTATGGCTGAGGAGCAACAATAAAGGAAATAACAACAGAGAGGAAAGGGAGAAAAAAGTGATAATTGTATGACAGTGAAAGGAAGAAACTCAACTATATTTCCATATCATCCCAGGTATCAGGTAACAAGGGCTTAAAAGGTTCCCTTAGAACTTTCAGGAGGGTTCCATGCAGAAAAAAGCTATTTAATTCCTGTAGACTGAAAATGCTATTGTTTATTTCAGACCATTTCGGGAAAACATTTATACAGTAGCTTTTGAACTTTCAATCCCATCTCTTACACTTCCAATCCTGTCTTGACTTTTCAAGAATGTCCTTTTTATACATCTGAATTTTAGTTTGAAAAGCCAGTATGAATGACAGAAGAATTCAATACCAAATTCAAGGTTCTCTGGGGACAGCTGTTGCATTGCAGTAAAAAATTGCATATTAGGAACAATAAAAGTTTCTTTGGTGTGTGTATGTACATGTATGCTCACACTCTGAAAGAGGCAATTTTAACTTGAAAACAATAGCCAGTTTTAACTTGAAAACAATAATTTTTACTTCTGTTTCCTTAGGAGAATGCCAGCATTTGTTTTTATTAATTCTTTTTGTAACACTTTCTTCTGAGCTTCGAAAATGACCTCTCAGATGATTCTACCTCTGGTTTATGAAGAATGTCAGTACATATGATTAAAGAAACACCTACTTAATCATCCTCCTAGGTATGCCAGGACTTGCAGGGAACCAAGCATGGTCTTTGTCACCCCCTCACCTAGATATGTGTCCATGCAATCCACTGAGCTGGCTTATGTGCAGTGTTATAATGCTGTTTCTTCCCGAGCCTTGAGCCAGGCTTTGAAATGCATTTCATATTTTCCCTTGTTCTTGTTCTGAATTCCATCCCCTCTGAACAGACTATTTATGAAAGAAGGAATCGGTGTTCTCAAAGCAGACTAATTGTGTTGGATGCCCAATTAAAGACAAATTAAATGGGCCTGATTTCATTTCAGAATGTGTGGAAACACACCATGGTAAGACATCTTGGTTTAGATTTCCAAAACCAATCTTATCTTCTGACAATTTTATTCCAGATTTTTATAAGCCCTTGGCTGTAAAGACCGAAGAAACCTTCACCATAAGACAGATTCTCGTGACACAGTGAGAGTCTGTGTGAAACCTCATGTTGCTTGTCTTTGGTTTAAGAAATAAATGAGTTAATCATGAAAGCACATATCTGGGGAGTTTCAAACTATAGAATTGTGCAGGCTTTGTACAGCTGGGCACTCATAATCAGTTATAGCGTAAAAAGCAGAAAGGTCCTTATTACTTTCCATATAATTTTTTATTTCTCTCCAAATATCAATGTTATATTGACTGTTAATCTGAAAAACCCCATTTAATGTCAGCTTGCTCACAGTTATGAAAATTCAGGTAATGTATTCCTGCTACTAATTGTATTTGAGAAAGTGTTATTAATTTCATATATCAAGTTCGTAGTGGCCATCTGTTCCCTCCGAACTGCTGCGTCTCCCTCCATCTGCCCTGTTTTTCTTCTGCTAATCGGGTGGCAAGGGCTCAGATGATTGGGAAGTTTCACTCTGACTTTTGATTTGTCACTCATCATCAAGCCAGCTGTGCATTTTTAAACAGACTCTTGCAACGGGTGGTGCTGAATTTAAATCTTACTGTCTGATTTTTTTAAAAAAATAAAACTTTTTTTATTAAAAAAAATCAAAAAGAAGACAGATTGTATTTTCTACTGTGTAAAATGTGCTTTGCTGCCACTAATTTGGCTGCATCTGCACTCTCATGAATAAAGATGATGGTACATGTCCAGGATATTATTAGGGACTGTGGAGAGTGGGGAAGAATTTCAAGTGTGGAAAGACACCGCAAGTTTCTAGCACTCAGAGTAGTGAGCAAGCACATGTCAAGGTTCTGGCTTCAGCTAGCTCTGACTGAAGTTAGTGCAGACCTTTGCAGATAAAATAGGAGAAAATGTTCACGCTTTGAGTAGAGAAAATAACTAAAGAAAGGTAGAATGGTTTTTAAATGCTTTTCCTTCCTTTATTCCCCATGAATCCAGACACAACAAAAAAGAGTTACTAGTGATCACAGAAAATCTTTTAGGTTCTATGTTTCATATTGCTGTGAAACTCACATTTCCCTGTTCTAAGAATGAGGGAATTATCAGACAGTCGCAGGCTTTGAAGTTCTTGTGAACCCCAAATTCTCAGAGTACTCCAAGCACTCCATCCCCAAGGATGGCCTATAGCAGGTGCTGGGAACAGGGACACCTGTAGAAGATCAGAGCAGTCAGACAAGATGAACTCCACACTCAAGAAAGTAATTTTATAATTTCTGGTAGTAAAAAGGTGGTTGAAATTCTCAAATGTGGCTTTTATCTCCATTCCAAAATCCACACTGCTTTTAGCTATAATGATTCTAGATATTTCTGTTATTCATGCAAATGCTCAATTCCTTTTGACTGTTGTTGAAACAATTCAAACCTCAAGTGAAAGATTAAATATTTATGCCTAGCACAGAGGGGATATTGCAAGAAATGACTGGCTGAAATTAAAGCAGACAAACTTCAAGCTGTAAGAGAGGAGGAAATTCCCAGACAATGAGATGTATTAAAGTATGGAATAAAATTGTAAGGGAATTGAAAACCTCACCACTTGGCCCATTTGAAACAAGGGCTGAAAAAATAGCCTAAAACAAGTGGCAGTGGAAGTAAGGTGAACAGGACGGTTTAGCAGGCTCCTTCTGCATCAAATTTCTATTGTACTGCAATCTGATTTATGAAATCCAGACAGCACAAGGACGTTGCAAGTGGCGTTTTATCATAGTACCTGAAGCATATGATACTGTTTTACAACTCAGAGGTGAAGTTTGATGGTTTCTCTTTGCAGGGGTTCATGAGAATATTTCCTCTGCTTTGTATTTATGAGAGGTCTGAAAAAAAGATCACATGTGGAATCTTGTTTGCATTAGGCAGAGACAAAAAAGAGAGACTTGCCAAATCTATCACATATCCTTTGCAGTGTATTCTCCACACAGAGATATGTGTACCTTGGATCTTTGGGGCAGTTCTGTATGGGAATAGGAATATTTTCTGTAATGAAGAGTATTTCTGTTGAAGCTATTTCTGAATAAAAGTACATGCAAATTTTATGTGTATCTATTGCAATATTACAAACAAAATATTTCAGCAGTCCCCGCATTCTGATAAAAATATATATTTAAAATTGACATATTTCACTCAAGTCTTATCTGCTGCCAAGGAATACCACAAATGTTACCTGGTCCTGTTGTGAAAATGTAAGTACAGGCCAACCTGTTCTGAAGTTTTGAGAACTTAATCAAACATCTCACTTGTCACAATCCAGTAGGTAAAATGATCTACCCAGTTTCAATTGGTGGGAGCAGAAGAGGGCAGGAGCAAGAGGAGGGCTGTCACAATGTCCCCTGTCTGACAGTATTACCAGGATTTTTACAATCTTGCATGCATCCTTTCATCTCATTTTATTCACAGCAAACATAGTTTTTGTACATCATTATAATGCATTGTATTCACAGGTCATGGCATTTGTATGCGCAGGGGACCAGTTAAGCTTGCGGTTGATCATTTCCAGGTAGACTTGATACACTTGTGGGTGTAACCGTGGTAACTGAGTGTCACTTTTTTGGAACTTTTCCAGAGACATGTACCCAAATACTAGATTGGCAGTGTGGAATGAATCTCTAATTAATTTAAAAATAAACCGAGTTACAGTCCAAGTTTTGCAAGGTTGCAAAAACTCCTTTTGGATTTCAATTCTTGCCAAAAGGGCCCTGTAAAATAAAACTGAAACTTGACTCTCTTTTATCACTGAGCATTTTTATGTTACCAGTATTTTTTTTTCTATAAAAAGATATTATTTAGAAAGAAATATCAGAAGTCAAAGCACAATAAAGCTATCCAGTTTTAGTACAGATCATAATGTAACTCCTTTAATTACCTTGTATTTGTCTGTTTGTTCCACTGTACGGCATTTTAATGTATCCCATGAAGAGAAGCATTTCACTGTTGATATGAAATCATGGAAAAAAGTCACATCATATTGTTGTTTCCTGGCTTCTCTGCAATATGAGGTCTAAGTTGCTATTATTCTTGAATTTTTCAAGTTGCAGATGTGTCTTTTGTGTCTTTTGTATCTTTTGTAAGGTCTTAGATATGTTTGCTTTTGCTGAAGTGAACTCCATAATTGCCATTATTAATAGTAGTGACAGAATATTTACCTGGCATCATTACTTTGACTACAGTCCACATGTGTAATCTCATTCTTCTGTTTATCAGGTAAACAACCCTGAGACAATTAGTGCCATAACAAGTAAAGAGCTGGAATAAGATCAATATCTCCTGTAACAGCTCCCAGCTCATTACACTTCAGCACAGCTACACCTTGTTGTGCGAAAGCAGTCCATCTGTCTTTCCAAAAATCCAGTTAGAAGTCACAAACACAGTGATTACACAACATATTAATACAAAAAGCAAAAGTAGGTAGAAGCAGCAGATGAAAAACATTGGGTAAGAACACTTGTAATAAAATTAGCCCTTGTAGACTACGCTAACTCATATCTTGTGGAAATTTTCAAAACATGGAAGATGCACAGCAAAACAACCCACAAATAAAGCTGT
The DNA here is from genome assembly GCA_013397315.1 of Donacobius atricapilla. NCBI lineage: Eukaryota > Metazoa > Chordata > Aves > Passeriformes > Mimidae > Donacobius > Donacobius atricapilla. The sequence continues at coordinate 147,183 of WBMY01006215.1, read as the reverse complement.
CACAGAAAGGCAGTTTTACATTTCATACTTGACTTGGAATCCAGAAAGGAAGAGATTGCAGTACTCATCAAGGCACATCTCAAGGTGATTTGAATGTAGATGGTGCCCAGGAAAAGAAAGTTAAATAAAACAAATATATTTACTTTATTTTTGGGTCACATACCAACATCAGAACTGGTGTAATTGTCCTAAATATTCTAAGTGGCACAATGTTCTAGCAAAGATGTGGCTACTACATCACTGGTCTGGCCTAAGGAGTCCCCCTTGCAACAGAAGAGGCATGCCAATGTACAGAGATGTTCTGCTGCCTTGAGGGCCCTGACAGACACCCAGCGCAGCAGGATTCAGAGCTTTTCACCAGGAGAAAAAGAAAACTTCCCTGAATTAACTAAACACCTCTAGTCCATCTGTCACTTTTCATTGTTTTTACTGTGGTTTGTCATTGTTGAATCCCAGAAGAAGGTAATCAAATGGGTATGGAGACCAGATAAAAGCAAGCCATGCCCTAACCCATTCATAGACACAAGGATAAGTCAGAATCTTAAAGGAATGTGTCTAAATTCATTGATGTCATGAATATTAAATGTTTAAACATCTTTAAATATCCAGTTTCAAAGTGCTAGCCTAGACGTCATTTGTCTGTAAAGAATATGTTTGCGTCAGGAATAAGCTGATATGTGCTCTAAGAGGTCTTGATTAATCCAATTCTGTGCTTTCCAAAGGAGCACAGAACTACTTCCTTTTCCAGTATCTATGGCTGAGGACAACTGACAAATCTGGCACCATCAATAATGGGGCATACAATCTGTAAAATTCCTCTGTAGAAGAAATCCATGCTCACAATGGCTCTTTCACTGCTTTCTTACCAACATACAGCCCATAGATTATCATAGACTGGTATAAAAAAACCACTGTAGGACATTGAACCATAAAGACAACCCGATCAAGGCAAGAGGCCTGTATAATTAATGACTGATCAGAACTGTTAGTGGCCAGAACATTCAGATTTCCCTTCTTGAAGCCCATCTATGGGAAAGAGAGTGTGTAATGTCTACAGAGACAGAAGTGTACAAAGCCTTTATATAAAATTCTTTACCCCTATTTTACAAGAAAATTGTTCCTGAGGAAGAGTTCTTCATTTTCCAGACAGGAACAGTGAAGTACAGTATATGCTAGGTTAAATTACAGACGAAAGTAATTGTACAGTTTTTGTAATGCCACAAATTGGAAGAGAAGTTGGGCTCTGACCATGTGCATACCAGCACAGTAATAATTTATTTTCCATGTCTAGTCCTATGCCTTTTCAAATCAATTGTTAAGCCACTAGATCAGATAACTGATGACTAACAATAAAACATGTTTCCCTCTTCTGATTTCTTTCCTATCCTTGTGACCAATGGAAAAAAAGTTACGCTATGTTTTGGTAATTTACATGTACATTTGTCAATAAGAGCAGACTTAAGTAAAAAATCATGTCCCCAAGCTAAAATACCACTATCCCCTCTCTGCATGGGCAATGGAACAGATTCACCTTCACCATAACATTGGACTGAATTACATGTTATAGTCCTTGACATGCTTTGACATGACTAATGTGACCCAGCTGGTCTCTGCAGTAGAAGAATGTGAACATAGAATGTGTGTTTTATGAGACACACATATAAGTTGACAACAAAAAATACTCATGGTTTTGTTTGTGTGATTCAGTCAAAAAAAAAGAAATAAAAAGAGAGAAATCCATGAGCTTATAAGGCTCTGCAAATACACAAGCTGTTGTATTTCAGTATTTACAAGTATTGAAAGGTAGTGGCTAACGGCGTGTTTGTTGACAGTGGGTTTCCGAGTGTACGTGTGTAAACTGTTCCCTCTGTCGTTTAGAGGATGACCATATAGCCAGCTTTTTTTTTACTGCAGTGTTTAAGCAGGAACCATATGATACTATGTTTTATTTAAAATTGGGCTTGTACCACTGAGGCTGGAAACTTGTATCTTTAGAACAATTTCATATTGCACACTGCCACCATATGTTGCCTACTTTAGTGTTTTTAAAGAGATTGCTTACTGCCTAAAGGTAGCATGTCTCAAATTTACAAATCACATATTGCTTGAGGGCACAAGTGAAACCATTGATTTAAGAGAATGCAATATGCTTAGTTTAAAGGTGTTAATTCAACTCTATCATCTTCCAGCTTTCCTTACATTGAAATATATATGTTAGTATGGGGCCAGGAAAATTAAAAATTGGGACTACGGGTTCTGTAATTGTGTTTCAGTCTTTAAAGGAAAGAAGAACTAGCTGATTAGGTAGACAGACACATTTAGCATAAGTGTTCTTGGAACCTCTTGAAGTGAACATCCTGAATTATGAAGCTGGCCTTTTACATTTCTCATCATTAGTGTAAATGGAAAAGTAGCCACCAGTATCTTGCAACTAATTTAGCAGATGGACTTATTCTAACATTTTCTCTGAATTACCTTGTACATATTTTAAAGGGGAAACTTGTCATTTTTTAATATATTTTAATATTTAACTTCCTTAAAAAAATTGGATTGCTCACAGTAATTTAATATATTTCTATGCAGTGTTTGCCTTCAGATAGCTGCTGCAAATTTGAAGATAGAAAAGTCCTAATCCCTCCAGAGGTAAAATCATTACCCTATTCTCTACTGCTTTATCAATTCTAAATTAAAACATTTCAAGTGATGAAACTTCGACTATTTGCCTTAAATATATACCATAACAAAATAATTCTCTCTGGCTTCATAGCCTAAGGGTGATGAGCGGCTCTGATAATATTGTCATTATTATTTTATTTTGTTATATTTCTATTAATGTACCTGATGGGAACTGATGCCAAAAATAAAAAAAAAATTGTAGTCCCATTGGAGTGCAGTGACCCAGAACAAAAATGAGTGTCTCTGAGAGCTCACTGCGTAGCCCTCAGGCGTAAATACACAGGTGGACAAAAAAGCAAACAAACAGTACAGAGTGGTGATGGAACACAGAAAGTGTCTGTGCTCAAGGGCTCAGACATGGAGGATCTTGCTTTCTTACTGCTTGTAAGGAGGGAGATTGGGTGAAAACCAGCCTTGTCCTCAGTTTCCAGGATCACCTCTGCAGATCTGGACCAGCAATCCTGTCCAGCACAGTGCGAGCTGGTGTGTTAGCAGCGTGGAATGTTGGAGAGTTTGAACTATTACAGAATGAAATCCCAGGATACTGTGGAACCAGGGGGTTCTCTAAGAGAGAATAAGGTGCCAGCTTTCTACATTTAATGGGGAAGAACATTCAGAAAAAGCTCAGACATGCTTCATAAAGATGTCAATGTCTGATGCTGCTACTACTGTGGCCTAATGGAAATAAGGGCACTCTGCATGAAGGGCTCAGGACAAGAGTCAGTGTTGACAGGTTGTCTTTTCATCCCTTTTATCGCCTCACTGTTAAATGGAATGCTGGTAAATACATCAAAAATGAACACTGAAACAGAGCCTGAATCGGTCATGTAATTATGTGTCCTGGTTTCTACAGTATTTCATTGTGGCTGAGAGATTGGAATGCGAAGTTTCAGAAATAACCTTTATTTTTTGCATAAATCCTGTCAGTGTTTCACATATTTCTTGCTTTCTTATAAATTTGATAATAAAGGCATTTTTAAGCACTTGGGTGACAGGTTCCAGAGAGAGTGTATTTTTGGGGAAGTCCTGACACCGGCTGCTGGGACTCACACCAGCAAGTCAGGTAATTCTTTACAGGAGCCAGCTGTGGCATGTGCTGAAAAGAGTCTCCAGTTTCCAAAGCAAGCGTTCACTCTGTGCAGCTCACAAGTCATCCCCATTAGTACGGACCAGCACTGGCGGTGTCTTTACAATGCTTACACATCACTAAATAGTCTTCAAAAATACCACTGTGGCTTAATTCACTTAATATTAGTATACATGTTAACTTAATACCTTTCTTTCTGTTTGCAAAAAGGGCAGTTTACAGGACGCTTTCTTGTCAGGTAATAGCTCTCCGGATTAACTGAGAGAGCCCTTTCTTGTCAGCACAGGCGGCAGCCCCCCGCTCGGCCAGGGATTAGGCGCCCCCCAGGGCTGAGCCGAGCCGGTTGGCGCCTCTCGGCAGGCCGGCCTTTGTGCGGCCCGTGCTGGGGCTGCCGGTTTGAAGCCTGTGAGGAGGAGATTAGGCTGTCCCCGGCCGGCCAGCCGGCGCTGGGTGTGGCTCGCTCCCATTTTGGCGAGCAGATGGTGGCAGCCCAACAGGTGCGCCCTGATGGTGGCAGCAGGCCCGGCGCATCTGCTCGCCGGGCGAGGGGGAGGCCGCGCCCCAGCCCCACACCAGCTGCGCTGTACGGGACAGGGCACAGGCAAGGTGCTGAGAGACGAAGGCTGGTGACCTTCAACTATTAACCCTTTTACGTTGCACTCCGGAAAGGGACGGTATGGTAAGAATGCTTTGATCGGAATATTATGGGATGAAAAATGACCGGAGACGACTGGGGCGGGCAGTTTGATTTTAGGCTCTCCAGCAAGTGGCGGGGTCTCTCAGCCACTAAAGCCCACCGTCTCCTCCTTTGCAGAAGTTGTTTCTCACGGTATCATGAATGGAGACTGCACTGTCCCCACATTATTTTGGTTTTCTACTCAGAAATAGAACAATCAGAGTAGGATTTCTGAAGTCCTTCATGCTCAATCCCTCTCCTCTCCGCACCAAAAAACTCAGTCTCTTTTATGCAAAGAGCACAGTCCCTGTGCTTGGGGCAATATAATATATTAATCTGTTAGTTTACTTACAAGCAGCGCAAGAAGGAATGGACTCAAAAGAAAATAATACTCTGTTTCTAAGAAATGTTTGTCTTAGCTTCCAAATTTTACGCTCTGTATTATCTCCTCGCCTTATACGTCTATATTCAACCCTTTCCTTCCCAACTTGACCAGATTCATACTCTTCTGCCTCACACTTACTTTAGTCCAGCCCTAGACCACCTCACCCATCACCCTTGCATAAACAAGCAGCTCTCCAGCTGATCTCTTGGCTCAGATTTAGAGTTCTTAGCTATTCTCACTTTAACTCTTCTCTCTTCCGGTTTCCCCTTTTGCTCTGTTTTTGGTCTGACTTGAGGTAAGGCCTACTCTTCCCCCAGGGCCCTTTAATTCTGCTGATGTTCTGTGTCCCTTGCAAGGTCTTTGCAAACCTGGCAATTGCTGCTAGACTAACATCTGTCTCCATCTCTTATAGTTCTGGGGTTTTCCAGGGTCAGAAGCACATCATGAAGCAATCAATTTCACAACTCTCATGTGGAAAAAACACTGGCTCATATAAGCTTAGAAGAAGCCTTCTGGTTCAGAGGATACACCACAACCTGATGGAGTCCCACAAAAAGGAGCTGCTGTAATGTAGCCAAAGATGAGAAAGTGCACTGGATGTGTTTGAGGTGGGGTAAAAGGGTGGGTTATTGGTCTACATCTTCATGTTTTCAGAAAGCCTTCATGTCTGGGCTGAGCTGCAAGCAGTTGTTTATTTCTGTTGGTCAGCTTCAGTTCCTCCCTGGCTGGAGAAGGGAGACACAGATGCAGCAAGAAGTGTTTCCATCAAAGCAAAAGTTGAACTACATAATGTCTGGAAAGATGAGTGGTGATGTCCAGACTTGTCTGGGTGCCTATTTGGGGAACTGGAGAACAGCTCTAGTTGCAGTTAAATGAGTCCTGAGTGTCCTTTAGAGGGTTCATTTGGAAGACTATATAATTAATATTAAGCAGATTGCAGTCTCACACCAGAATTGCCAGGAAAGGGTACAACAGCCTTCCAAAGAGGAAATTCTTTGGTGGGAGCAGGAGCTGGCTACAGTGATAAAGAAATAACTTCATTAATTGACAAACCTGAATGACTGGGAGATAACACGTTACTGGATCTACAACTAGAATAAATTCTTCAGTTCATAGATCTCAATTCTTTAAACTCCATTATCCCTTTTTCCATCTTTGCAAGGTATTGGCAGTTGCTCTGCACTTGAAGATATCAAAAATCACTTTATTTTGAAAGAGGGAAGGCTTCCTCTCAAATATATTTTATTCAAACACCTTTACTCCTAATTTCAAATGATTATTCAGAAGTTTAGATTGGTGAAAACGATAGTCAGTGACAAATTTTAAAATAAATTCTTACTGCAAATATAGCTAAATTCATACATAGACATTTTTAACAGAACTATTAATGTTTAATTTTTGTGATTTTCTCCAGCAGGTACTAAATACTTCAGCCATCACAAATACCTATATAATATTGCCCTCATGTTTCTGAGGATTTCACAAGCCCTAAAAATAAACCCCTGTGAATATGGGCTCCATCTAAATGCTTTGTAACCACTACACAACATGCTTGAAAGGTGACAGCATACCAGTAGAGTATTTTACAAAATAATTAAGGGAGTTATACTGCAGAGATCATTCCACACCAAATTCAACAAATTATAAATAATATCCATAAATCCTTAACACACTTGTGTATGACATTATTGTTTTCAAGTGTACTTAATTCTCTCACATCCTTGTCTTTAAGCTCTGTAAAGAGTTAGGCTTACTACTATATAAAAGCCTTTTCAGACCATGGCCAGCTTTTCTCCCCAGATTAAAGCCTATAGGGTCTTTGCTGGTAGGGATGCTCCTATTGCAAGCCCTGGGAGAGTCCTGGAGAGCTGACAGTGCTGTTTTCCTTTGTGGGGTGTGAAAGTAGCTCAGAAGGGGTTAAATGGCTGGAGCCCAGCTGGGCTCTGTTAATCTGCAGGGACCAGCTGCTTTGTATAAAAAGGAAGACAAGAAACAGAGTGGCTAGTGCTGAGGGAAAGCTCAGGGTATTGGATGGCTAAGTTTGGGAAAGGGGGAGTGAGTCCTTGTGTATCAGCCTTTTGGTGTGCTGGAAAAGGAAGAAGAGTTCTGTAGGTATTTTGGTTTGCCTGAGGAGCTGCTATTGCTGGTGGTGCTGGTGGTGACTGGTAGCCCACCCAGGATACTGACTTTTAGTTCTTAGGCACCCTGAAAAGATCATCCTGTCTGGTAAAAGCTGGTAACTGAGCAAGCTGGGGTTACTAAGTCCCAAACTGTCTCTGATTTCAATTCAATGCTTTTTGAAAATGGGAAAAAAAAAAACAAAAAAAAACCAAAANNNAAAAAAAAAAAAAAGACCAGTGAAAGCTTTTGGTATCTTCTAAAATCCTGAAGTTAAGGACCAGTGCCCTCTCTTTTGGCTGTCCAAGCAAGTTGTCTGATACATACAACTTGTATTTCTGAAATGTGACAAAAACTTTCATCTGCCTTAATGTGCATTGATTGTACTTGTCTCTATCACGACTTCACCTTCTGTAACACTTGTCTGTGATAAATAGGCTGCAGAAGGGAAATCCTTCAATAGGTTTTACTACTTTTCTTTACATATTAACTCTGAGAGATTTTAGAGCTTATTTTACTGAAGCTGCTTTGAATGAAAAAAAAAAAAACTCTGTAAGCAGAAGCTGAATTGCATAATACAAAGCTATTAAACTATATTTAGTGATTCCATTAGAAATCTGCTGTTGAGCAAGGCAGAGCATATGGAGAGAAGTTGGTGAAAACCTGATTAAACATTTATATGGGGCATATTTTGATTTAACTTGCAAAAATTTTTTTGTTGTTGTTGTTAGGTTTTTTGTTTTCTTTCCTTCGAAACCACCCTTTTCTATGCCCGCTCTGCTAAAAATAGTGCTACTGTAACTGCACTGATCTTTCATTTGATCAGCACATGAGATAGACATTAGTCAAGTAGAGTAGTAGTAGCAGGAGTGAGTGGGTATCTCATACCTACCCATCTGTACTGGAGGCTCTTCTCTCTCTCATGTTTGATGGGCCTGTACCCTTTTGAGAAACAAAAAACTTTATTCCCTTAAAATCTGCAGTAGCTTTCTTTTGTCCTTACAAATAATAAAGTAGGGATGTTCCAAGGGCAGTAATTATTATGCAGAAGTTAAGTTGTGCTAGGAGTCCAGATCAATAGGAGAACTTCCCCAAAGCTAATGGGAATTGCAGCTCACATATCAGATGACTGATCTATCTTCTAAACTCTGTAATAGTTTTAAAGGGAGATTCATTTCTGAACTTTACCAAAGTCTGGATTTGATATTGTAGTGCAGACTCAGTTTTTGTACTCGGTTGGGATTCAAAGTCCGATTAGCAATAACAATAAAGGTCTTTTATAACTTCTTGGTATTAATAATGTGGTATAAAGTGGGTCTAAATCCTGTTTTAAGGCCCCCTCTTGCCACTAAATACATGAGGGAATTCAAGCTTTTTCTTAAAGAGTTGATCTCAGTGAACATTCAGTTGCCCCAAAGCACAGATTTTTCTCTGAATCTCCTGAGAACAAGGTATTTCACAAAAACTGTATCTCTTATCCCTCCCACTGAGTTTCAGAGTTCAAACACTGGCAATTTCCAGTACCATCTTTTCTTGTCTCCTTGTTACAAGTAAGATTTCATCACCTGCAGAACAGCCAGTGCCCACTTTCCAGCATCAGCATTGTCCCAAGATCTTTTCTCTGACTGCCATTGCTCATTACAGCAATGTGCTGCTCTTTCATGGTGGCCCAGCAGATTGCAGAAACATGGGGCTCTGGATCATTACCAGGAAACAGAGTCACTTTGGGGTCATTATCAGAGAAAAGTATTATCTTTTTTTTTTTTTTTTTAAAGGCATATTCTCTCCAGCTCTGTGTGGCAGCTGTTGTCTTCTGAATTCCATCTAACTTCTGCAACCCAGTAGTCTCAGCTGACATGTTTCAGCAGGGAATTAAATTATGAAATTTTTTGGGAAAGAGGCAGCTAACATCTTTTGAAACGGAAATATTAACCCCTGGGTGGAACACACTATGTTGAGTACTGAAGGGCCTTATGAAGCTGCTCAGGTAAAATCTTCTGATAGTGTGTGTTTGACGAGGTATTAATCATAATGTGGTGAAGCAAAAATCCACCCCAAACTCAGAGAGGCTGTGCAGAGTAATTCCTCTAATATTTTGGCCAGTCTATGGACGATTGCTTTTGGCTTATATGAAAGCAGCCTGTCTGTTAGACTGCGAAAGTGAGCTCTTATTATCTTTAATACAGTGGGCCTGTGTCTTTGACAGTTGTATCTCACTCCTGCACTTTTCAGCGTGGTGAGAAGTTTAGTACTGCCGACCTGTGCTCAAGCAGTCCTCACAGTACAGTGTGCAGGGAGAGCGCACAGGTAGCACTGAGCCAGGGTCATGCCCACCAAGAGCTGCCAAAGCTGCAGTAGCGGCAAGCGTGTGGGGGAAGCTATGTTGGTTTCTGAATTTCATTAAAAATCTGAGATGTCTATGCACACAGCCTTATTCACAGTTTTTTCTGTATTGTGATTTTAGGATATAACAAGGTGTTAACAAGAAAAACATGTTTTCATTAAAGCTGTATACAAAATGTATCTTTGCCCTGAGCCCTTCTGTGTGTTTATTTTTCTGAAACAGTCTGTTACTTAAAGAAACAAACAAAAACTGAAGCAGGGAAAGAAACTTTTTCCCTTCTGAGTGGAGGTCCATTTTCAACCACCCCTTTTATTTCCAGACACTGCTGGGTGGGCTGTACTGGCCCAGGTGAGGGCCACACCTCACCTGTTGAACTTATTTAGTTAAGCTGTTGTAAACATTTACTCTGTTTTCTTTCTCAAAGTGAAAACACTGTAAAAATAATGGCTGCCATAAAGACTGCATTAAACACTTTCTAAAAGGTTACAGTTTGCAGCTGTGAGGTCGCGGCCCTCTGATTATGCTGCAGCACTGCCTTTCCCCCTGCACTCTGTGGAGCCTGGGAAAGCATTGCCCTGCCTTCCATGCTGCAGGCATTTGGCCTTCAGGGTGTTGAGCATTTCCTGGGGGTCAGGACCGGGATTAGAACCAGGTTGTGGAGGCCTGTTAGCAATCTGCTTTCACCTGCTGTGTGCTGTGGGTTTGCCCATACCACCCACCAATGCCCATCCATGAGATTGAGGGCAGCAGCAGTGAACAGAATCTCACTGATAATGGTGGGTAGAGATACAAGAGAAGACAGCAGAAACTGAGGTGAGAAGATGATATAAAAAACTACAGAAACAGGAACTCCCATAGAAGACCAAGACAAGGAGTGTTCTGCTGATTTGTGGTGGGCAGAGGAGGAGATGAAAACTGGAGGCTTCAGTCATTTTAATAATTTTGATTAAAAGAGGTGTGGGCTACAGGGACAGACCTAGGTAAGGAAAACTTTCACTGATCCAAGCTGGAGTTCATAAAGGGTCATCTAAACACCTGCCAGTGAGGAATGACAGGTTATAAGCAAATCCTTAAGCCTACTTTCCCCAAGTCTCCCTTGTCTGCCTTTTTCCTCTGCCTCCCTCCTCATCTGTACAGGTTATGCTGCAACAAAACCAGGCTCCTGATTCAAATCTTTTGGAACTTGAAGTAGGAGCCGTGGGCTTGTGAAAAGAGAGGAATAAGCTTAGACCTGAGAGAGTGCTGTTTGTTGCTCTTCATACTGATATGTTCTGTACTTAGAACTGTGCACAAATTCACTTTTATGATGTGACAGAAGATAAAACAGCCTGTTTTGTCCCATACTCCCAAAGCATTAAGGATCCTTCTGGCGTATATGCTGTGCTCAGTCTGCTACAGGAAGGATGTTCCATTTTTTAGTTATTTTTTAAAAGTAGGGTTTTAGGCAGAACTTCCCTTTTTGTTCTTAGCCTGAGAGTCCTTTTGCAGTTGTGGTTGTTTTGCACTGTGGTACTCCTCACATTTTAGAAGCAGGCAGCTAAAATCATGCTAGGTTTTAAAAAACAAACACATCAAATCTCTCTTACTAAGACATGTGGATTGACTAGAGAAACCAAACAGACCCTTAGGTAGGTGTGTTGTCATGCCAGACCCTGTGCAGCTATGACCTCAGCTATGACCTCAGCTATGACTGGGGGGGCCTGCATATCCTTTGGATAGCACAGGTGGAGCTGTGTTCTTTTCAAATTCAATGGGCCTGTAAGTTCACATTCCAACAAGATCAAGTCCAGTCCACAAAAGGGATGTAACAGACAGCCACATGCTGGGAACAGTCTGTTAAGAACCAGAGATATTGAATTGGTTCTCTAAGTTAACAAGCCCTCATGTTTGTTCCTGATCACTTATCCCTCTACCTTCTAGCTGTCATACTTTTTTTCTCCAATACCATGGACTTGGAGCTTGGTAAAGACCTTTGGGCCAGTACAGTTGCTGTGGAACTGAATGGAACTGAGGGAGCTGCACTCTCCATCCCGGCCAAGAAATGCATCTTGGAAGGAATTTTATGCTTAAATTGGAAATTAGTTTAGCACTCACGTTTTTGCCTGCACTAACAGTTTGGGGAGAGAAAGAAAAGGAATACTTGTTGGCAAGTAACTATTGTTACACATGAAAAGCAGGTTTAATCCACACTTAGTTTAGCTGGCAACTGTCTTTATCATCTGCTTGGAAGGTGCTTAACGCAAGGAAAAGAGCAGCCCCTTGTACGTGCTGCTTCAAGGAAATGCAGAACTGAAGGGTATGTTACTGCTCTCATCTGAAATATGTGGGATGAAGCTGCATAAAATTTAAACCAGTCAATGTGCATGATGTTCTGTGCACTCAAGGACACATGGTGCTACATTGCTACTTTGTGCTTATTTTTTCAAATCCATTAGTGCTGCACTTTCTTGGAATGTTTTATTCAAGAATTTAGGGAATAGTTTCCCTCTGCTTTGTATTTATTACTTAACCTTTATATTCAGAACCTTTATTGCTTAGCCTGAGGAAACCAGATTGGTTATACCTTCTACGAGTAGGTAGCCACAATGTGGGAGGTACACAGCTGTCGTCAGTCTGTCTGTCTGCACAGGACTCTAGCACTATTAAGACTCTCAGACCTTTCTCCCCTGTGCCACGTTGGAAAGGAGGTGTGTGGTGATGCTACTCTAACTTCTCCCAGCACCAGAAACAGCAGAATGACTTAGCTTTGCTCAGGACAGCTGAAGAAAAGTTTTAGCTTCTGGCTTTTCATCCCCCAATTGGATGTGTATAAGTAAGTCTTTATGGAGAAAATATTGGTGCTGTTTGAGCCCGTATATTGCCTTACTACTAAGTATAAAACTGCAGATGTATTTTTGCATCTGACAGTAATCATTCAAATACCAAGAGTGGGGTCTACTCTTGCCAGCATCTGTTAGATTGCTACCATGATGTCAGAAGAAACTGGTTTAGACCGACAGGAGCAGACTTTATACCTTTGATTTATACCTAAGATTTGCTTATTTGTGCCCAAAGGATCTGTTGCCTTTCTCTCACCATGCTCAATTTTGTGTTGCACAAATGATGTCAGGCAGAGAGTGGGAGAAGCAGCTCATGGTACAATGAACCCTGAGCACTGTCAGCTGGTGCTGGCTCTGGGAAATGTTGGCAGCCAGTACATTGTACAGCAACATGGAATCTGTCATCAACTCTGTGTGCAGAATGTACAACAGAGGAGCACCTATTTAAAAGGGATAGAAAGGCAGTATGGCCTATGGTCCTTAAAACACTAGATAAAAAGACTAATGTAAAGCTTTACAGCAAATGTGAGGTTCCATTTTCTTCTGCAGTATATTTTCTGTCTAGAAGAAACCAACCTAAGAATGTAGTTACTCTTGCCTGATATCAGCCAAGTAAAATGACAGTGTTAGGCATGTGGCTACCTAATCTGTCTCCTACTTATACTCATTCCATATATGTTGGCGAGACACAGACACCTCCAGCAGTAACTGGTTCCTTAAATTGGAGTAGGCCTTGGAAGGTGCCTGAAGGAGAGCCCATTCAGTGGACTGGAGTGGATGGGCCATGCCTTTGGACAGCTGGTCTGAGGTGAGCTTTTAGTCCTTATCTCATTAGAAGAAACATACAGCGCAGTTATAATCTCTTCTCCTGGTTTACTTATTTATCACTTTTTCTTAGAATATTTTGAGAAAAAAATGTTGAGAGTGAGACCGCAGGGGCTGGACAGGAGGTTCTGTGGATATACATTCAATAAGTCCCATGCTCATACAAGCATCTCTTCTGAGCTTGGCCTGTCAGAATCTATTAGTGTTATTCCAAACAATGGTCTCTGTTTTGAGCTGGCTGGGAAAAATTAATTCTCCATGAGATTTTTTTAATCTGAATGCCTGAAAGTGGCCACCTTCATATATCCCCTCTTACAATACACCTTATTTATTTGAAATGCCTGCAGTTTGTATTGCAAGGGCTGGACATTTCAAACCAACCGTCTTTATTGGCATAATTTTTTCAATAGATTTTTCATGAGATTACTTCACTTTCTAGAATTCAAAATAAAACATAAATCCTTCCTGTGGGCTGGTTTTTCCATTGTCTTCAGCAATCTCTTGGTCATCTATATATCCATTCATCAGATAGAGGACTAATGACAAATAACATTCAATAAAGGTCTAAAAAGAAAACATTTTATTGTTATCTTCTTCAAGTATAATCAACATTTCTTTGTAATCAGCTAAATAAATTACATTTGTTGCAGGAGTCATTACTGGGGCAATCTCCACACACTGCTTGTTACAAATAGACTAACCCGATGCCTACAATTAGAATAAATCAAGCCAGCTGAGAAGGTTCAAATACATGACACAAACTTGACTAAATAGCAACATGACATAAAGGGATGCTGTAATGCCTCCATGATAATAGTGTGCAAAATGTAAAAGACCGCTTTTCTGTATGCTGCCATATGTCCACTGCAGTTTGTGGACATATGGACGTAGGACTCTCTCATGTGTAATGTATATCACACAGACAAAAATAAAACAGGAGTAAAGGGCTGATATCATGTTTAGAGGACAAATTAAAATGTTTGTTGTGGCAAAAACATGAGTGTACTAATTAATAGCTCTAGATTGCTTACTTGCACTGGCTGCGGCAGCCTCAGGTTTTTGTTAGGTTTCAATAAAAGACAAAGCTGAATAAAAATAAGTCTCTGAATATAAATGTAATTGCTTGGCTAAGATCTCCTTTCTGGGGAGACACATTGCTTGGTTTTTCAAATTGCAGTTTACAGTATGAATTAAGGTATTTGCAAATTTAGTTATAGTGCTAATGTATTTATTCCTTTCTATTGTTGTTCACTGGATGCAAAGTGGAGTTTGAAACAAGCAAGGAATAAGAAAGCTCACAAGAAGTTTTCATATTGATGAAAACATTTGGAACATAAAGTTTAGTTCTTAGCCAACAAGAAAGTGATAATGTACATCGAGTGATATGTGCATGTTGTGCTTTCATTCCTCTCAAAGACAGAAGCTGCCTGTTAAATATTTTCTTGCCAGCAATCAAAATGGTATAGGCTTAAACCTTATCTCTTTGAGAATCTGGGGAGCTGATGTAAATCAAAATGGATGCCCTCTTCAGTTAATAAAGCCAGCTATTTACATCCTCTTGTTAAGAGATACAGGCTAAAGAAAAGCATAAGTAAGACTACCTGGCACCTAGAATAAATGGCAAACAGAATTACAAGTTAAAAATTAATTGTATGTTATTTCACTGTACTATTTTAATGGTTAATTTAAAATTTTTCCTTTTGTTTCACAAGCAGAGCTGGAAAAGTACAGCAAGTTGTGGAAAGACAAAAGGATTTTTATGGCAGATAGAAGCTGTATCCTGAATATTAAGAACACGAGTGAGATCAGCAGCTAATGTGCACATAGCAACTTGCTTCCATAGGAGAGACACCAATTTTTCCCCCAGAGAGATTAATCTCCTCATACATGAGTCATTCAAGCATGAAGAAATATTCTTTGGACATGGTGCACCAAATGGAAGCCCATACATCAGACAATGATGGTATATTATATTGAGATGTTTATGGGACTGGGACCTGCCAGCTGGGATGTGCAGCTTTAAGGAAATAAAAAAAAAAATGCATTTTAAGGTGGATCTGCAGAGAAATTCAAGCAGCCAACACTGTAAATGGGTGTACATTCAGTTCTCCCTTCAAATGTATTTCTGGCATGAGGGGAGTCCCTTCTCATGGAAAATGTTTACTCACATTTTTATCTTGGCTTTTTTCAGCTACGTGTCCCAGTCTTTACGACAAAATGATAGGATCCTTGCCCCTTGTGAGAGCTGTACACTTGCCTAGCCTCACATCCATGCAATAACTCAGGTTCTTTCTGAGTTATAGCTATACTAAAGGGTTTGATATATCCTGCAAAGGCCCTGAACAATGGCAATATGAGGTTTACCTGAATTAGTTTTGGAGTGTGGGTTGAAAAGTGTGCAGAAACATAAATTATTAGCTTCTAAACAGGAGATAGGCAAATATGGGTTTTCCTACTTTTACCAAGGAAGACTTTTGGTCAGTGTTTGACTGAGCAAGCACGGCTGGGCTCCCTGCAATGCAGAGCCTATCTTACTTCCGTCAAGCAACATAAACCTATGTGTTTATCATTAAAAAACAATTGATTCATAGATCTTCACCTACAAGTCAGTGTAGGCAAATATTGCCCACTGGCCGTTTTTTTCATCTGAGAGGATTCCCATCTGCAAAATCTTCCTGGGGTTGACAACCCAGGAAAGGAAAAGCACTGGTTAAAGCAGGCCCTCTCAAACCAATAGGAGCACTTCAAATGCAATTTCTACTTTTGCAAGTATATAGATGCACTAAGTAAATTGCTATTAATTATTCTGTACATAATTAACTTTCTCTGCACTTAGGCAGCACTCCTTCTTAGGCAGACATGCACAAGTCCTGGTAAGTCAACGGATGTATTACACAAAATATGATACTCAAAGGCTTTCCCAAACTGATGGAGGACAAACGTGCTTGGGTTATGGATCCATCATCAAGGAGTTCAGTCCTAGAATGGGCAGGCAAGTGCCTGTGTGCTTACCCATCTAAGACAGCACTGAGGGGGACTCAGACTCACAGGTAACCCCAGAAATACATCTGCACTGTGGACTGGGAGAACAGAGCTGTGGGATTGCTGAGGTCAACATTTCCCGTTTGAAAGAACTCGGTAGAAATATCTAATATTGTTCATATGGTTCAACCTCTTTCCAGAATTCAAAGAGCATCTGGATGATGCTCTTAGCCATATGGTTTAGATTTAGGTAATCCTGTGAGGAGCAGAGAGTTGGACCTTATGATCCTCATGGGTCCCTTCCAACTTGAGATACTCTGTGATTCAGTGACTGGAAGGGGCAGATATGAGAAAATGCACTTTTCTGTTCCTAGTTTCTGCCACTCACTTGTGGCCACTTTAATTATTCCTGTTTCTACTTGTCTCAGACTAGTTTCTGATTATTTTCTTTTCTGCATACTTCTCCTGTACAACAGAGATGGATGGTAGAGCCCGCTCAGGAGAAATATCTTTCAGAATGTAGTTGTGCTTGCTTTTGGGATAAGGATTTTCTGAGGGCAAATTATGTCTTCTCTGGCCTAGATTTTTAATTCCAACTTTACAGGAGGCACAGATCTCCCTTTGCAGCACTTGTATCTGTGTGTAATGGGTGCCAGTGCAGCCCTCAGGATAAAATATGGCAGCTGAGGTGTTACCTGTGCTCACTCATGGCCCTATCAGCTCCCTGTAGCCCAGCTTGCAGCATCGTTTCTGCCTGAAGGTGCAGCATGAAATGGGCATCCACTAATCCTGCACACAGCACGAATGACTGCTCTCCCCAGTCCCGACTCTGACATAGTGGGAAGGAAAACAAAAACAGATCAGCCATCCAGAAAGTTTAATTTTAATAAAAACAAAAAAAAATCCTCACAATCACAAAATATTGATCAAACTCTTCCAAGTCTGTGTCCTTTTCATTTCCCATCATCCTCTCTCCTACAGGCTTGTACTTCCATTTTAAAAAAAAGAAACAACAAACTTGCAGGTTTTTACAGACTACCTGCTCTCTTCAAGACTTGAGGTTGTGAGTGTTTACCTTGAAAGGATCATCTTTCTGTGTCATAAAAATTTCTACTGGTAGATAATGTCTATCAGGCAAGCTTCCTGCTTGGGATATTTAACTCTGCTTCATTTCCCTGGCAGGAAATCTGGATTCTAAGAATGTTTCAAAATGTGCTTTAATGGATGGTTGTGAAACATTTTCAATTTTAAATTCCACTTACCTGCATCAGGAAAGCTCTGTGTTTTTTCAATAAATTATTTCATTTTAAATTCATTTGTGCCTCAGAAACACATTATATTTTGATACATGATATACAGTAAGAAGAAATCATACATATTTTATGTGCAACACATTGAATTTGTAATATGTGTCTGATAATGATTTTACACTAAGTCCCTATTCCTCTACAGTTGTAGAGAAATAGCAATGTAATTGCTGTCCTGAGCTAGACAGAGTCTGCTTTAGTGCTGCTCACTTGCTTATACACTTGTGGGAAACCTATAAATCTGATTTGAGTCTCTGATGAGACTTTCATACACCGAGGAGAAAAATGATATATAGTGATAAAGTAAAATCCAGGACTTGTTTTCTTCTGGATGATTCTTCTCTTTTAGTGTTTGGAGACTTCATTCAGACTTAAGTATTTTCTGTGTATGTTTTGCGTTAAATATATTAGGAAAAGTTTTTCACTAAACATTCCTTCACTTGGCAGAGAGACTTTTTAAATGATTTCAGCAGACTGAGTCGGAACAAGTGCTCAAGCTGCCATAAGGAGAACTAATTATTAGATTTGAGGGTTTATGTATGTATATTTATACATGTGTCTGTAAAAACATAAGGGAATAAATGCAATGGACGCTTGATATCCTCTGCAAGTCCTGCACAAAATAAAAGTGTAGCGAAAGCATGGAGGTAGGACAGCATCAGGAAAAATGACACTGAGAGCTAGGAGTTATTCATTTTCCCACAAGATGGTTCTGACTTCCAGCCAGAAGGTCAGCATCTGATAAAGTATTTTACACTAGTGCCTTTCTTCTTTTCTGTGAACCTTATGTAAGTGAGGGATGGGGGCTTAAGCTGGTAGAAGACAGTCATAGACCACTGAGAGAGTGGTGGATAATAAATAATATTTTCAGTTGTGAAACAGGAGATGTAAAGTCTTTTTTAATGCTATGCAATAAATAGTGGTGGCATTTTTATGGCACATTTTTAGAATTTAAAAGGGAATCCTCTTATTTCAAATGCAACATCTAAACATGATCTTATTAATATCTTCAAAGGGAGAGCCGGTAGTTCCTCTTCCCTTTTCCTGTCTCCTCCTCCCCTCAATTCTCAGCTTTTTTCAAGAAAAAGAAGTTATATTTAGGAAACATATCTCTTCCCTCACAGAGATCCACCACAGCTGGGCTTCACTCCTGCCATGAAGGGCAAGATATCACTGGTACAATGGCTTTCTCTGTTTTTCTGAAAACACACATTGAAGCATTTCTTTCAGTCAGAGCCTGTGGTCTGGAAAATAGGTGATGTTTACTGACATCTCCTACTCCTCATACTTAGTAAGCTGTTCAGGAGCTGGCACAAGGATGGGACCTTCTCAAAGCCACTTGCTCAGAAAATGGGAGAAGATGCATGCTGAGTGGCCTGAGCGGAGTCCTCTCCAAGAATGTCCCCAGTCGGGAGTTTCTGGCTTTTACCTTGAAGATGTTCCAGTCAAATGCCAGGCATTTCTAGGCCATCCAATTCAAAGAGTCAATTAATTGGCACAGAACAGGAGGTTGTTGTGACTATTACCTAAATAATATCTTTTGCTTTTAAATGAAGATGGAAAGAGGGTGGAGATTCCTCCTGTAAGTTTGCACCATTCCTAAAACATCAGGGCTCTGATTCCTGTACTTATTTATGTTGTTTCAGTATTCCTAATTATCATCACCCCTTTACTTCTGTGCCTTTGCTCAAACTCATCACCTGCACCATTCGTGGACAGTGATCTCTCCTTCCGGGTGCCTTTTCTACAGCTACCTGCACACAAGCATTTCTCATCCTTCTGGATGCCAAGGCACTTTCTGGAAGACAAAAAAAAAAAAAAAAGAAAAAAAAGTTTGGAAAGTGAGCGTCTGTGCTTTTACTGCTTTTCAGTGATTGAATGAGGCAGACATGGTCCTCTCTACAGACACAGGCAGCAAGACTACATTTTTCCATGGTAGTATCAAAGCTGGGCATTTCCTGGGGAGTAAATGAATTCTTCCTGTCTACTTTGTACCCAGTGTTAGAGCAATCATCAGGTGAGATTGGAAGGGGAACTGCCTGGTCACCGTAATGATATGTTGACCTGAAGACTGTCATCAGGCTGAAGGGAGAGCCCGTGTGAGACCCTGACTGCAAACTGCCAGCTGTGGCCGAGAAGATGGTAATTGGCATTATTCCAGGTCCAAGTGGAATCTTCACCCATAGGCAGAGGTGAGAACTTCACACATTGTGCAAGCATTGGCTGATATTCTTTCATCCTGGGTGGGAAGAGTTTCTGGGTGGGAAGTCTAAGGTGGGACCTACATGACTGTTATCTGAGAAGTAGCTTTTAAATAAACCTGAGCTGTGTCAGTGATGAGCATATAAACTGCTATGTTGTTACCCATGTAATGTGATAATTTCTTTCCCAAAACAGGTTGATGTGTGTCAGAGCTAGCAGAGCTTGATTTCCTACAGGTGTGCATCCCTCAGGCTTCTCTGTTGTCTAGTCGGGTGTTACTTTTTGCAAATCCTTGTCTGTGTTTTCTCTGTGAACTTGGTGTGAATTCTCTGTGTGAAAAAGAAAGAGCTCATCCTGCCGCTCCTCCAGCAGCGGGTGATAAATAAGATGTCTCTTTCCTACATGGCCACCTAATTTTCTGGAAGCTTTTCTTCATAAAACAAATTCTTTTAAACACAACTCCACCCATTTTGGTGGAAAATGGCCAAACAGTTCAAAATTTACAAGCAGGAAGAAATACATCCCAACCGTGAACACTCAAACCTCATTTGTAACCAGGATAAAAAAAGAACTTTGGTATCTGAAGCCATCAGGTACCAGTCAACCAGACAAAGTAACAAGAGAAAAATGACATCAAGAAAAATACAAATGATTAATAAAATATTTAAAACTTGATTCTTCCTCAGTTTGAAAAGGTGAATTAATGAAAGCATCAATCAAACCCCTGAAATTCTGAAAACCTTCAATTTACTCTTATTGTCAGTGCATGGCAGGAAAGTAGCCTTCACCCAGAGATACTCACTAAAATGTAATTAACTTTTTGTTTGTGGAAGAACTTTCTTGGGGAATTTCAGATGCTTATTTGGAGCTCTCAAGGGATATTGAATCTTTAACAAAGACATCATTTCTCTTCAGTGTTCATTTGTTAGTGGAGTTAAATGAGTGTTAAGAAAAGTAAAGAATCTAGAGAATATAGCTAAAAACATCTGGTTTCTGAGTTGCTCAGATTTCTTCATTCTCTTGGGAGATAACTATCTGACTAGTTCTGCAACTAACATGCAGTCCTCTAGGGTAGACAAGACATGGATTTTTAGCATTAAACCTCTTTAAAATTGGCAAAAAACAACCATTTCCTTGATTTGTTAAGGATGTGTTCTGGCCTTGGAAAATTTTCAAGGCTTTCATATGTAACTGTTATAATCATGAACACAAATACACAGAAAAATGAAGACAGACTCCTTATTTTCTTTGCTCCAGATGACCTACAAAATTCTTCAGCTCTGAAAATCTGTCCAGCCTCTACTGGGACCTGTTCGGTGTATCTGAGAAAAAAGGGAAATTCTGAGATAATTACATAGAATACAACATGAATTCATGGAGCAACAAGCATTTGTGAATTACCTACACTAGTCTTCACAGATTTTTTACTTAGCAGGAATTACATGAAAATCAATTAACTTGGGTTAAGAACTCTAATATTGATGAATCTTGGTAAGAAATTTGGGGGAGGTAAATCAGTAGAGCTCCATTCTCCAATGTATTAGAACCATATTGCATGTACTAGGCGAGAAATGGTCTCATGCATACTAATGTAATTTGATTTTAGCTATGGGATTTATAAAAAGGTGATAATGACATGCATATCTTTATAAAGAGATCTACAGGTGAAAGCAAGAAACATGTTAATAGCTGTACTTTACAATGAGCAGTTCTGATTCCTGGCTGAATGTCTTCGAGGATTCAGCAGAGAGATGCTTTGAATAAAATACAGGAGGCCTAGCCCAGAGGTTTGAAAGCAATTCTGATTTCATTGTTATTGTAGTAAAAACAATTCATATCAGCATGGAATTTGTTATAGATTTTTGGACAATTTTTTGTTTCTACCTGTGTCATAGTGTCATATCATGCACTGTTAGTTTATACTTTGCTAAGATACAACATTGAGTAGTGCAAATTTTCCCACTTTAATGTAGAAATATAAACATGTTTCTGGAATCCAGCTGTGACACTGGTGGCTTGTAGGAAAGAGTAGATACTTTCTCAACATCACCCCCTTCACCTGGCCAACCCAGGGCATTTTCTGGATGTGAGGAACAAAGAATGGTGTGCTGTAAATACAGTGGGGAGTTACACTCATACTCCATCCCTGCTGCAAGCCAAGGGCACATGCAGGGCTGTGCTTCTGAGCACACAGTCATGTCTACATGGATAGCAGGGGTGGGCCACTGATGGTCCCCCCCAAACTCTCCACAGAGTTAGCAACCATCCCCAACCTTGAGTCTGCCCAAAGGATTCCTGGAAAAGCTTGACTTTGCATAGGATCGCTGAATATACACAGGATTTCCACTGCCTCCTCATTTTTGAGCACTGTGAGCCACACACTGTCATGCACCCAGAGACTGCTGGGTAGACCTATAGCTTGGCTTTGCATTGCCTGAATTAGAGTGGATTTGACCGTGGCTGTCAGAGGAAAGCACCACTGATAGTAATAATTTAGGACTTAATTTTGCCAAATTTCCCCTCATCCAAATGAAGGGTAATTGCATAAGGGAAGATTACAGGACTGGTCCTCTAGGTAAAAAATTCACTTGACTCTAGAATTCAATTGTTTCCTGTAAACCTGCTAAACTGCACCTCTCAATTCATCTTGTTAATTCACTGTCATGCTCATTATCTAAGCAATAGCATCAAATGTGTGTCCAAAAGGTTGTAGCCAAAGTACACTGGTAGAACAGGGTAACATGTAGCATGACAGCTTCCAGTGGCCAGGGCAAGAGACCCACTGTAGGGCAGTTGCATTTTCTTAAATCTCAAAAAAAACATTTTTAACTCTTTATAATGCAATCCTTGTATACTGTTTTATGCGTTCCTAACACATCAAGCCCCATCTCTGCCTGCTCACATAGATCTCCCATTTTTGAAACAAGGTCTGCAATATTTGGGTAAGATGGAATTTTGTTCTTTTATTTATAGTTCCAGGTTTCATACAAGAATTTCACTGGATTAGCAAGGAGCCAGCATATATGCATAGCAAATTCCCTGCACAGAGAACTTCATTTCTCAGGTAGAAGATGGGAATTTTTTTTCTCTTTCTAGGCGCTCTTAGAGGTCCCCAAATAATGCATTGTTCTGTTTAACTAATGTAATCCTCTCTGATTAAAAGAAAAACTCATTTTCATTAGTAGGTGAGCAGTGGGGTTGCATTAGTAGTCAAGTCCCATTCTCCTTTACACTGATGGAAATCCAGATATTGATGCTGAAAGCGAAATTCAGCCTAATGTAGACTGGGTAAAGTATGATTTTGAGAAACCACTTTTCCATAAAACACAGCACAATTCATGTGGCCCTCTCTTTATCTTAAAACAGCATTTATATATCATTCAAATTCCCATTTTCCTTCGTCATTTTGCTGTACTCGGTGTAGCAATAAGTAGCTGAGTGTATCTAACTTTGGATGGATTTGTGTTTTTAGGCTGTTCACAGGAGAGATTGCGTTTTCCCACCTGCAGGTGTGGAATGCTTAACTTCTCACCTGCACTCATGTTTTAGGGTCACTCTGTAGGTGTCAGAGGGGTTGCGCTGGGCTGGTTATACCTCCCTCTGTTTTAGCCAACGTGGGGAGTCCAGGCATTTTATGCTGACTACCTGGTTTTACACGGCTGAAACGAGAAGCGATGAGAGCCCCCTCACCCTTATGTGACTTAGAATCACTCCTAAACCACAGCTTCATCCCAGCGCAACTTTCCCATTTTTCCTTTTCAGTAAACAAGCAGAATTCAGCCTGGCACTACAATTAGCTGCTCATTTAACTCACCTTCCCCTCAAGCATTCAAAGTCAGGTTTTTGTGCTGTGGAAGAGAGGTTTAATAAATCACACAAAACCAATGTTTTCTGCTTCTATTTTTCAAATAAACTCTGCAGAAAACTTGGGTAAACCAGGCTTTTCTTTTATTTTCTTTTTTTTTTTCTTGTTTTTTTTTTTCCTGAATCAGGTCCTTGTTTACAGAAAAATGGAATGTTCCCCCTGAATTACTGATGATTAATAAACCATGTCCATTGCTCTAGATGTATGACCTTGCAAAATTCATTTCAGTTAGCTACTTAGGTCTCATTTTACTTTGTTTTTTTACTTGGCAATGGAGAAGCTTTTCTTGTATTTTATATAGATATGAAAAAAATTATGTTTGTGTACATGCTCAATAAAATGTTGCTGTCATTCTACCCAATATACAGTCAGATTTTACTAAGATGAAATAGCTCAGAAACACTTTTCTTGATATGGCAAACAATTTTTAGATTATCATGTTGCATTTTTAACTGTCATAAATTTCTGGATACAAAAGTAAATCTTAAGTTTTGTTATACCTATAATTGCTCTGGCAAAAATGTTCACAGTTACATGGGTGATGGCTTTGGCTACCAAGACAGATTTTCATAATAATGAGTTTTTTCCTGTAGGGGGCTGTGAACTGCTAATTAGCATCTATGACCCAATATTCTTAGCAAATAAGAGTAATAGCAGTAATTTCTAGCTTTATGCAGGGTGCAAGTCTAATATTACCAGCACTTCTGTTTCATTTGTAATTAACTGCAAGCAATTATTATAGAGTCAAGGAAGTATATCCTAATGCTCATAGGTAATAAAAAAAATTGAAATTATGTTTGTAAAACTCATATGTTTCATGCTGGGTGCACTGATTTCCTTCAGAGCACTGAGATTATGTGCCTATCAATTAAAAATTCTTCTTTAATGTTGCTTTACATTGATACGCTTTTGAATGTTGCTGCATAAGTATCTCATCCTCCATTTTCCTTTTTAAAAAAATATCCTTGAAATTTCAATTAATATTTTGACCACAAGACCTTACTGAATACTTAATTTGGCTGCTTGTTCTCAACATAAGATTTAGATGGTACTGAAAGAACTTGTTTACACTTGATTTTATGAGGTCTGTATCTTAGTCCTATTACAGCCGTGCCCCCCAAGGCTGGTGACAGAGGGGAGCGTGCTCATGCAGCACAGCTCACTTCCCCAAACAGAAACAGATCTGCTGTTTCTTTTACTCAGCAAAATAATGCACAAGGCTTTCTGCAAACTGACTTAATTTCCCCTGTTTATATTGGTTTCCATGGAAAAGTGTGAGCTGCTATGAAATAGTAGCTTCCAGTGGCAATTTCGTAGTTGCTGGAATGGCACCGTGACTTGTCATTGCCTTGAACATCTTTGCAGAATTGGCCTCGGTTATTTACTCAGAAATATGGTCTTATCTGGGTCTTAGCTCTGCATAGAGGTAAATATAAAATAACTTTTTCCAAAGTTTTGACAAAGATTTAGATGCTGAGATGTCTTCTCCTTTGCAAAATATACTTCCCTTTTAGGATGAATGGTGTTTAACCAACTTTGAGTGTATAACAATACAGCACATTCTTGAACTCTAGGTGCTGTGGTTTGGGTTCAGGGGGGTTGGGCACGGCATTTGCTGTGCTTTGGTCCAAGGGAGTTTCCTCAGCATCTCTTAGACTGTCACTCAAGAGATTCGGAGGGCAAGAAGCTGATGTCTTTACATAAGCCATGGATTCCAAACATAGTTTTTCAGACAATGATAGACTTAAAAAAACCCCTTTGATCATGCAGGGAGTGTGATAATGACTCCATTGTGCTGCTAGTTGAGAAGGAGGCTAAAGAGACTGAATAAAAAAAAAGGGAGGGGTTTATTTTCATGTTGTTTCTTTCTTCTAGGTTATGTCTATGTCACTGCCTGTTATCAATATTGTGTTAATCCATCTTCAGGCATTTACCTGGACATGAATGTGAATTAATCCAAAATCTGTCCTGCCAACTAACCCCCAGGATCCCTAACTAATTCTCTTTCTGTTAATCATTGGAACAATTTAGACAGGATTCATCAGACAGATCAATTATTTGGACAACATGGCAGTTAGAAAAGATGACAAAAGCTACTGATTCCACAACAGCCCATGCTGCCATCCATCTATCCAACAGCTTAGCTCCAAAAAGCAGTTTTTCACCTTTCCTTAATATCCATTTGGACAGTTCGTTGTGCACTGTGTCACATGCTATTCTACTGGCTATTGCCTTCTAGATTATGTGAATATTGTTTGGTTTTAATTTACTTTTAATAGAACAATTAATTTTCCTATTGCCATAATATTAGCAGAGGTTTGTCTGCCATGGATAGTTATATCTGGTGTTATATTTTGAATTTTCTAGGAGTATATTTTCAGCGTGCAGTTACACATGTCTGATTGAAACCTTTTATATTTCCTTGTGTAAACCTGGTTTTATTTTATTGTTGAGACCTGTATCAATCACTTTCTCAGAAACTTTCTTGCAGTGCTGTTGCAAGAGATGAAGAATTTGTGAATCTTCAAGAAATTTGTTATACTTGTTCAACAGATATATTTTCTTTCCAATGAGAGTTAATTTAAGGAAATCCTATGGCCTGTATGTATCTGCACATTCTTTGTAGTACAAAAGGATTTATAGTATGTAAACAGAGTGACTGAGAAGGTTTTGTCCTCATTGTTGAGGAATCACAACAAGTGACATAAAATATGCAAGAATAGAGAGAACTGTTAAAAAGTTTGTGTAAATAATAAAGAATCTGAGAAGATATGAGTTTATTAAAAAGTTCAGGAAAACAACTCACCGTACATTTTAGACTCACAACAAAAATCACACTAGATAAAATTTAAGTTCTAACACAATGATACAAACATCCAAAAATTAAAAGAAAATTTTAATGTGGTATTTTCTCTTAGAGTGGGTAGACAAACCTTAAAGTCTAAAACTGTATTCTTCAAAATGTTCTCCCACAAATATTTTAAATGGGGTATATTTAGATTAGTCGTGAGCTATTGAAATGTCTTATTCTGCTTGGATCTGTATACTATAGGCCGTATTTATTATTGGTCCTTAATCCCATGTTGAGTAGATTGAACGGTAGTGCCTTAGCTATATATAGGAATGATCCAGTTTATTTTAAAGTGTTGTGGGTTTTTTTTTTCTCTAGACTGAGGAATGCAATTCCTTTCTGTGCAGCAAGAACTGCACTTAACTGCAGGCACTGGAAGACTGCACGGTCCAGGGCATTTGCTGTGGTTGATGGAAAGAATAAGAACCTCTGAAGGGTGGTTCATTTCACTGATCTGAGATGGGTTTGGGGCATAAGATGATCCAGCTTCTGGTGGATCCTTTTTGTCTATAAAGTACAAAAACACCCCTAATAATTAACCTAAATTTGTGTCTTGATGTTTAGGGGAGTGAGATGAAGAAAAATAAGTCCCATTCTAAGGATCTGTTTACATCTCTTTCAGTTTTTAAGAGAAAAGTACTAATTATATCCATTTTCAGCAATTTAAGCTATCCTACATTTGTAATATTGTCCTATTCATGCATAGAACAGCTTCATCTCTAATCCAAAGTATTTTTAGCAATATACTCATTTCATATTTAATTAATAAATGCATTTGACAGTGTTTTTTTTAAAGTTAAGTTATATGAGAAAGTATTACTTAGCTTCAGTGTACAGCTCAGTGCTGTTATTTTCCATCTTCCCAAAATTTCCACAGTTAAAAGGGAAACACATTTCCATGCTTCTAGGCTTCCCAGAAAGTTGATATCAAAATCTGTAGCAAGAGCTGTGCACAGAAAGAAGGAGAATATAAATACAGTTATTTATAAATAGCACTTGGAAAAGTCCACAAAAGTGCTGTAGTAGTGGTGTATCCAGTCGAAAACATTCACCATTAGCTACACTTCGCCTGAGAAAATCTAAGTTGTTGAACTGGTGTGAATACTAACCATTTAATGCTTTTATGGGGATCAATGGGGAATCCTTGAGAGGTAGAACATCACACACACAGATGACCCAAAGAAGCAACATCAGTGCTTTCAATTATGCCATTGAAAGATACAAAATGCTGCCTTTTTGTACCATATGTAATTGCAGGGCTCAGTCTTCTTGTATAATTATAAAGGGATATAATTAAACCCCAAATTAGTATAACCAAAACACGTTCTGGGGTAAGAGTTCTGTGGGTCACCAAGGAAGCCTTTCAGATGATGTATTGCACCACAAAGCCTTTATCTGATGTAGGGCAGGATGAGCAATGCTGCATTCTGTTTGAACTGTCACATTTCTCCAGGAGGAAAGCCTGCCTCACCTTTCATATTCACCAGTGTAAATCATACATGTGTCTACTGTCATGAGGTGAAAGCAGAATGTGCCCTACTGCCTAGACAGAAGGGTATTTCCCTATTGTATATTCTTGCAGGTGCCTTGGATGAGGCAGTCCTAAGTCTTCATGTCATCAGCATGCTTGTTTGCAAGGTTTTGCAAAGTAGATTTTTGAACAGTAATTCAAAATTGAGGCTGATAGTTATCATTCTTTTTGCCCCAACATTCTTGCTTGCATTTATCAGAGGATGGTGAAAATATTTCTTAAGAACTAGCCATATCTTCTATTATTTTAACAACTTATGCATTTCCTTGTCAACTTTCTCCTGCTATGGCCCCTTCCACCATATTTATACTCTTTATGGCTTCCTCTATTATGCCCATGCTTTCCTCTGCCTTTCCTTCTCCTTAGATTTCTTTCATCCTTTCTTCCTTGGAAAGCCCATTTCTGACTTCAAGTTGTCCATCTCTGGGTGTTTGGAGCCTTAATTCCAACATTTAGCCTTTTGCATGTATAAATCCTCAGGAGTCTGTTTAATGAAGGATAGGTACAGAGAGGGAAACTTTAAAACAAGACTCCTTTCTTTCTGGAAGATCACATTAGGAGTTAGTAACAACCAGATTCTATAAACAATTAAAGCTAATTCCAAAAAAGTTTTATCAACCAGAGTTTTCTGGACTTCCCTAAAGACACCTTCTGTGAAGCAGCAGTGAGAGCATTTTTCTCTCACAAGCAAATTATGTTGAAACTCTGGCAACTAAGGAAGCTGCATATTCTACACTTGTCCTTTGAAAGAATAATTTCTGAAAATGTCTTTATGTATTTATTTCTGTGCAATGTCTAAGAGTGCCTCCACATTACTTCCATGGCAGTGCTTTATTTGATTGATCCATTTTGCACATGCCTGCCTCCTTCCACAGCACATGAAGGAGCAGCTGGTACAGTTACCGAAGAGCAGATTTCTGTTCCTACAGTTAGGTTGATCTCAGAGTAAGAACACCTTGTACTGTCTCCACTCAGCATGGATTTGGATGCCTGTGAATGAGAAAAGTGCACTCCATTAGTGTGACCCAACTCCCACAAGAGAAAATGGGCGGTTCTCCATTGACTTTAATGGGAAGTAGGATCAGGATGTCAGTGCTTTGAAAAAAGCAGAGGTTTTGTTAAAAAAGTATTCCTTTTAAGAAAAGTGACACAACAGGGAAGTAACATTCCCTGTAGCCTGTAAATGGCTTCTGCAAACATAGTCTTCTTGCTGTCTAGCTTCATAATAACCATGCTAATCAGGGTTTCTGTTTAATTTGAAATACATTTTCACTTTCCAGACAACACAGGAAAGAAGAGTGCATTTATTGAGCTTTTGGCAGGCTTGTAGGGGTTCCTTTGAGTGGATAAGAACCTTTTTTTCTTTCAGGTAATTTGGACCATCTCCACTCATTTGATTTTCACTATCACCAAAAAGTGATCCACGTAGGAGTTCCAGAAAGCTGCAAATTACAGTTCAGTTCAAATCCTTAAAGGCATTTCAAGTGCACATTGTAACAGACTCATAGTAATCAAGTTGCAGAAAGACTCTTATAACAGCTCTCTCTCTCCTTCTGAATTGCTGAGGAACAGGCAGATGTGGAAATTATGAGTAATGTAATTGATGATCTTAAGGCTTTTAAATACCCGAGCTCTCAACAATCAAGATCTATTTTACTTCAGAATCTAATAACTAGTAAATACAATAGGTTTCAGTAGGATGTTTTATCGGGTTCTCGGCAGTGCTTCCCCTCCCTCCTTCGGTTTTATAGGCAGCATTACCATCTAATCAGCAGACAAGTTGGAAAATGTTATTGTGACAGATGATCACTTTTAGTTCATCATATTTCATTTTGTTTGATATGTAGTTAGTGTGAGTTCACTTATAATGCACGTTTTCAGAGGGTTTGTCCCCAGCTTTTTAATCAGGTGAAAAAGAACTTAATGTTATCCCAGTCTGTTTATTGTCAACTTATTTATTGTGTACCAAAAAAGAAAAATGCTTGTACGAAGTCCCACAAATAATACATTAATGGCCTATAGATTTCCCAGCTGCTTTAATTTATAAACCTCTTTTTTAGCAATGATGACAGCTCCAAAATTTATTCTGTTTATGTACTGAAGAAATTCTGGAAGTATTTTTTCAACCCAGTGAACAAACTGTGTACAGTAAAGAGTTAATTTCAACTTTCTTCTGTTTTCCTTTAATCTGCAGACCAGACTGAAAGAATCCTAAGTTC
Organism: Donacobius atricapilla; assembly: GCA_013397315.1. NCBI lineage: Eukaryota > Metazoa > Chordata > Aves > Passeriformes > Mimidae > Donacobius > Donacobius atricapilla. Next base: position 117,296 of record WBMY01006215.1, on the reverse strand, counting down.
TACATTATGTTTCAGTTAAAAAAATAAGAAAACATTTGCCAGTGAAGAACCCAGCTCATTCTATTAACATAGGTAAAGAGCCTAACACCCTTACTTACGTGTTAATTTATCCACATACAAAAAAAAACATGTTAGTGTGAGGTGAGTAAAAAATATTTGCACCACTGGAAAAACTGCTAAATCACATTTCTTCAGATTCTTTGAAAAGCAAAATATGTTGCAGCTTTGCCTTTGATATTTCCTAGTGTGCTAGAATGAAAACAGAAGGCTTTTTTTTTTTTTTGAGAAAGAATATATTTTCACTGCAAAAAGGGACTTTCCTTTCAAAACAAGGGAATGAAAACTGCAAAAATTTGCATAGGCATGACAAGGCACAATTTTTTTAAAGGAGTATTTTTTGTTTAGCTACAATAATTAAAAATTATTCTCTTGGATGTAAAATCAGGATATTTGCCATTAACTGAGGTTTTACAAGTGTCCCTCCTTCTTGACATATGGAGTGGCCTAATACTGTTGAACTGTTCTTTTGGGGTGTCCTGTCTGCAATATATTTCTTGCCAACGTTGAACCAAATTCAGGTAATACAGTCAAACTTGTGGACATGTGAAATTGTCCTTGGGCCAGTTCAGACAGCAGTTAAAATCCGACGCTCTGCTTTTGCTTGGGTTGGTGTTCCGCTTGGTAGTGAGACACAAAGTAATGAGCACTCTTAAAACTGGTAGTCTTCAGGTGCCAATAGCTGGCTCCTCTTCCTGCAGGCATATGTGCCCTGGAAGTCCTAACAATGTGAATGGTACATGCTAGGGCAAGGTAACTTGGGTTTTGCAACATTTCTCCAGCTGTCCCAATGCTACGGTGGAAGTATCGGCTTCAAAAGAAATACCCGTGATCCTGCCATCAGTGGTCCTTGTCCAAAGTGTTGCCCGGATTAGCTCCACTGACAGTGCAATGCAGGCAGCAGAAGACAGATCCTACCCAGGTCCAGCAATTTGCAGGGGGCTGCAGATCTACAGGAACTGCTCCACAATACCACTGCAGGCTGCTCCTGTACAGCCATTTAGGCAAACCTGAAGACCTCTCCAAATACTGAAAAAATTGGGAAAAATCAAGCAAACTACATCTGTTAGGTTTCTTTACATTCAAAACGTAAAAGCTGTTAATATTTATCAGAAAAGCATTTGAGGTCCAGAAGGGAGAAAACCCAGAGTGGTGGTCCTTGCTCAGCACTTGGGTTCTGATTTCTCTCCTGGAGAAGTGCTGAAAGGCCCACTCAGGCTCCAGCCATTGACTTGATGGGCAGCTTTGGTGGAGGAGCACATAATTTCCAGCTGCACATCTGCAGTAAGGAGGGAGGGGGAAGCTCTCTGTTAACCAGCCTCCTGGACTAAAAAAGCCATTGAGTCAACACATTCTGTTACCATGACCTTTGTTTCTAATGAATCAGCATCTTTTGTTGGGGAAAAAAAATTCTCATAAGTTATAACATTTCCGACCTATTCTACTACCAATTACAAAATTATGGCTGTTGCTATAAATGGTTTACATTGGAAATAATCAAGAAAGTCCAAACTGAGTATGTCTTGTAATAGGGAAAATGTTATCATTTTAAGCCTCCCAGAGTACATACAATTTCTCTGGGTTCCCTTGTTCTGAGTCTTAGCCCTGCAATTTAGGACTGTGTTTGAAGCCTGGCTGGTTGGGAGGTATGACACTAATGCATACATTGATTATGAATGCCTGGGTTAAATTAACAATTATTAACTGGTGAATGAGAGAGTTAAAGAATTTCTTAGTTTGCTGTTGCTGTATTTCCCAGTGACAACAATGAAAGCAAGCAAAAGAATCTTTTGGATGCAAGATTGTTTTTCCATGGATGAGGGATTACAGATTGGCTTTTTAACTTCAGCTTTTCCAAATAGTTTTTCAGTTATTTAATTTACTCTACATGGAGTCTATTGATTATTCAAGTTGGCAGTCAATTTTATAGGGCACCCCGCTGTTTCTTTGCTTAATGTAGTCAATGATTGTAATTGCTTGATCAGTGCAGCCCATGAAATAGGTTTTGTGTCTTTTTTACAATGCATTGATGGCTTTATCTGATGCAGTCTTGGCAGGGTCTAGGTTTTACAGCACGATCCTGAACTCCCAGAGGTCTCTAGATTAATGGCTATGGCTTTCTGTTGGAGCTGCTGATACTGCTCTCCAGAATGTATTCACACATCTGGCATGCCACACTTGGCAGTTGTGCCAGCTTTTTGTTGCGCCGTTACAGAATATCTCACCAGTGCCTAGTTAACTGTTTTCACTAAGGGAATGAGATAAAAAGCCATCCACAGAGTTGTTGGCACACGCTCTGTGTCATTGTAATCACAAAATTTTAATTTTTCTATTACACTTTTTATACCACCAATTGATGTTTAGAAATAACAAAATATGGGTGATATTTGTTGTATGAACTCTGATTTGATTCCACAAAATATTCCAAGCTCATTGTGATTTCCCGTGAATGTCCCATTAACACTTTATTTCCAAAAAGAGGAATGAGTTTTCTCTTGTATTGTCAGCAAATAAATTGATGAAAATTACATCTCTCTGGTTCAAATTTTTCTACAAACAGAAGGAAAGAAAATGTGAGTGGAAGAGCAGCAAGAAGAACCTCGTGACCTTGCCTATGAGTGGAATAATTCTTTTGTCTTTCATTGGTTCATGTTAAATTACTTAAGCCTCATTTAGCTCTGCTTGAAAGTCAGTGTTTCATATTTGGTAGAATTTGAATTGTATTATTAGAAATGTAAAATGTAGTCCTAATAAGCAGGCCAAGAAAATGTAATGAAATATGCAACACAGGTGCTTAAATCCATGGACAATATAATTATACAGCACACATACACCATTTACAGTGCCTAAGGTGACATCCTGCCAAAAATGTAAAAGTGTGATAGATTTTGGACCAGCTGTGGTATGAACTGATTTCCTCAGCTGAGCTTGACATAGAAACTGGACATGTGCAACCCCTATATTAATTCTTTTCTCTCCAGGTAGTAAACTGTAAATGCATAATGCATCTTTGTGTAGAAAAGGTCTACTGAGAAGACATCTGGAATTCAATATTTAAAATTCCAAGTCTGCCTTTCCACTGAAATCTTAGTTATGTTGGCAATAACACAGGAATCATATACAGATATATATATGCACAATATTAATAATTCACAAACCATGTGTGAACAATAAATAGTCTTAATAAAATCTGTCACAAGGAAAAAAAAATGAGAATAACATGGAAAAAGCTTTCAGTGTAATGGTCATTTTCTTGACATCACTACTGAAATATTTTATGATTTTATGATTTCTGATGATTTTAGTGCAGTGAAATCTGGTCACATTGTAGAGGCCCGCCCCAAAAACTTTTAAGCATGTAAATAATGGCTTATGTGAACTGTTCCATGGAATTTGTTTTCCCCACTTTATCAGTGTCAAGGTATTAAACAGATGGCTACTCTCCTTCAAATACTACAAATGAAATGTTTCCTTGGATGTTCTATTCCATTATGAAAAACTTATTATTTTAATTTTATATTATCTTGAATCATTGCCTTGAAGGATTAAGGATCTTTAACATGGAATATGTAAACTCACAGGAATGAAGAGCCAAATGTCAACAACAAAAATCTTACCAGAAGACTATCAAACGTAACTGTATAATTTCCCTTCAGTCATGGAAAAGATACTATCACCTTTTCATGTTTCCAGCTTTTCTGAGCAGTTGTCATGCTTTTAAGTGTAAGAAAAAAAAAAGAAAAATCCTGTATAGAAGTCTACATTGAACTTCAATCTTTTTCTATACACTAATAATTTATGGCTTCTGGAGTTGGAATGATTTTCTTTTTACTCTTGATGAAACAATAAATAAGAGTATCATAATTTCTTTACCAAATGGCAAGCCAGTCCAGGGGAATCTGAGAAATATAGGTGGTGCTAAAAGGCAAAATAAAACACCATAAACTCATTTTTATACTGCACCTTCAGAACAGTACATTCTGCCTTTTCTCTTGCACACTCTATTTTGCCACTGAAAATGAAAGGTGAAGAAGTAGAATGACAAACATTGACAGATGAAAACATTGAAAGGTACATGAAAATTTTCTGCTACATTTTTTCCTTTAAAGTTCACTTGCAAAAACACTTCTGTTTCAATTGCTTACTTTTCCTAGAGTAACTAAGCAGATACTGGTATTAATAGTCAAGACAACCTGATACACTTCCGTGGAAAGCACTGTGTCTGTTGTGGGCTAAACTATGTATATTCACTCAGACAGTAATTGGACTTCTCCTGAAGCAGTTAGTACCTACAGTATAGCAGAAATCAACTCGGTATTTGTATGAGGAGTCTTACATGAGGTATCTGTGAATATGATGGACACCACGTTCAGTCAGTCCTGCCCCATAAACCAAGTGGGCATTTTGCTGTGGTTTTTAAAGGAGGCAGAAGGTAATCTATAGATCTTTATTGCATGCCAAATTTATTGAATTATCTTGGAGCATTGAATTGACCTTGAATTTTGTAAATCTGATGCAAAATACTATGCCCCACTCACCATCTCACATTCACAACTAATTCTTCACATGACATCTGGCTCTTTCAAAGTTGTCTCTGTGTTCAGAAGTCAATCCTAGAGGCAAGAGGTAACTATCTCTCATTCTCTTCATTAAATGATTTCTGAAATTCCAGATTTCTGGTTAAGTCACCACATGTAAGAACTGCATGGACCAGCAAGGTCCAAGATGGAGCCTTAGTTTTTCTTGTCTGCCTTGTGTGGCAGTCCTTGATTGTCACTAGTAACCTGTAAATGTAGAATATCAGATGGCTCAGGACAGAATTGTCACAATTGTCTAAATTTGCTTAAGCAAGCTTAGAATCATTTTACTAATTTTTTTGTAATGGGTTAAAGATTGTAACCGGGTGAAAACACCAAAAATGTAGTGGTTTCACATTCACTGAATTTGTTTTGTTAAATTTAGTGTAGTGGTCCATCTTCCCACTATGGAATAGGATTAGAAGAAAGGCAAAACAGGCTTAACTTAAATATAGAAACAGATTTATTAACACACGTTAAGGGGTGAATAAAGAAAAAACATGAAACCTTTTTAAAAGCACTCCCCTCCCCCCTGCCAACAGTCCACCTTTCCACAAAACAATGTAAAGAGACAGAAAATCAGAACTCTGGGTCAGTACCACTTATAAAATAGTCTTTCATTTAGTCTTTGAGAGAGACAAGTCCCTCCTGATTTTGTTCTGGTAACTTTCCACAAGAGACACAGTCTGTTTGTGGCTTCCAGCTCCCACAAAAGCAGCCTGCCCGAGAATCTGCATTTGTGAGCTTCCCAAAATGTAGTCTTTCCAATTACTACATACGGGCTGTGGACTTATACATGGGGTTTCACCTTTTAAAGATGCACAGCTCCACAACAAAGGATTTCTCATTCTTCACTGGTGATGAGACTTCAAACATCTCATAGGATCACTAGATTACAGTTTCTAATTCAATATCCACTCAGTAAAATCAGACCTCTTTGCTTGAATCCACAAAATCATCTCCCCATTCTTAATCCATGATTTAAAGGAATTATTACAGTCCTTTACCATAAATCAAAGGAGTTTTACAGCCTAGAGCTAAGACAACTTGCCATCTCTTCCACTTAAGAAGTCACTCTTCCTTTACTGACTTTGATATCTTCAAATTATCCCTTTGCATACCTCCAGTTTGGCCTTTCCACCTTTTTGAGAAGGGTTAGAGTTTAAAAAAGTCTCAGTCTGTGTTAGGAAAGAGTTAATATTTCCTGCCTGGGCCTGCAGATGGCCACGTGGTCTCTGCCGCGGCATCGGTGAAAGCCTCAGATCCATGAGGTGCAGAAAAGCTCAGAAACGGCGGCCCGGATCTTCTCTCCCCCTCCAGCCCTCAGTCTTACGGGGTGGGTTTGGCCCAGCCTGGGCTCGGTGCTGCTCTCTGGGGCCGCGGGGCTCCCCTTTCTCTGCCGGCATCTGCTGCGCTTGGGGGCCCAGCTCGGCTCCAGCCAGGGCCAGCCCCGGCACGGCCGCCCCAGCCCGGCCCTGGGGGCGGTGGGGCCTGAGCCAGGCCCTGCTGCTGCCCCCCTCTCGATGTTACCTCATGGCAGGCCCACAGCAGGAAGAAGGGCTGTCCCAAAATCCCACCTGTATTTAAGCCGGGTGTCCCAGGGCTGTACACTTGTATCCAACTGGCCAACCTGGCTGTCAGTTTTAAAGCAGATCACTAATTGGTTTTTTACCATTCATGCCAAACCAATACATTTTTATTTTTGCCATAACAAAGAATATAGCTAAGAAATATATGACTGATTCTCCTTGAAAAACAATCTGAAGCAAAATATTCACTTAAGCATATTCCATATGCTGTAAATAATAACAATTAAATTACTGGTTCTTAATTTGCTTATTCAGTCTATGGGCTAGTTTTTTTAGGTATGGGTCCAAGACACAAAATCAACATCTTAAATGTGGTCAGCTTTTGCTTTCTGTCACGGTTTGTTTAAGGGACAGATAGGGAGCCCATAAAGTACAAGTGTATTGATGTCTTCCTTGGGACAGATCCCTGTTCCAGTAAAACTAGCAGGAGGGGACTTCTGTCAACAATTTAAATGCAAACATTGTTTTTGAAAAGTCTAAGAGGTAATCAGGTAAAAAACAAGTAAAATGGTTTAGATCAAGAGCAGGTCCTTTTCTTTCATATTAAATTCTGTGTGTATAAGGCACATGATAGGAAAAGACCTTCTCATGCCTTGAAGCTCAGACTAACAAGCCAACTTTAGAAGCCTCTGGACCAGGAGTCACCTCTGCCAAATGACCATAACAGAGATGTCTTCTTTGTTTAGCCTAAAGAATCTCAGTGATACTGGGAACCTCTAGATAGGCCTTGCTGGATTTCCAAACCCATTGTCAGACTTGGAGTGTAATTCTGATCTAACCTTGGATGTAGAGGTACTCTGGTAAGTCCAGGGACAGGGGTGAGACTTAAAGAAAAAACCCCGATCTGTCAAAAGTTCAACGTAAGTCCTGTATAGGTCTTTGTACTTTGTTCCCCTGTTTTTATGTACTTTACTGGAAATGAAGCTGACCTGAGTTGACTATTAGTGAGGGCTGCTCAGCTTGTGTGGTTTAGAACAGGACACCACCAAGACATAGATTTGTTGGTGTTTTACATTTCTGTACCCTCCTCCCCATAAGCTGCATTCTTCTCGTGAGGGCAAAGAAACTACTGCCTCTGTTTGTTAGAAAGCTGAGAAGGATGATTCACTTGATGAATTCTTGTCCCAAGTATTACTTTTGTAAGTGTAAATATTACATTTCAGCACTCAAGAGCTCAAAAATAATCTTTATTCTTGAAATATTTATACATAAAGAGCATTACTGAAATAGGAGTGCTTGATTACTTGGATTGAGTTACATGATTGTGACATACTTATTTTTAGTCCTTGTACTGAATGGTAACAGGAGACAGAGATTAAAAAAAATAAGGAGGATAGATTCATTGCTGGTGAATGTTAACTGTTAAACAACTCACATGCTTCTACAAAAGGGAGATGGCACTCCTTAAGTTTCAAATTTCTGGTCCATCTGAAATTTGCTTGTATCTGGAACAGTTCGTATTGTGCTACACAAAGCATAAAGATGGGCACTGTAGTCCCTCGCCACATAAAGGAAGTGCAGATATACTGAAATGACCTTGAAGACTCAGTAGCATAACTAAAGAGGAGTGAACAAAGAACCCTCTGTGCCTCAGTAGCTGGTGCATGGAGCTGCCTCTCAGCAGAGGGAACCAGGGCAGTGCTCTGAGCACTGCATTATCTGTCCTGTTCCTATCTGACCACAGAGCACAGTCACCATCCCAGGTAATTACTTTGCTGGCACACATTGGAGTTTTTCCATCTGAGCTGTTTCCTGCAGGTACATTGCCATCAATCAGGCTTGTCCTTGAAGGCTTAATGATATAGAATTGCTGGGTGTTTATGGGATATACTTATGCCATTATCAGACAAGTTATCTAAACTTTTGCTTTTAGTCAGATCATTCCAGATTGATCCATCTTTCTAACAATACTTCAGCTGTTAATTGAATATGGGCAGTAATGTTTTCCATGTTTCTTAATTATTTTACTCTTCTGAACCAGGTTCCTTTAGTGGATATTTATTTATTCAGCCACAATGATGCATACACTTACTGACTGAAGCTGTATGAGCTTTAAAAACCTGTCTGTCTCCACTGAAAGCATAGCCCTGCTTTGAAAGGAGCCTGCAAGAGCTGCACAGAACAGCCACATCTCTTGTGCCAGTGATTTTCATATCAACTGTGTTTGGTTTACAAATGTACAATGATTTCTCTAATTGCAAGTCCTTGTTCTCTCTTACCTGTCATCATCACCAGCAACAAAGTTGTCTTAGTGGTCAGTTGCCTCGTTACCCATTGTCTCCAGGGACAGTCCTTAATGACACCTGTGCAGAACCATGTACTCCCCTGGGCTCAGGCAGTGGGAAGGGATAAGAATTGCCAGTGATCCCTTAGGAAAAACATGAACAATTGAGCCTCCAGCCTGGGTAGCAAGAGAAAATGGTAGAAATGGCTTTTTCTGTCACTTGTCTGAGCAGATTGTTCCAAGTTCACAGAAGGAATAAGTCTGCTTTCCATTCTCTGGAGAAGAACATCATGTATTTGCAGGAAATCAGGATACTTCCCATATACCACCATCACATGGCTTTGGGGAAGGATGTCAGTGATGGGGTAGCAGCACTCTGATAACATCAGGGCCTTTCCTCCAGATTTTGTTTACAAAAAAAAGAAAAAAAAAAAGAGCAGCCAAGCAAAGCTCTTCTTTTGTGTTTGTTTAGTTTTGAAAGACTTGCCTGAAGGTTCATTGGCGTTCCTACTGCAGACAGTTTGTGCCTGGGCTTCCTTGCAGAAAAAAAGGGGGATTTTCCAGGCACGTCAATATGTCCTTGGCTGCACAGATACCTTTCATACAAAAGGCACTTACAGTTTCTCCCACTTCGCACACAGTTGCTCTTTACTTATGTGCACTGGCGCAGCTTCACCCTGCGGTGTTCAACTGGCGCTGTTTATGATGGTTACATTCCTACCAGTTTCTCTGACATACTCTCACCCTGTCAATAGTGTCATGCAGTTCTCCAGCAAGGGGTCTTTTAATCTGATTTTCTCTATCTGTAGGTGTTTTTTCCTCATCGTTCCACAACTGCATTGACTTTGTCTGCCTGCCCATCATCAATAATTTTTGAACCATTGGCCAAGACTAACTCAAGATAGCAACGTCTGTCTCAAAGGGAAGAAACCCCCACATATTTTCTGGAACTTGGTGACAGGAGAGGAAGCAAGACTTGAGCAGGACCCTGCAGAGAGGAAAGGCTGCAGAGTGAGCTCAGGCCATACCTTTTCTGCCTGACCACAGGTATGTGTGCTCAGCACCAGGGACAGGTGGCAGCATGTGACATAGGGTCAGCCCTAAGGAAAGACAGGGTGACATTTGGAGAAGCTGACATCTCAAGACTTGGACAGGTGCACTCTGGGTTAAAAACTTGCTGGATGACTAGATGCAGAGAGAGGGTGGTGATAGGGGTGCTACATCCTGTTGGCAACCAGTCACAGTGGTGCTCCCCAAAGCTCACTATTGGGGCCAGTTTGTTTAATATCTTTATTGATGATCTGGATTGAGGGGATTGAGTGCACCCTCAGTGAGTTTGCTGGCGACACTAAGTTGGTCAGGACTGTTTACCTACAGGTAGGAAGGCTCTGCAGAGGGATGTGGAGAGTCTGGATCAATGGGCTCAGGGCAACAGTATAAGGATCAACAAGGCCAAGTCCCGCACTGGAGTGGCAACAACCCCAGGGAACAGCACTACAGGCTTGGAGCAAAGCAGCTAGAAAGTGGCCCAGAGAAAAGGATGTGGAGGTGCTGGTCAACACTAGATGAACATGAGGCACCGTGTGCCCAGGTGGCCAAGAATGCCAGTGGCATCCTGCCCTGCATTAGCAATAGTTTGGCCAGCAGGACCAGGGCAGTGGTTGTCCCCCTGTACTTGACAGCACTAGTGAGGCTGTGCCTCAAGTGCTGTGTCCAGTTAAGGGCTCCTCACTACAAAAAGGACACCAAGGTGCTGGAGCATGTCCAGGAAGGGCAACAGAGCTGGTAAAGGGTCTGGAGAACAAGCCTTATGAAGAGTGGCCGAGGGAGTTGAGGTTGTTTAGCCTGGAGAAAAGGAGGCTCAGGCAGGACCCTGTTGCTCTCTACAACTGCCCAAGAGCAGGTTTAGCCAGGTGGAGGTTGGTCTGTTCTCGCAGGCCACCAGAGACAAGGCAAGAGGAAGAGACCTCAACTGTGCCAGGGGAGGTTCAAGCCGAACATCAGAAGGGGCTCTTTTACTGAAAGGGTTAATCATTGGAACAGACTGCGCAGGGAAGTGGTGGAGTCACCATGTCTGTACATGTTCAAAAAGTAAGTGGATGAGGCACTTAAAGCTATGGTTTATTTGACATGGTGGTGTTCAGTGAAATGTTGGACTCAATGATCTAGAAGGTCTTTTCTACCCTTAGTCTGTTATTGTAGGATTATGCAGAGAGCCCTGGAGAACACATGGAGGAATAGGGACAGTGTAATGCAGGGCAACAGAGGTTGAATTCTGACCATGATACTTTTGGGTACCCACTTAGGCTTTTTTACTATTACTATACAGTCCTTTCCACATAATAGGAAAAAGAATCTTGTCTACCTGGCAGAGAATGGCTGCTCCTCAGCACATTAACCGTTCTCCCACCAGCACACATACATGGGGTCCCATGGTGAGCACCCAGTGAAGAGTGCCCTGCTCTGCAGCCTGAGAGACCCACATGGGACTCCACAGAGACCCACATGGAAGACACTTTGAGCTGTGTAACAAATCATAAGGCAGCCTTTACTGGCTGTGAACCCCTTGCAAAGTGTGTACGTGGAGGCTGCAGACCCTTCTCTAACTGAAGAGCATCAGTGGGTCCCTGTGCCATCCCCAGCACAGACACCAGCCTGCCTCTCAGTGGCTCCTAGTCTCCTCTTCAAAGCCCATATGCAAGGCTCACAGATGCAGGGATGAACATTGCACACTCATGAATAAGTGTAATTGAAATTCTGTTCATAGCTATTTGGGGGGAAAAAATTGCTAGTGTAATTAAAATGCACAGGGGAAAGAGAAGTAGCCTGTACAGACACATTATGTTACACAGCACCCACCCAGACAAAGGTCTTTGTCTATAAAAAGCTCAAATATGTCTGAGATAATTGCTGTTCATTGATTGTGCCTCTGAAGTGGAGTCATTCTGGCATATTCCACCTTGAGGCTGTCTTATACATTTCTTTGAAAGGGAAAAATTCAAAAGTTCAAGTAAAGACACAAGTTCAGTCAAATACGTGGCAGTAAAATCTTGATTTACAGCATTAAGGTTACTTTCAGCTGACCTAGCCCTGAGTGGTGCTGGGCATTTTTGTCTGATCTTGTGTTAATGCTGTTAGCCTGTGTTTACTAAATGATTTAGCACTGAAATGTTGGGAGTTGCCAAATATTTGTCTTCTGTCCTTTATGAATATTTGAACAGCTCTTTCCTCAGCCCACTCTGAATGCAGAAAAGGGTGTTAAAAGTATCGCACTCCGGTAGCGTTGCTTTGCGGAGGCTGCCGACCAACAACATTCTTGCATCCGTGACGCCTTTGGCACTGTACTAAATAAACCAAAGGTAGGAGCACAAAAAATGTGCTTGATAATGTGCTTGCATCGTGTTTCTTGTGTCCTACAGAAATTCATATCTGAAAATAGAGGTCTTTAATTGGTGTATAATTTTTTGATCCCTCTCCTTTTAAATATAAAAGCATTAAATAACCCCTAGTTGGATCTGTTCTATGCTGAAAGCAACACTCAAAAAGGATGGGAACCGGAGTTCAAACCCAGATTCATCACAGATATGTGAGATGAACTTGAGTATGTCTCCATGGTGTGTGTTTTGTCTAGACAAAAAAGAAGTGTGAAGTTTTTAATCAATAGTGTGCACACAAGTGTACTAAAACATCATGAAAGAACATGTATCCTAGACATGGTTCGCAATTTCTGCACGTAGCCTGCATTACTGCACTACCAGATTTTCTTTTGTCACAGCATTTTTTACACTTGCTCTTTTTGGGAGTTTGCAGACCCCAGAATAAACAAGCACACCACTATTCATGCACCCAGAAGTGCAGCTCATTTCCACTTTCAAATGTGATTGCACAGGGAATCAGAGTTACTACACCAGATTTGATTGCACCCAGCAATAGCAGTCTGCAATATTTTACACTCAGGTTCAAAGCTGAGATTAATTTCTCAGAAAAAAGTTGACCCACAAAGTAGATAATTTTAAATGTCAGCCTTCCTAGAAGAGCTGCAACTTTTCACCTTCTGCGACTTAATCTCATGCCTCATGGATAGGAAGTAATATACTTTTAGTGTAACAGGACCATCCCTATTTTGATACAGCTGCTGGATTTAATAGATAGGGTCTTGATTAAGATACATCTAGCCACCTCTGGTAGTTCGGGGCATATAATGCTTTATGTTTATTTTTCTTACATCCTAATACAAGGATACATTCATTTCATGTGAACTTCTTGGTAATCATTTACATTTAGTATGTTTGGAAGAAGCCAAAAATAATGAAAGGAGACACCTTTTCATTCATTATTTGTTTTTAAATAATTCTCATTTCTTTCTTCCTTTTTTTCCCATCTCCACATGCTGATATTGCATGCATGGCTTGCTCTCAGCTTGCTATGAAACAAGCTGGGGCAAGCCTTGTAATATGATTCAAATTGTAAATCTCATGTCTTGCATCCCCCAAACACCTCATCTCATATGCAGTCTGGAACCTTCATTCCAGTACCAATTAGACTAATATATCCACCCAGCTCCGATTGGGGTGATGGATCGGCTGGTGAGGGAAATGGAGGCGATTTTCTCAGCTCCTCTGCATTCCCATAGGCATGCAGCATTTGACAGATTGGGCAGAACTGCCACGAAAGAGTCTGACACAGATGGTGTAATTAGAAAATGCGAAGTGCGAGTGTGAAATTTATCTTTGATCAGCACCTCCTTGCCAGATTGTCATCTATGTTAATATGATGATGGCTTCTTGGAGATGGATAGAAGAAAACAGCAGCCTTGAGGAAGAAATGGAGACAGTTCACAATGTAGAGAAGATATTTTGTTTAACTCTGAAACTCAATCAATTTCAACATGAGTAAAAAGTGATTTAATGTATTTAATTCATAGGAAAACAAATTGAATCTAAATCTGATACCTTACTTTGTTAGGCCCATAATCAATATGATAAAATCTTAGGTTTTGTTGGAAGAAGAAAGAGATTAATTTTTTATGAACAGTTAAATAAAAAAAATCAATCTATAGCTATAGGCACACTTGAAGCTACTATATCACTCTTTCTAGAGACCTAATGTAATCTAAATATATATAAAAATCATTACAGAGTTGCCTGGACAGTTTTAAGTACTTAGATAAAATTTTTTCTCTTTAAGCTTTGTAATTGCAACACTATCCTCTCTAGGAGGTCATGAAGTTTATCTACATTCACTGTACAATCACAGAAATCTTTAGCTGCTTCATTTTCCCTCTTTATTCCAAAGGAAGGTTTTGACTGGTTTGAGGGGTTTTTTTAATTAAAAGTGGATAAATATTCTTTGCCTGAGCAAAACATTCTGATCATTTATCTCACATCTCCAGCTTCCCAAGGAATCTGATGCTCAGTGTTCTGCAGCAGAAAATATCATCGTCCTTTAGGTGCTCATGAATCAAATGCTCCTCTTCAAACATGAGGAGATTTACCCTGTGTGAGATGCAGGTATAATCTTCCTCAGGGAGAAACTGAGGCAGGGAGCAGGTAGGCACAACACATCCGGGGTCGTGCAGCAGAGTGTGGCAGGGACACTGTCGCTGGCGGGCCCCTCGCCTGCCGGCTGGGTCCCCCTTCCATGCCACGTCTGGCAGCCACTCTGATCCTGTATCCAGGTGGTTCAGAAGGTTTAAGTTTACAAACCACTATTCCGTAGTTCATTTTGCTAAAAACTGCTCAAATGTTCACATGAGTGGTGCTAATTTTCAGGAAGGTAAATTAGCATAATTAATGACCAGCCAAATTTGGGGGTAATACAGTATGTAATTAACATTAGAGAGTTCTGTTGTACCACCTGCCCCCACATTTCATTGTTGCAGTGTTCGAACTGTACAGGAGGCTATTTTCCCCTTTGCTGCACTGAGCAGAAAGCAGCTTTCTTCATCAGAATAAGCCATTAGCTGTAATGGCATGTAGGTGTAATGGAATGTGCTCGAAACATCTGTGCTGAGAGCAGGGGAGAAATTGCTGCATGCAGTCGTAGGCCTTTGGGGAGCTTGATTAAGGATTGCTTCAGAGAACTTGAGATCTGGCTTGGGATGCAAAAAAGAGAAGAAAGGAAAATAACACTAATAGATTTACGGATGTACTGCAGGGAGAACAAAGGATTTTTAATTTTTTTTACTTCTCTTTATTGCTCTTATATTGCATCTGTTCTCTGTTGGGCTTTCTCTTATTGAATTGATCTGGAAAAAAAAAATGTAGCTCAAAATGCAGTTTAGCAAAAGACATCCTTGCTGCATAAACATGAAAATAGCTTGATTTTTTTTTCCTTTGTTTGCTAATGAAGACCTCGTTGAAACCACAAATAGTTCTAACAATAAATATTTATTGCCTATGACATTTACCTAAATCTGTTTTCAAGTGATATGTCCTCTACTTAGAAATCATGTAAAAACACACATTAAAAAAAACACTGTGCAAAAAGAAAATTCTTGCCTTGCATTATTTGCATTTCTGGAGTATTCATCTGCTCCTTGTGCTGATTTTTTTTTCAAGATTTCTTTAAAATGAATTTCTGATTTGTTTTTCTTCAACTCCATTTGTTTGCACACGTTTTTAATAACCAATGGAATATAAACTCTCAGTACACAACGAGAGTAATTGCAGAACCACTGAGCTATGTCAGTTCTGGCTATTGACCCATCAAACTGTAAAAAATCTGAAATGCCGTTTACAGGATCTTAGGCAAGGTGACAGAGAGGAGAAAAGCAATGTTATAAAAGATTACTTTGATGCGTACAAATGTTTAAATGTTTGAAAACAGTTAAGTGTTTGAAAATCCATATTACAGAAAAGGGTATTTATGTGCTGCCTGGGACAGATGTGAATGTATCACACAGAAAATGAGAAACAAACCTGCAAATATTGGGTGGTTTAATGATTAGGTAAATCTTACACTTTCTAATTATAAATGACAACAAAGCACTATGTTCACTTGTATCCATCTTCCTTGTGAAATAAGAAGCTTTCTGAGTTCGTGCCAAAAATGCCTTGCAATGAAGTTTAAAATATGTACGGAGGCAAAAATGCAATAAAAATGCAAAAGCTAATAATATTATGGTGACTGGCATTGTTTACAATGTAGAGCACCTGCTGTTTTCAAAAAAAAAAAAAGAGAGAGAGAGAAAGAAAAAGTGAAATCATCAAACTGTTCTTAAATGGAAAATCTGGGCTCTCTGCCAATTACACAATGTGTTTCAGGTGCACTGTAAATAGGAACAATAAAAGGTGCAGGGGACAGAATCTGAAATGTTAAATCTCAGATACACAAGAAAATTATTTGATGATATTACTTTGAAAGGAAGTCTTGGGTACGTTCCAAATTTCTTCAAAGTGGAAATACATTTAAATTTTTGCCTCTGTAAAAAAGTTGTAAAAATCTAATTATCCCTTATGAAAAATGATTTATAATTTGATTAACCCCAAAAAGAAGAAGAGCCAAAAAAATCTAAGAAACCCACAAGGGACTTCCCTTTTACCAGTCTATTCAACATGGGAGATGCTTGGAGACTACAGTGAAATATAACAAGACTAAATTCTATGATATAATAATAAAAAGCTGAGCCCATCCACCCCCAGAGCTATAAATTTGGATTTCAGGAGGCCAGTGGTGAGATCTGGCTCATTGAATTCAGAGCAGGAATTTGACAGACATTTCAGAGGAAAACTCATATTGTCCCAGCACTGCGTATCAGGGAACAAATGGCAGCCAAGTCCATGTTAGGCACAGGATGCAAGGAACTTTGTCATCAGCTAGCTAAAGACCAAACTCGAATGAATTTTCCTTGTGGCTATAGGGCTTCAGCTGTAGACAAGGATTTTCTTATACATATAGAGACCAGAGCTGAGATGAAAATTGGTCTTCATTCATGTTTTTAGAAGGATAGTGGGAAATTGTTTAAATATGTGTTTCTTTCTTTGGGAAAAATACTTCGGATATGTGTTTTGTTTCAAGTGAAAATGAGAAAGTAAAGAGATGCCTTAAGCATGATCAGAAAGTAGCTGTCAGGAGACTCTTTCTGAAATAAATGGAATGAATAATAGCTCATCCTCTGACCTCGAGCCCTGTACTGCTCAGCTCAGCTGATGCTGCTCCTGTCTCACCCTCTTCTCCCCTAAAACAAACGGGGTTTGTCCCCAGTGTGTTTGGGGAGCAGTTGCTGACCTGTGCACCTGCATAGTGCTGTTTGGCAAGAGCCAAACTCCAGAGACAGGGGGAAGGGTTAAACAGTATAGATTTCATGGAGCGGTGCTTAAACATGTCCTAAGCCTGTTTAGTTTACTAGTATAGATGTAGCCTTGGAGACCAGAGACCAGATGCTGTGCATCTGCTGCACTCCCTGTAAGATCAGCCTTGATTATTTCCACACCCCATATCTACAGGGAAGGCCTGTAATAAAGCAGTAATCACTTTCCCCCCATCCTCACCTGAACCATGAGCCAGATCTTCATTTCAGTAACCCTTGGATAAATCAATAATCCTTCTATGTGACTGAAATCAGACATACAATCTTTGTAGTACTCTTTCTTTTGGTTCTGATCCTGCCAGTTTTCTGTCATTGACAGGAACAGGATCATATCTCTTATCAATGGAATTATATTTTCCATTTCATGCTGCAATTATCAAGCTATCTAAACAATGTTTATGAGAATCCATTTCTTTTAATAGAAGGAGAAAGTGGGGACACCCTTGGTATTCTCATTTTTCCAGGATGTAGATCATCAGCCTAATTCCATGTGACATCCTATCCCCATAATCATTTCTATTTTTGCTTCCATACCTAAACTAACAGTGTTTCATGGTGGACAAACAAACAAACAAACAAACAAAAAAGAGCTATCATAGTTTTCTTCCACTTTTATACAAGTATTTTGGAGTACATACACACCATGGCATCTTAAAATGGTCAAAGTTAAAAGCAATACCAGAGAACAGTTGCAGCAGGGCTGAAGCTTGAGCAGTGCTAAGTATGACTTTGGCTACTATTACCTCTGTCCTGATGTCTGATTTTCTGGTATGAGATCTGAGTGCCAGAAACAGAAGCTGCAGATCTGCTGCAATAGTGAAAGAAAGAAGAGCATTTGAAATGAGTTCAAAGGAACAACGAAGTTAGATTGTAGAGTGGATTGGAGAAAAGGCACTAGATCATCTCTGCATTCTAAACCTGTTCGGGATTTTTTTTTCCTCTGAGTCAAGGGTGGTTGCTAACTAGGCTGAATACTGGTGAATCCAGTAGAGGCTGAATACATGGTTTTCGGCAAAATTCTAGGCTATCATCCTTAGGACTTTACCAGATGACCTCCAGAGGTCCCTTACAAATTCAACAATCTTGTGTTTCTGTTATTCTGTGAATCTATAACTACACCTATTCAAGGAATTTGAAAAATATGTATGCATTTTAAATCACTATGAAATAGGAGCAAAAGAAGTTTAAAGTATGTCTCTCTTCTCGAGTGGGTGGAGGTAAAGTTTCTTTCCTCTCTGCCCCCTCTGTCATGTGGGAGGGGTTGTACTCTTCTCTTTGTGTAACTTCAGCATCTCCTATGACATTCAAATAGCGTGAAAATGCAACCAAAACTCATGGATGATGCTGACTCCACTAAACTCAGTGTCGAAACTATCTATGACTTCATTGGGCTCAAAATTTTATTCTTTGTTGAATGAATTTTCATTCAATGTGGATTCTTGCTTTTAAGATGGACATGAGCAGATACACAGGAAGCACTTCCTGGGATCACTCCTAAACTACTGCATTTAAAACTGCTTTGAAAATAAACTTCTTACAGGGAACTCTTTAGTTTATTGAAGATAAATCCATTAGCACAAATTAAGATATACAGGTGTATAGATATGCACAGGTCTTGCTATTGTTTCTTCTAAATATCAAGTAATTTTCAACAACTCAAGTCTTATTCCCAGTGTAGCTTTCCCTAATGGTTTAGGTGAAACTAATAGTAAGAAAGAAGACACTTTTAGTTATATATTTGAAGACACATATAACCAAAGGTCAGATGTTTTTATGCATACCATAAACATCTGAACATATGGGATAGTTAAAAACAGAAAACTATTTAGATCAACCTTTCAGTTATTTAGGCTTAGATAGATCCAAGTTTGTGAACATCATAGTTTAATCATCATGGAGTTTTTTTAATGACATTATTAGTACATTTATTATAGTTAGCACTGTTATGGTATCCAAACTTTTCTTCCCCAGACAGGGAATATGAAAATGAGACAGTCAGTTTGAGCCCCAACAGTGAATGTTTAGTCCTACTGATTTCAGGTTTCACATCTGTCTGGATTAGGAGAGGCTTAGGACTATGTCCGTAGCAAGAAGACAGTCTGACTTATTGCTGCTTCAAGCTTCTTCAGGAGGAGTGTGAGTGCAGCTTATTCCACCACTTCAGCTATTTATTCTCTTCTTGTAGACAGTCTTACATAAGAAAAAATAAGCATCAGAAAACCAAAGGTTTAAGTTCACAGTATGAAATGCAACTAAATCAGGAACCTCATAAAATAAAGCACAGCAACACAAAAACTGTATCTTCCCAGATGCTACAGCAAGCTGTAACAGCCTAGCTTCAGGTTCAAACTAGGTAAGACCAAGGATAATGGCAAGAGAAGTACTGGGAGATTCTGATGATGATACTTCTCTGCAACCACTGAATGATTTACTCTCATGCCTCATCATCGTTCCTCAGAAATCTTCTGGAAAGACCAAATATATGGGAACACCATGATATCTCGTAAAACAGAATATGCATCCAACTGGCCATTATTACTGGACAAAGAGAGAAACAGTCCTAAAAGAACCTGTGCATAGTTTTGGCTACTCCATTAACACAGAATATAAATTTTCACCAAATGTTTCTTACATCACACCCACACTGGTCAAAGGAGCTCTGGCATCTTTTCTGCAAAGCTATACAGTCTTCTTTTCAAAATTTGAAGTAGTAAAAATTCAGCTCTTTTCTAGATGATTCTTAAGTTAAACATCCTTGTTCTTCAAGTAATCTCCTATCCAGAAAGATATTTACACACTCTGATCAAATCACTCCTTAGCCGTTGCTTTGGGGAGCTAGCCAGGTTGAGCTGCTCTGCAACCACCACTTTCCTTCAACAGACCCAAATTACCTTGTTTGTTTTACATGATTTTACAAAAGAGATCGCACTGAAGAGACAAATTTTATGATGTTGCCATTGCTAGGTGTCCCTTAATGTTTCCATCCAAGGATTTTTTTAGTTTTTTGCACTCTGAGCTCATGCTCACCAAGGTAGCACCTAGGTAGCCCTCCTTTTTTTTTTTTTTTCTTTTTTGCCACTGATTTTTTAGGTATAGGAAAGACAGCCTCTCCTGCCCCAGATCACTCATACATGATAGATATGTGCAATCAGTCTGAGTGTCCAAGGTTGGGTGGCAAGGTGTCGCAAGTGGAAAGCCTTTAGCTCTGCAGTCTGCTTCTTACCCTAGACTGACAGATCTTGAGCTTAACCTTCAAGGCCCTTACACTCTTCTTGAGCTTTTGCCTGAGGGCTGCTGCAGGCAGCAGTTGTACTTTAGCATATATGTGAATCTATTAATGTGGTTACACATGTGTTGTGCAGACAGGGTCACCATCCCCACACAACCCCAACCCCTCCATGGTGCTGGCTGGGTCACCCCACTGGAGCTCCCTGCCTGGCCAGAACTCAAGGGAGCATCCACCCACAGGCAGAGGTGACAAATGCCTCTTGCAAGTGGGAGACAGACACAGTGGGGAAGAAAAAACATCTCATCGTACATGTTGGTGCACAGCATTTTGTGGCATGGCTTGTCACATTTTACTGCTTATATATGAACATCTTCACCACATCATATCAACAAAACAAGATGTATTTACTTCACTGTATCCCAAAAAAATAACCCTCTGGCTAAAATATGCACTCCTTCTTTAAAAAACATTGCAAAATGCCTCTGATTTCCCTCAGAGGGGTTTCTTTGAAAGTCTGATTTTTGACACAGCTTGTTTCACTGATATAAACATGTTAATAGTGAAAATGTCAAAAAGTTTATTGATTTTAATTCTTGAGATGGAAAAAATACATAAAAAGTTCTGTTCTGTGCTCTAGGTAAATAAATGAGCATGGTGTTTCCATGTTGCAGCCAGTGAACCATGCTTTATGTTAAACCCTTCCCACACATACAGGAGAGTGAACAAAGCTTAGTAGTGGAAAGAAGACACAAATTACCTCCAGCCTTTTAGAGGCACAGTAGAGGCTTCAAACACTGAAAGATACATGACTAAAACATCCAGAAAACCCTGTTTCAAAAAATTGTCGCAAGCTTAGTGTTAACTACTGTAATAAAAAATAATACTCTTTGAAGAATAATGAGATCAGACAATGCTTGTTCATGTTGCTTCTGAAGGAAAAGGAACCTATTTCATGCTTGTGTGCTAAACTGGGAGCACATACATGTGGGTACAAGTGTGCGCACACGTGTATGTTCACATATATGCATAGGTATATGTGTATATTTAGGCAGATGCTTTTGCAAACAAAACAAAAATAAATTACTTTACATATGCCCTTACCTTCCTCCTACTATGCATGGTCTTTTTGTTAGTCCACTGAATAACCATTTGTCATGGGCTTTACTGTACCATGAAGTTATCATTAATATTATGGCTCATGTACAGCGGGTTGAAAAACCATATTCATTTTCAAAGTCACGTTGCATTGATTAGAATTCACTGCAGGTTATTCAAATAACGATCCTCTCTTTTCCCAGGAGAATCTCCGTCTGATTTTTCTTTATCTTCATTAAAGATCCCAGGTGCAGACAAAGCTTTACATACTTCTAATTTGCATTATCCTTGGGAAGGAGGTAATTCGCATGCCTTCAGTATATAGCACTTGTTTTTGTAGTTTGCTCTTTCCTATCTGACTATTTAAATAAATCAAGAAATTTAGCCTTCATAAATCCTCTGACAATAGAAAATGCCAAATTTTATTATGCTTTGTAATGAGCACACGTATTCTGAAATATCAATTATAATTCAGATTAAATGAAACAATTTTTTTCTTTGCTCCTCATCAGGTTTTTCTTAAAATGCAATCTCTGCTCAGTCTCTCAGTGATGGGAAAAGGTGAATTTTTAAAGCAAAGATATAGATTTCATATCACCATTTGACCGATGAAAGAATATCCCTCATCAATCTCTGAGAAATCATTGATAGGATTTAGTCTTTTTCTTTTTGCTGGTCGAATATAGAACAGTGAAAGCACCTAACATCTGTAATTGCCTGGTGGAACTTAACAGTCCCATTAACCCTCAAAATGCAGCACTTGCATGAATTTCACATCTGTTTTCTGAGGCATAAGTTGTGTGGGCCTATGTTTTGCAACAAAATAATCTGTCTCGGACTATTTTTATCTTGAGCCTTTGTGTAATGAGTTTAGCCCCAAGCAGACTGACAGCATTGTTGACGTTTCATTGAGTTTCCATCCTCAAGAGAGAGGAAATTTTAGCTAATTAAATAATGTTATAGTGTCTCAGAAACTACAAAGGCAATGGGAAACCACATAGCAGTCATACTGTATTTCTTAAGATCACTTGTGTATTCCTGAGGTTTTATTATACAGAAGTGATTCTTCTAACAGTCTTTAAAGCAAGTCATACATTAGATAAACTTTTCATAACTCAGCTTTGATAGTAATATTTGTAAACTTGTTAGTGTATACATGAAATGAAGCCAAGTGAGGAAAAGAGCCATTAGAGAAATACTGAAACAATTATTACTTTTCATCATCTCAGCACAAATGGACAGAACATGTTGCCCACATGTACTGGTGGCAGAGGGACAGCAAAGACCTTTTCTCTGTCCCTTTGTGGCTACCCTGCTCCTCTGCTCCAAGAGATAAGGGAAAGAACAGGAAAAAGATGAGGGAAGGCTGGCTTATTGAAAGGTTGGTAATACAATGCTGGTCCCTTTGGGATGGCAGGAAGTAATTCTGGGGACTGGTGGGGCCAGTGGGTTTCTCTTGCCCCAGCACCACCTACTCTGGTGCTGATTCCAGCAGGACATAGGAGGGACTGCCAGTCACCTTCCAACACCATAATCTGTTTCTGTGGGTGGTCAGCTGCTGGCCAGAGAGCAGCTGCCCCAAAATAGACCAAAGCATTATGAAATCTTATTCATAAAATAATTATGGAAGTTTTGAGGGTCAAACCAAGGTGCCTTCCCCAGCTTCTGTGTCCCCTGACTCTAGCTGGCCCCAGAAGCCGGTTGTCATCCCTGATGCCCTTGGGGTTTGAGGTAGTGGCACATTTTAGGCAGCACCTGCACCAGTTCACGGACACACCAGGAAGCTCAAGCTTCACTGTGAGCTTGGACAATGGCTAACACACTGCTAGAAAATGCCTTCACCGAACACAGAGCTCCTGATGGTCAGAGAAGAAGAAAAACAGAATAAAACTGCTGCCGTGCTGAGCTTTTGAATAGGATTTATCCAAACATGCTGGGACACCACAGTGAGAAAACAGCTGGAAATTTGACCAGTTCAGCCTAACCAGGACAGCAGGACAAATCACTTCCCTCAGATCTGTCCTGAGTGCAAGGCACAGGAGGCAGGTGATTGCACTCTTCTCCATGCGCAGGAAAGTGAGTCCTGTGTTTCCAACACCTTTGCCTTTGATGTAGAGGAACCCCATCTTCACCCCCTTGTCCTGCTGCACACCCAGCATCTGTGATTACCTTGGAGGGTGCACTGAGGGTGCTCAAGTAGTGTGTTTCTATAATAACACTCTCAGGCTGTCTGCAACATCAGGAAGAAAATAATACATTTCTATGTTTATGATTTAATTTCATTTTTAAGATGTTAGTGTTTCCCTGATAAGCAATGATTTATACATCTTGTTTCATGACTAAAGTGATTCTTAGTATCAAGAACTGAAGCACAATATAAAGAAAATACAGTTGCTGAAGAAATGACAGGTTTTCTTTGCATTTCCCCTTCAGGGTGCTATTTGCTGGTAGTTTACACTGGTGGCCACTACAATGTGTCCTTCTAAGATCTTAGTTCATGCTAAGGACATTCTATATTTGCATAACGCTTTTCAACCTGAAAGAGCAAAGCACTTAAAAAAAATTAATTTAACATTATAATCTCCCAGCGGTGGTGATTCGCCCACAGTGCTGGTGGCAAAGAAAACTCAGAAATTGTCCCTCTGCATCAGAAACATCAGCCAGCACTAAAATACTCTGGAATTCAGAAGGGCTGTTGAATCCTCTGACGGGGGAAGGTGTGTGTGCTGAGGGGGGATCTCCCCATGGCAAGCTACCTCTGGATGGACTTTGGGTCCTTTCCTGCATACAACTGCAAGCTGAGGTTTTTGATTGCACAGAGGTAGAGAGGAGAGAGCTCAGGATTCCTACCGTGAGCCCCAAAAAATCTTTATTCTCCCATTAAGCCTCAGGGAGTCTGAAAGATTTTATTAGCCTTAATTACGTTTTGTCTGGGATCATGAGGTCGGTGGGCTTGGCGAGCTTTTGTTTTTAAAAATCTAACTTGCTTGCTAGGCGAGTTTCCCAAGCTCTCATTTCATTGTGGTTTCCAGCAGGGGATCTTGTTTCAAGGGATATGATCAAAGTAAAGGACATTTCTTCTGGGACTTATTTTACATAGATTAGATCTCATTATGCAACTTGCTCTTTAGTCTATATTCTTTTTATAAGCTTCTGGCTATACGAATGAATTTTACATAGTAAAGTGTGAATTTATTATAATGAATACACTTTCTGAGTGAAAGGGAGGCAAAATAAAGCATAGTGTAATGCATTTAAGCTTCCATATCAACAACAAATTTCAGCATTGCAGCAGTTTAATCTTATCTCAAACAAGGTTGCTGCACACTAATTTCAAACCAAATTTTCGGCTGACTTTTATTTCATTTTTAAGTTAAAAATATTTTCTGGAATTGTGTCAAATTTTACATTTTCTTCCTAAATGCATATTTCTATGCCTTCTTTCAAAGGCATGCATGATTTTTTAGGATTTCAAGATCTGTCCTTGATTAAGTCATTACAACTTGACACCCTGAGAGTTCCACAGAGGTGGGAATTTGTGATGATGTCCAGCAGTTACTTCTGAGTACAGAATGCTCTGGATTAGTTCAGTTGGACAATCTCTAACAAGACTGAAAATTGAAGAAATTAAAGGTTAACAAAGATCAGATCTTAGCATACACAGGAATTCTTGTCCAGTACTGTTAAGGTTTAGGGACTGGCAGAAGCAGCAATCTTTTTTAAAAGCTTCATTCTAAGCTATTAGAATAAGATATACAAATAAGAACAGATTTTTCAGTTTTATACTTCTGTACTATGCATCTTTCTGCAGTTCTATTTAATATGAAGTTTGGGTCAATGCATGTGTGAGCTCATCCAATTTTTATGTAAATTTCTTGCTTTTATTTCCTGAATTTCCTCATGTGAGTAAGCAGGTATGTTTTTATTATCTCCTAATGTAGTCTGATTTAAAGCCGATATTATCAAGTGAACTAGAATTTAATTGTCAAATGGAAGAGTTTTATGCATTTTTTTGTTGGTTGAGGTTAATATATCTATATATCTATATATATCTATATCTATATGTATCTATATATATCTATATATATCTATATAT
>WBMY01006215.1:29647-92082 GCA_013397315.1 Donacobius atricapilla | reverse complement strand
ATATCTATATATCTATATATATATGCCCTCACTTTTCAAATAATCCATTCAATCAGGTTTTTCAATGTGAGTGACGATCCTAGAAATAGATTCAGTCATCTTGACTCTTCCTTTATGATATTACATAAGAGGGGGAAAAAGTTTTTTCTTTTTCTGACAAGGGCAAAATTTAGATGCACTTGCTTCTGTCAAATCACTAAAACTGATCATTGAGCTAGAAGTGTAAGCAGTCTTAGGATCTGTTCTTACTGTGAAATTTGTCCCAGGCAAAAGACTTTCTTCATTTTAGGCTGAGTGCAAATTACAGTACCTAGAGGGCTTGCATTCCCACTGATGCTGTAGTCAATACATTTTATGAACAGGGATTTTCACAAGAATTCAGCAACTACCTCCCTCTGGACCCACAGAATTCAGTGCACCGTGAGCCTTTCTGAAAAATCCACACTAATTTTTGCAGGGTCTACTGCCCTATAGTGAATATCCACATCTGAGGTCTACTAGACATGTACAGCATGTATCCACTACCTCTTCCCCAAATCTGGTTCAGTCCCAAATGAAACCCATGCAAAAGCTTGTGTACAAAGGGGTTAAATTCATACCAATATACTTAATTGCAATCTTATTTACAGCCTTTAAGCAGCTATTATATGTATTTCCCAGGTTATGATTCAGGGTTTACACATCTTGAGTTTATCACAGCATAAAGCAGTGTCTCAGGAAAGGAATGTTTTTCAGTTAAATGGTTAATTAAGACTTGGGGATTTTTTTTTTTTTTTTTCTGATCAATGCAAGTCAAATTCTTGGTGCAAGTGGTTGAATCATCTTCAGAACTCTGATCATAATTAAACCACAAGGAGCCTGTTATGATTAAATGTGGGAAGCTGAAAATACATGAACCATAACAAAGGATCTGAATTCTCTTCAAGCTTTGCATAAAATGCCGTTTCAGATTTTTTTTATTGCAGCACAAAAAAAGCTTTCATCCTTTTCTTTTTTTTCCCAGAATTTCTTCCAAATTCAGTTACATTTTTCCAACTTAATGATAAATCTTGGGCATGTAACTGCTATCTGAGTTCTCTGTTTTGTAAAATTCCTTATGTCCTCTGTCCAAATAATAGTCTTCTCTTTATTTTTTATTAAAAATACAGAATTCTAAAGGATACTCTTAAACAGTTACACTTAATATATCAGTAAGTAAATATTTCTCCAAATTACTTCCTCACAGCTGTATAATCTATATATGGTGTTGGTACTCTACAATAAATTTCTAAAATCTATATTCTTTATTGTGCCCTAATTCTTTATTGCCATAATGATTTTTGTTTCTGTCTTTCTAATTAGACTATATAGCTTTTGCAGAATAGCTTTTACACAGGATATTTGTTTTTCTGTTAGTATAATTTAATCTTGAATGCTTGTAATCACAGCACATACATATCTAAAAGGGACCAAATTCTGTTGTCTCTCCTTGGTAAAATTCTCTTTTTAAAACAATGAGTAGGAAATACAGGAATTTGTGAAGGAATATGAGAAGGAATATCTACTGCAAAACAACCAAACATCCAACACCCTCCCCCAGGAAAAAAAAAAAAAAAAAGGTAAAGAAAGATGGTCAGTATTTAAGTTCTTATAGTTAGGTCAACCTTTCCAACTTTGTGAAATTCAGTGTTGGAGACTTGAGTGAGATGAAATTGCACAAAGTCTATTACAGGAACTACAGCATCTACAAAGCAGGAATGAATGAACCTGCACAGGATTTTGGTTTTCACATCTCTCTCTGCTAAGAGCAACACCAAAGAAAGCAGGTTGGAAGACATCTCCTCTGTGTGCACAGCCAGAGGAGAAAAAAATCCTCTTCCCTCTCTAGTTCCTGTCCAGGGTGGAGGGGTATGGGTGTACATCATCTCTACTGACTTGTGGTAACCAGTAAAGTCCAGAACCAGGCACACAGGTACTGGTTTAAGGTCACCACACAGCAGCTTCCAGCTGGAGCGTTAGATCCACAAGAAGTAGATAGCAGGGGTGGAATATCTCAGACAAGAGAAAATGCTTCAGAGAGAGAGAAACATCTAAAACACTGTTTACTTTTTTGAGTCATTTCATGCTTTGAGTCATTTCAGTCCTTTTTTACATATCTAATTAAGCCCCCCATTAAAGACCTAAAATCCCCTCCAGGAAAACAGTGTCTCAGTTATTCTTTCGAGGCAGGCTGTGGCACAGTTCCCTGCAAATGTTGGCTACAGGACTGCAGAGGGAGAGCCTGACACTCAGCATGCCAGCTTGAGGAGTAGGTGACCTAGGTTTGAGGTCCTATTTGTTGAAGCTAAACCACTCAATAGAAAGAAACAAAAATTTCCTTGACTGAAAATAAGGACCAGAGAAGAAAAGCCATGACTGTAAGAGCATTTACCTCCATAACAGCCGGTGCCCTACCGATCTGGGAGTTAGGAAACTGTGATGGCTTGCTCATATACTTCCTAAGTTTCATCTTGACACTGCTTAGGTGCCTGAATTCCTTCCTCTGATTTGGTTTTTGGTACTTTTATCAATTGTAGTCAGGCGTCTCAATCCCAATTTGCTGAATCCAAACCCTGTACTTCTCACTTAGTGAAAACAGATACTAATATTGATTTTGTCTTCGTGATCCTATCTGTGAAGGAATGGTAGTCTCTGTGCCATGAAAGTTCCTGAAACAGCAACTCCCATCCACCACGACCACCTCCTTACAGCTGAAGGATGTGCTACTGCAGCACAGCTGGCTTTCCTCACTTAGGTTCAGGAAGCGACTTTCTACAAGCCAAACTACTGGGGCTTGTTCACTGTATTTTATAGCATAATGGACAACATATCAAGGGGAAAATAATCGTATTTACATTTTTTCTGCTAAGTGAAAGGAAAAGGAAATGGCATTCCAGAGAGTGATAAAATAAGAATGAATTCATTACAGGAATAGAGTGTCTAGGAGAATTTTTTTAACATTTTAATGAATAAATGACATTCTCATCCACTAAAAATACAAAGCACATAAGTAGTATTTACCTACAGATCATGGCATAGCAAGAAATTCTTCCTTTGTAAGAATCCTGGCAGAATGATATCCATTTTTCAGGAAATCTTTCATTATGTTCAGGACTGCTTACCTTTAGTAATGAAAGCCAGATCTTTTTCCAGTTAAGACGGTTACAAACCTTCTGTTTTTTCAGCCATCATAAAAATTGTCTAATCCATATCACAAACATGCATCCTCATTTAGCTGGCTCTGGATGTAAAACTGGTTACTGTCACACTGAGTGCTCATGGTCAAGGTTCAAGTAATGGCTAATGCTCTAAGTGAGGCTACACATAAGTGCGTTTTAGTTTGGAATGCATTGTCCTAGTTGGTGAAACATGAAACGGCTCCCCAGCCATTTAATTATCTGAGATTATAATGATCCTAAATTCGAATAGGATTTTCTGCCACACCTTCTGGTTTCTGAAAAACAGTGCCCTAAAGCAAAACCCAATTTGTTCTCTTTGATTATTTTTTGTGTGTATGTATTTTTTAATATTTCTAATTCAATTTAATTTTTACATATTTATTATAGTAGTTTACATCTTATGTTTCTTCACAATGCTGGTTTACAGTTTCCCTTTTGGATGCATTAAACGTATGAAAATAGGGTGCACACACATGAGGGGATACTTACTCATGCAAATAATCCAATTGAACTCAGTGAACTTCCTGAAGACAGCATTACTCATGCAAGTAAGTGATTACAGGACTGTGTCACACAATGAGCAGTGTGGGCCTGATTATATTCTCACCTACACTGGTTTTTACATCATTACAGTTGCACTGGCTCTAATGGAATTACTCCTCATTTTTCCTAATGTAAGAAAATCGAGACTCACACACCCACTCAAAAAACTTGATGATAATAGTAATAATAATAATAATAATAATAATAATAATAATAATAATAATAATAATAATAATGACCACCAATGAATGATGACTCATTGAGGTACAATGCAACAGAAGTATATCTATAAGTGCATTTCTGCGAAGATCTTGTTATTAGCCAAACTCATTGTAGAGCCTGATCCCTATCCAACTAGGGCTGCAGAGGGCTTAGAATTTGACATCCAGTGCTCATAATCAATTCTTTCTGACTCTGGAGAAAAAATTTACTTAAAGTCCCAAGAGAAAGGTAAGAAAAAGATTACTGTATTCACCTTATACATAGCATAAGACAAGCATAAAGGGGATTAATTTAAAATATTTTCTAATGCTATAAAATACATATGATCTACAAACATTCACAGGTGGTCACAACCAAAGATCCTTGAGAAACTTATCAACTCAGTCACAGAAAATGTGCAGAAGTAGCACACGAGCCCCTCTTTAGACAAAAAAAGTATCCAGAAAACCAGCAGTGAGGCATTACAACTCACAAGAGATCTTCCTAGCATCGATTTTCCTCAGTGGGCATCTCCATGGAAAGACTCTGAACCCCTTCTTCCAGGAAGTTTTGTACAGCAAAGAGAATGAGCATTTCTCAAAACCCATGCAAGAAAGATTCTGACTATGCATTAAATCCTCAGAATTATCAATTTTGATAACTTAAAAATTCAACTTCATGTATTTGCCAAATTAAAAACTCCCTGGATCTACAGCATGATTGCTTTGATGAATTGAATCCTTCTAGTCCATTTAACATGAAATAACAGGCTTGTGTTGGTGCTTTTGTTCTTGATAGTAGGAGAACTTGTTACTGAAAAATTAGCTACTCACCCTTAAGTAATCACTAACATTCCAGCTCCTGAATATAAAAATAAAGAGCAGATGGAAACAAACAAAAATTGTATTAATAATACATAACGAAGTGATGCCTACAAGTGATATTTCAGCAGGGCAAAAAATAGGAAAACTACAGTTTTCATTGGGTCTTAATGTATGTGTCCCTTTCTAATGCTTCCATCTTCAAGCAGTTCTGTTTTATTGACACAACAACACAAATTGCAGAAGTAAATTGAATCACAGGCTCAGAATGTAAAAATCAATGAGAAATAATTTTGTAGCACTAAAGTGAACAGTGTAATGCTAGGTATTCATTTAATTAACCATGAGCCTTTCCACATAATGCACAATCATTGCCAGCTTTTCAGCTCACGGTTATTCCAGGAATAATGGGTTTGGGATTCATCTTTAGAAAACCTGCATTAATATTTGAAAGCATTTAAATCCATTAGTGGGTCATCTGAACACTGCAGGTCACTTTTACATTGCTAATTGAAACAATAGTAATGGGTTATAATCTACTATCTAATAATGCCTGGAGTGTTTTACCGCTTTTATATCTGCAGATTCCAGGAAATATGTAAATTTGTTGCTGAAGTGTTATAAAATATGGAAATTTAAATGGCAAACATGAAACTATTTCTTTTTATAAATTTAAAAAGAAAACCACTCACAGCATTAATAAAGTGAAGAGTTACACTATATTTTGATGTCAGGATAAATTTCTTTCTATAGACTTTACAGTGTTCATCGCTTCTGCGCTGTAGGCTTAACATCTGGCATTCACATTTTCAACATTGCCATTAAGAGAAAGTGAATATCATTAAACCAGTGAGTAAACAATCATGTCATTGTTTCCATATGCAAGCTATACATTGACTCAGTCTGTTGTGTTCTGACAGCAATGTGTTTTGTTTTGGTTAGATTTTTCCCCTCCATGATTTGATGCAAACTTTTTTTTTTCATGGGATTTTCTGTTTCTTCTGCATGTAGAAGTAGCCATACCATATGGAAGTCTGAATTTAGCGTGGCTTACTTTCAGTTTTGTGCTGCTTTTCTTTTTTTCTTTTTTCTTTTTTTCTTTTTTCTTTTTTTCTTTTTTTTAATTAAAAGGTACTGAAAGGTAAAGTTGCTTTACGAATCTTTCAGGTAATTGAATAGAACACAAATTGATACTTAAACCCTCATTTTAGTTTTTAATTAAACAGGCATCTTGCACATTTACCTGCATCTTCGTAGGCTTAATTACAGTCTGATTGGGCAAAAAGATCCTGAGAAGAGCATCTCATTACATCTAGGTAGGCGGCACTGGCAGGAATGTGTGGCATGTGTTTAAGGGAGACATGTGTGTTAGTGAACGTGTTTAAATAATTTACTTGGTTAATAAAATATGGATGGCATGTTTGAGGAAAAATTGTGGATCATTGTATCACCTTTGCACTCACCAGTGGAAAAAAAAATCAGTCTGTAATGTGGTTGATGGGAGAAAATAAAAAAATATATATATTGTGAGTAACATTTTAACACAAATCCATTAAAGTGGGAGCAATTCCATATTCAGCAAGGTAAACAAACTTCTTGCTTCCTAGTGACATGTATATTGCCGTAACATGTGCCATTCTGTTTGGAAAATAATGGCTTTTGTGGGTGAACAAACCCCACAGCTTTTATGGCCTATTCCAGAGTGGTGTGATATTTGGTCCTCTAAGAATACAAAGCATCCAAAGCTCCCTTCTTGCTTTGTTTGACAAGGGGAAAGGGGGCTGCAGACAGGATCTTATTCTGTAGGTTCTTGTTTGAGGAGACAGCATTGTTACAAGAAAGCTATAATTTCATTAGTATATTTTTTAAACAACAGCTATTGATCAAGGCTGTCAGACGCTGTCAGAGGCAGAATCCTTCCTATTCAGTATCTCTTGATGTGTGAGGAGGAGGAGGAGAGCATATAGTGTTTCTCCCCAGCTGACTGGTATGCCTCTCCCCCAGAACTGCTCTGTGATGGAGTCTGCAGGTGGGGCTAGCAGAGGCAAGACTGTCTCAAGAGACAGAAAGCCTCCTTCTACCCCAGCAAGAAATAATGCATGAGTAGGCACGCCAGCACTGGGGAGTGAGAGCCCTTCTGTGCTCTGGGAAGGCTGCTCTGCCACAGTGATATGGCTGCAGCGTGAGGGGGGCTAGTTCATCAAGATAAAGAAGAATACCACCTCTGGTTTTCATTGCTATGCAGGGGAAGAATTAAAATAATCTCCACTGGGATATGATAAAGATATTTAAAAGGCAGTTTTTAGTTGAATTTCAAAAATGTGCAGTCAGGAATAGCAGGAGATGCTCACTGGTAGATAGTCTCAGCTCTAACTGGCCATACTCTACAGTGGCAAGAGAAGCACCTACTCTGAGCCAAGAAGAATGTTATCCAGAGAGATAGACTGCTCTATAAATTACCTAGAGCTATAGAACATGCAAAATTCCCAAGACACAACCTGTCACTCTCTAAGCTTTCTTCAGCATAGGCCAAACCTTTGTAAATTCACTTGTGATTCTACAGGCCCATGGGGAATTAAGGAACCTGTACTCCCTCACTGCCTAGCACATATCTTCCCCAGAACCATCTTGTATTAGCTAAAATCTCAAAACCTGGGATACAGTGATTGTAAGTAACATAGGTAGATGCTTTGGCTATAAACAAGTATGTTTCCCCTTCAATTTCAATATGCCATGTAAATCAAACCATGGATCACACATACAGGCAGGAACTGAATGCTAGTGATGGTTGATAGAGGTCTTCCAGGTTATGCAGCAAGCTATCCTTGAGCTCCAGACCTGTGTGCTGGAGAGTATGCTGCCAATGAGGGCAGTGTTTTCAGTCCATTCTCACATTTGTGCTTGGTTAAGGTTTTATTTAACTTTGGAAACCCTGAAGAGATGACGGTTCTGGATAATATGGTTTGTGCTGTTGGCAAGCTAACAAAAGAGCACTTATTAAACAAACAGTTTTTATTGCTTTCAAAAGTTTCAAGAAGGCCTTTCCCCCTCTCTTCTTGGAAAGGAGAAAGATCTGCAATTCTATGGCATGGAAATATTGCTGTACTTTAATGGGGGCTTTTTCTTTTAAAAATAAGTACTCTGCATTGACTGGATAACCAGAACCTTCCATATCCTACATTTCACAGGTTCAAACAGAGATGTAGCCATACACCACCATGTCTGAACACCTGGCCTTGGGAAAAAGAAGGGATTTCTCTTCTGGAGATGTGTCTGTATTATAAGGACAGTCAGTGTTGGCATTCTCAGCAAAGGGACAACAAGTAAAATGTGGAGACAAATCCCGTATTTTAATCCCAGAATACTTTTCCATATGCTGCCGTGGATATATTCAGATAAACAGTGAGTTCAAACACTGTGGTCCTTTCTGCAGGAAAATTCCCCTCTGAACTAAGTTTTGCTTGAGTGATGACAGTGTTTGTCGCATAATAAGGTCTTTAATTTGCTGCAATGTCAATAAGGCACCTTGTCAAGGATATTACACTTAATTAAACAATAAATAAACCAGACCCACCCTGCTCCAATCAGATAAAACTTGCCTGCTGCCCAGCTTTGGAGGCTGACAAGGTTCAGGGACTGTTTAGGTGAGTCTGAAGCGAGGCAGGGAAGTCAAGACTTGCCAGGCAATAACCCCAAGAGGGTGCCAGTGACAGCCTGGGTGAGATGTGTGCCCTGCCTTTGGAGACAGGGAGAAACAGATAGCTGAGTCTAAACAGAACTGCACAAGCAGCAGACAGAGTCTCAAGGGAAGTTTGTCCCTGTTGAGACATTTTCCCTTGGTCAAATTAGCAAGTTCAGCTTCAGCTGCACAATATGTTGGCCAAAATCTCAAGAAACCCTGGAACCAATTTATTCCATCTGGAAATTAGTTTCAGCTTTTATTGCTTTCAATTTTTGTTCCAGAGCAGATTCTGTTTCCAAAGAGAGGTCTCTGGTCCCTTTTTATTTTATTTTTTTTATATTTCCAAAGTATATTAATTAGAAAGTTTTGAAAAAAGAGAAGGAAAAAAAAAAAAGGAAGAGAAAGAAAAAGGAACAGCTTGATTTATTTTCTTGCCATTAATTTTCTGTACATAAGATGTTTCAATGGAAGCTCCTTTACAGGCACATCTCAAATATCATCATCTGACATGTGATTCTCTTGGAAATATAAATAATTTCTTCTATCAAGCAGGTATTTTTACCTGTTCTTTATGTTTGTCATTTAATGAAACTGCAGCTGAGCCTTTTATTTAACCATTTGTCATTCACAGGCAAAAGGAAAAGGGGACAGGCCTGGAGAGGTACCCAGTGTCTGTTAAAAACAAACTGTGTATTCAATTGCCAAAGTAGTTAAATATTCCTAAGTCATACCTGAACATCTGCTTCTGGTTTAGTGCTTTGATTGAAATTATTTTAAATGTGCTTCTACCTGAAAATTATTTCTTTTAAAAGGTGAAGGGTGGTGGTGATTTTCTCACTAAGAATGACAGCACTTCATCAGTAGAGCATTCCTGGCTCTCAGGAAATCCACCATCTGCTTACTTCTCCACTTTTTTAGGGAATAGAAAATCTGAAAACTAAACAGTAACAGGGAGGGAAAAAAAAAAAAAACAACCAAACAAAACCAACAAAACCTGCAAGTGAACAATCCTAATGGATTTCACATGCAATGTGTTTCTCTGCACAGTTCACCAATTTTCACAGCAACTCGTTTTTCTAAACTGGTAACCCTGGGTTATCTGCTAAAAGTTTCTCACCCAGAGCTGAAACCTGCTCTGATGAACGCCAACAAATGAAGTAAAAAAATTATGAATGAAGTCTGCCACACAGGGCTAACTTGTTCATAACTCAGAAGCAGTGATTAATAAAGAGTGAAGGGAGGCAAGATGAAGGGAACATGGACACAGCTCCCAAATGTTTGTTCATAAGGATAAGATTGAAATACATTTCTAAAACTATGAAATCAAAACTTTTACTGCAGGCAATGATACAATTACTTGTGTAAGTAATTATCAATGTATCAATGTCCATCTGAAAGCAAGCTATGATTTCATTCTTACTACTTCTTATTCCAGTTTCTCACTCTTTTGCATGCTTTTAACCTCTAATCTTCTTTTAATTTCCAAATCTATTCATTTGTGGACTCTCTATTCAGCATTCAACAGCATCCTCCAGCTGAAAACATTTTTTCTACATACTGACCATCCTTCTCTCTCTTCCAAGAGTGCAGAAGCAGTCCTGTTCCCCCAAGGTTTTTGGTTTTTAGGTTATAAGGAGAAGCAACTTGTTTTCACCCATAAAACAGGCTTTCTGCTTTCACTCATCCTACTAATGTCCTGTCTCTGCACCTGTTCAGTTTGAATTCAAGTCCACTGCACACCGGTGATCACAGGGAGACATGGGTCTTTGTCGCCCTGATTTTTTCAGCCTTCTCTTCTGTTTCACAGTTTCATGTTTTGAGTTCTTTCTCATGCTCTGGTCTGTAAACACAGCCAATGTTATTATATAGTTTCAAGGTAGTTTACATTCCTGTTCTTAGAGATATGGACAGCTGATGGACAGTTGTCTTGACCAATGGGATGGGGAGAGATGTCAGCCTTCTCCCCCAATCCCTGGCCTTTGTAGATATACTATGTATGGAGTCAGACTTTCAAATAAAGAGAGTTTTAGTTCATGCCTTCTGATCAAAGTGTGAGTGTGTGTTTGTGTGTGTGTGACGAACTGCGTCAGGTCTTGCTTATATCTCATGTGGACATAGTTGCTCTTTCTGTATCTTTCCTTAACTCACCAGGTCTAAGTTCTCCATATTCACCTTGGCCATGGTCAGTGATGTCCCTGGGATCACTCACATCATAGGTTTGTACATTTAAGTGAGTTCAGGCCATGAATCTGCATGTGAAAACTGGCATGCTCACCTCACCCCTGTGGTTCCAGAATAGATGAACTCCAGTTTCTATTTCTTATTCTGTAGGAACACAACCTAGGTATCTTATGCTTCTCTTCACACTGGTTGGGGCTACCCTGCTGAGAAGCAGGTTGCACATCTTTCACCTGCCAAAGTCTGTGACTTCACACTTGCTGTGATAAAAAGAAAATTAATCCTAAATGCTCACAAAAATCCTCTACCATAGAAGATGTACATGAAACCTCTGAATAAGAGGTAGATGTCATTGCACCTCTCCTCTGTAAATAGTTCCTTCTAGTTTCCAGTCTGACCAAATTGGATAAAGAATGTTAAAAATGAGGACATGAAATAGAGGGAAGAAAGAAAATCAAGCTGCTATTCAGCTGAAATCCTCTAATCTCTAATAAACTGGGTATTATAGCAAAATTAAAATGGAAACATATGATGGCAATATATAAGACCAAAGGACATTAGTAGAGAGTGTCACTGCCAAAGCTCTCTCCAAAGATATCCAGTGATATCTCTGTGCTAATGGACATAACATTCATTAGGACACCCAGGCTCATTCTGCCTCCTCTTAGAACTACACTATTTGCTTTATGCCTCTGCAAGTTGTCTTTCCTTTCCTGTTTTCTCCATCACTAAACTGAAAGCTATTCAACAGTTTCTGGCATCTCTATTAAATTGTGGGAAACATGGAAATTATTAACTTTTGAACCACAAAACTAAAAACACCCTTGCACATTCTGAAGCTGAAACAGGTTGTGAATGAAGTAGTTTCTTCTGATAGGGCTCACAGGGGCAGGAGAGCATGGGGAGAGAGGGAGGCTGACCCCATTGGCTGAGACTTGGGGTTTGCTGTTGTCATCAGAGATCAAAAGACTGATCACCTTTCTGATTGCTCCTTCACTAGTAAACAACCTCGAAGTGAGTTCATTAAATATTAAAAGGCCCTGATATCTATTAATGTTATCGGACACATGAAATATGCCTGATGGATTTATTCTGCTGTAAAGGAACCATATCCCAGTGTCCCTCCTGGGACCATGCTCCAGCTGTTTAAACTATAATTCCATCACTAGGAGGAATGGTTGAGGCTGACCTCCATGAAATGTACTCATTGTTGCTCAGCCTGTGAATTGTAAATGAAACCTTTTGTAATAATGTTAAAATATGCATGCAGAGGAATTAAAGCATTGGAGGTCAGCAGCGGAGCCTTGCAGTGGGGTCGCTGTTGGCTCAGAGCAGCTGGTGGCTGCACTCCAACAAAAATGATACCCAGAGGTTGTTTAGGAGGCTGGCTGCGTGCATGACTGGGCTTGACAGATCTATTGCTGCATCTCAGTGAATCTCAGTCTGGTTGTGGTTGTCTTCTGCTTCAGTGTTGGTTGTTTTGCGCACCTTGCTCTTTTGGAGGAGCCAAGTTCCTGGCTACCTTGTCCCCGGTTCAGTGCCAGAGCTCTTTATTGCCCTGTGTAGGATCATTAAAATGTTATATCACATTTTAAGCCTCAGCTTTCCACATATTGATTTTGCGCCTGCTTTCTGGTTATTTATGGCATGAACACTATCTACATGTCCATGAGAGAAGGAGCATATGCATAAATTCCAGTTAATAAAAACAATGGAGCCTGAGACAGCCATTCAGTCTAAAGTTTGAGGAAGGAAAAACCAGCCAGTGCCAGGATGAGCCTTGAAACTTTCTGAAGGGGTTAAAAAGTATCTTTGCTGAACCTGGAGCAGTATGCTCTGGTTTCATGCCTTTGGGAAGACATGTAATTCTGTGCAGTGAGACCCTTGCACTATTCCTGGTATTCTGCTTTCATGGCATTTTTTTCCTATGCTTTACATGCTGTGAGTCCTCAAATGCCTGAAGTGTTTTAAAAGCTTTACAAAAATTAAGTGCTCAAAAAAAATCTCTGATAAGGTTTAATACAGAAAGATAAGTGGCAGCTTCTCTGCTGGGCTTACCAGCAGTCAGTCAATGCCATGCCTTCAGTGTCAGCAGGCAATTGAATTGCACATCCTAAAAGTGGGGCAAAGGCTTCACCTTGGTATTGCCTATTCAAGGGTTTGACCAATTTAGCACCTTTGTTGTCATGTTCTTCAAAATCCTCATGTCACTTCAGATATCCAAGTGAAATAACTGGGTTTGCAAGTTTTGAGTAATGATTATCTACACTCAGGGCTAAGGACTAAATATGAGAGAAAGGCCTTGAAAGATTAGCCTCTGATCTTTTCTTTTTGGAGATCTAAATTTAAATAATGAAAATTAATTTTCCAGTCTCATCTGAGTCATAATTTTAAAGAAAAATGTCTTTATAGTATCTGGCTCAACATGATGTTTCCACTAAGATAAACTAGAGACATTGTTGTCCCAGACCAGTTACTGTTGAAGGATTAGGGGAAGCAGTTTAGGATAACACCAGCTGGTTTCTATTTTAACTCCACACCTGTCCATATACCATAGGAAAAAAAGAAGAGAAAAAAAAGGAAAGGGAAAGGAAAGGAAAAAAAAAGAAGGAAGAAGTGTCGCGGTGCCTTCAGAGAGTGTCTCTCTGCTCACCCGGGCTAGCTCTGGCACCGAGGCAGCGTGTCAGGCACAGCTCCAGCTACAGATAACTAGAGCCGGTCTTGTGGGTCCTGAGATCTGTCGACCCACTCTTCTTGGCACAGGTTGTATTTGTGCGACGTCGGTAAGGAGGAAAGGAGTCTGGGTTGGGGGAGCCAACAAGATTTATTGGAAGGCCCGTGCGTGGGGCCTTCTCACATGAGGCTACAGCCCAGCCCAGCCCCGAACCCGGCTCGAACACTGACTTTTGAACCGGGGAGGGGCAAGGGGAGTGAACGAGGGAAAACCCAATGGANAAAAAGAAAAAGAAAAAGAAAAAGAAAAAGAAAAAGAAAAAGAAAAAGAAAAAGAAAAAGAAAAAGAAAAAGAAAAAGAAAAAAAGAAAAAGACTCCACAGTCTGAATAGACTTTACAGATTTCTTTAAATCACTCAAAACTTTCCTTGACTCTAGCTAATTGACTCATCTGACAGAAATAGAGGAAGGTTTTGTTGTATTATTCATATAAGAAAAGTACGAGAATTTTGTCAGGTCTTAAGCGTTGACCAAAACAGGTATAGAAGGAAAAAAAAACCAACCAGCTTATCTTTAAAGCACTGTCTTTGTTCTTCATAAAGATAATACTACTGTACAGTATTTCTGTCACAGTTTTAAGATTGGCTTCCAAAGGTCATGCATTAAAAGTGTTGAGAAGACACATGCAGATTATTCACAGCAATGTAGAGGAGACTGTTCAGACAGTGCATGTTATGATTTCCTTTGATTTTGGTTACACTGGCTCAGCTCTGAAGCTCTTTGTACTGAAGACAGCATGTCTGTGCCCATTGTGCAGTTTTCAGCACCCACTGCCTATGAGCAATGCCATGAGCAGCCTATAAAGGTGTGGACAACACTGGGACAACACCAGGTGACACCACATTAATACCTCCTGGGTCTGTCGCTGACGTCGGCCAGAAAGGAAGAGAGATGAAACACTGCAGGACTCCACATCTTTGCAGGCGTTAGACTAAAAGAAACAATTTGCGATGGGGGGAGGGGGGAAATGGATTTTCTTTTGCTTTTTGTTTAAGCAAACATCTGAAAAAGGAAAGCTTTAAAAAAGAGAAAGGGATTCTTGATAGTTATTAGCCCTCTGCCTAGCTTTACCCTTTCCCAGATGTTTTTTCCCTGGGGAATTCTAGCAGACAGACCACGGATCATCACAGCTGGCATCTGAGCAGCACTGTGCAGTTAATAATGATTCACAACCACTGCTCCCAATCTCGCCGGCATTTGCCTCCGTTAGGACAGAGCACAAATGTGCTTGCAATTAGAAAGGAAGGAAGAATGTAACAGAAATGCTGTTTCTTTTTAAACAAGTAAGTGTAATTTTTCATGTAGACTTGGGACTGTGCCCACAAGTAATTTGCTTGTGTCAAGTGGAACATGAAAACCACGCACCCAGTCCTGCAAATGATTACTCACAAGCACAGTCTCTGCTAGCACAAATGCTGGCACTGGAGTCAAGAGCAGTCTGGTGTGGGTAAGGATTACTCGTATGAGGAAGGGCTTTCGGGATTGGCCCCAAGAGAGGCATGTCAATACTCCTTCATGGGACATAAGCTTCAGGGAACTCAAAATAGGTTAATTCCATGCCTGATTCATTCCATGGACCATTTAACGAGAGCCTCTGGAATTGTGCAGTCAGTAATGAACTGCCAAGAACCAAAAGTAATCACTGCTGCAATTATTAAAATTTACACTTGGATTCTGTTCCCTTTGCAGCAAGTATGGGTCTAGAATTAAGTGGTCCAGAAATCCAAGGACTTCCCACAAAGGGCAGTCCTTTTAAAACCACAATTCTTTTACTTGCTTATTGCCCAAATTGTTGCACAAAAGTGCTGTTATGCTAGTTTGTTTTCTTTCATTTTCTCACGGGGTCTTTGCACACTGGAGATGCATGAAAAGGCTGCTATATCGTAGTAATTATGGGCTAATAGGTCATGTAGAGGCCTCTTTTTTTGTTTTAGGAATTGTGGGTCTGGGAATTCCTCTTGATCCGAAAAGAACTTCACATTTTCCCTTAGGGAAATACAATGCCCTGCTCTATAACCTTTCTGTTCTTACACTATGCCTGAGCCATGCAAGGTGTGGGCACATCCTTTTTGGGTAGTCCTGTATTTCCATTGCCAGTCATGAAAACTTAAAGCAGCTCCGGCCTGTAAAGTGCTGAGCTTTCTGGCCATGATCCAGGAAAGCACTTGAGTACAGGCTTAACTTTGCACATGCATCTCATTGGAGTTGATGAGACTACTCATTAGACGCTTTCAGAGAAGCTGAGTCTGATGGGCTTCACACTAGGATAC
Source organism: Donacobius atricapilla (assembly GCA_013397315.1). Classification (NCBI taxonomy): domain Eukaryota; kingdom Metazoa; phylum Chordata; class Aves; order Passeriformes; family Mimidae; genus Donacobius; species Donacobius atricapilla. The sequence continues at coordinate 76,457 of WBMY01006215.1, read as the reverse complement.
TTAAAAATCTAGAAGAAAAAAACATAAGCTCTGCTTGTAGCTTTAGAAACAGGGATATTATCAAAATAGCAGCAAATAAGGGTAGCTGCTGCCTGTTGTTATATGTAAACCATCATCTCAAATTCAATTCTTACAAAACGCTAGATTCATTTTACAAAATGATTTGTTTTGCAGACTACAGGAAAAACAGAAGTACAAGAAAGTGTCTGTGTGGCTTTGTCAGGAACACCTGATTTGCAGTAGTCGTACAGGAAATGCTCTGGGGATGTCAGTAGCTTACAAACAGCATGAGCCAACGATGTTCAACTACTGAAGAAAAAGCAAACATATCTTCCTGTGTTTTGCAAATAAGAGTATATGTGTGGGGACACAGCTGAAGTGGTCTGTCCATTCCCCTCGCTAGAGCAGTGTGGCTGATTTTAGGTATCTTGGTATAGGAGTTAGAAGAAAATTATAAAATCTTAGAAAAAAAAAATATTTAGGAGGAAAGGCTTTGTGTTATTTTTGCTGGGGGCAGTTTGAGGGAAATTCTGGTACTCACATATGGGACAGAGACAGTTAGGACAAGAGTTGGAATAATGACACTGAAGATTCAGATTAGACATTAGAAAGAATTTTCTAGTGCTAGAACTAGCAGAGGAGTCTGAGGAGACTGTGGGGCAGTTTTTTGGGGTGGGTTATGTAAAATACCTGCCAGGGATGCTCTACGTAGAGCTGCTCCTGCTCTGCGGGACTGACGGAACAAATTCTGAGGTCCTTTCCAGGCACACCTTGCTTTGGCACTGTGCATTTCTGCCTCTGTGCACTGGCACGACGAAGTGTCACACCTACTGTGTCTGTATCTTATTCTGTGGGTGTCACACATGCGGCCTTTTACAGGACTGAAGCCTCAGACCAACAAAGTGCTCAAATATGAATCCTACAGAAAAATATCTCCTTTTACCTTTTTGAGTCAAGTATGTGTTGAGACTTTGCTATAGCGGAGACTTAGGGGCAGGTTATTAAGGGTTCCTAGTGCCTAAAGTTGGTACTCCTATACATGCAGTTTAATTGAACGTTTCAATTTCTCTTAGAGCACGGACAAGAATATAGATGTGCGCAGCTGTATCTGCTTTGAAATATGTATGGTCTCTTTAGCCTGTTTGACTGTTGGGAGACTCATTCATATATCCATTTTGAAGGGCGTGAGCTGCCTGCAGAAAGGGAACATACCAGTGGAATCATGAAGCAGCAAAGAATGTCAGAAAACACCAAGGCTGATTCAGAACTTCAGGATTTGGGGCTGGACCTGCAATCTTCTGAGTTCCTATGGCAAAGACAGAGGAAAGTGTGGATAAAACATCAGAGAATTCCTTGCCTCTCTGAGATGCTCTAAGACATGATTGATCCTCTCTGAGGAATTAAAATTTACAGATTTTCCCACTGCTATTTGTTCAGATGGCAGTAGCCACTTTGTTATCCAGCCACAGCTCAATGGACAAAGTACACATGTATGTACAGTTGAGTATTAATTAATAAATTATTTTTGTTTAAAATGTCTATAATTGCACACTTTAAATAGTAAAGATTTGTAATGAGACATTTAGAAAGAGAGAGAGTGGAATTTGTGTGTTGTTTCACACATTAGACAAAATATGATCATACTAACAAATAAGGTAAGTTGATAAGCAAAATGCTGAAAATATCCCCCAATACGAAAATCTAAAGGTTTTGGTATTTCTAGCCCCATGAGCATATTGTTCTTAATATTCTGTTTCAAACAATTTGCATGAAGTATATATATTCTCAAAGTAGATATTACCATGAAAGAATTCATCTTTGATTTTCAAACATTCTGATTGAAGGCATACTTTGAGAAAACAAAGTTCATGTCACACAATAGCGCACTTCTGGTTCAGTAGTAAGGTTCAGGTCAGAAAAATGAGCAGCTGCTGCTACCTGAGCCCCTATCTGCCTGCTAAGTAACTCCTAGGGCTCTGACTACCAGGATGAGAATAACATTAAGCATAATATGTAGCCAGTGCATTATTCCATTGTCTAAAAATTATGCTGGTTTGTTGTTTTTGTTTTCCCAGATTTTCAGACTGCCCATCCTTAGGAGAGGAGTACTCTCTCCCCAGGTGGTTTTCTTAAGGTCTACTGATTGCACTGGATTTTTGCAGAGGAGGCATACTTTTGCTGAGAATAGCTAAAAAACTAAGCACAACTTTGTAAATAGATGCAGTAAGAGATTGATAATTTGATGTGAACCAAGCTGTAGAGGGTTGGATCTGAACTCATGTTTCTTCATAGGCCCATTTAGTATTGTTACCAGGGTAATAAATTGATACATGGGTCAAAACGGTTTTCCCCAGATAGGTGGAAATATGGATAAGCAGACATGAGTTACTTTAATCATTTTGCTCATTTATGACTGCCTAGTATTAAACTGCACAGTGCTGGTAACCTGTTGTTTTCTTGCTCTTTTTTCTCCCTTCCAGGCTGTCCTCAGCTTTCTGAGAACTCCCATCTCCCCACACAACCCCACTGTAAAATCTGCCTCTTCACTCTTCTGGGGTACTTTCCTCAGAATCATTAGAGATCTCCTACCACGGAATTGTGAAGAAGGCTTAAAGCCAAAAGAATCCTTTGGCATGAAGCTGTGCTGGACTTCTGCCATCAGCTGATCTGCAACAGTTTGGCATAACCTTCTCCTTTACATAGCTGGGTCCTAGGCTAGCTTTGATCAAGGAAAAAAAACAAGTTGAAAAATCTTTCCCATTCTTTAAAGAAAATATGCTAAAGACTGCAGTATCCATGGTTTTATAAAACTTGAGCTGTTTTTTTGCTGAGCTGGAATAGGTATTTCTGGGGAGGGAGGTGTTTCATGCATGTGTCATGTCACTCTGCCCTTGTGCCCAGCTACCGCCTCCCTTTGGACCCTCGTTGAAGGACTGCTCTCTTCAGAAGGGAGACAGTGTTTGTTTTGTTGTTGTCTGGATTTCCTTCTGAGGAGAGTAAACTTTTAGAAGCTTAAGAGAAAACAGGACCTTTTGATGTCTATGAGCATATGGGCCATAGATGAAAAGATAGCCAATGATTCGAAGGGATGCTGGACCAGACTCTGTGTGAAGAGCATAAGAGTTTCCCTCTTGGCAAAGGTCAGAAGAGATGAATAATTTTCAGGTGCTTTAGTTAATGCCATATACCTGGCCAGACAATTTTTGTTGTCACTTTTTTTTTTTTTTTTTTTTTTTTTTTAAATTTGTATCTATACCTACTCTATTTTGTGTCAATGTGTCTATTGACTGCAGATACAGAACAAGTTGCTTATTGCTGTCACAAATCCTTATTTACTGGCTGGGCATTGTCATGAGAGCGCCCTGCAGTACCTTGCCTATGAAAACAAATTGTTGGTGGAGTTCTGAAATACTGTTCTGTTCCTAGTTTTCTGTTACAAGACAGGATCAAAACACATTGTGACTTTCTCTTGATTGACATAGGAAATGCGATATATTTATTACAGAGTTTAAATAAAAATATTGTTCTTTTCCCTGTTAGAACCTGGGTTCTTGCTTGCTTATTTGGATCAAGGTGTTCTTTTTTAAAAAGATTTATTGTGGAGACTGCATTCTGTACATGCAATAGGTTGTAACAGATGTGCGTCTTCAGAACATATCTCAGGCAGTGCTTTATTGTTAATATTACAAGAAGCGTATATGTATATATATATAGCAGAAATTGCTTCTATTGTGTATTACTAACATGCAGCAGAAAACATACAGGCATTATGACTCCATGTATTGTTTACCCACTGAAGCTACCGCCCAACACCTCTATAAACTATGACAACCAAATATTGGATATGAGGCTGCACCTGAAAAATTAAGAACATTATTGTCAACGGGGTTTGTTGTATGCAAGTGAGATAACCTAAGGGCCAAGTCAAGCTGGGCTGTTGCTGTGCAGGATACAGACTGGTCTTTATGTTGTTAATCTGCTAACTCAGGGCCCAGGGATATTTGATTTTGGATTTCTGGTGTAGTATTACCTGGTACAAGTGGCACTAAAGTACTAATCATTAAGTTACATGACATGAAATTTCCTGTTATGAATATGAAGAACCTGAAGTGTTGCATTTGACTGGACAAAAAGGGCTTTTTTCACATTGATTCCAAGAAAGATTCTACATATAAAATTCAGTTCATTCCCTTTTTCTGGAGAAGACATGTTGACAGTATAACATATTTTAATTCTTTACATTATGTGTCCCAGGAAATGATTTTAATCATTCCTTCCTTGGAAAATATTCTTGGAAATACATGTAAATAGATTTGATGTTATTGTAGCCCTACAGCTTCCACTTTGTATAAACATTCAGAAGCTTTACTAGCCATGACATGAACTTGGGAAGATGAAATGATATACCACAGCTTCTAATTGCTTCAGACAAATTAATTTCTGGATCTTAACACTGAAATATTTCAAATTGGGGCTGCCAATTCCAAGAGGAATCAATCAATAAAGAAACAAAAATAATTGTGAAAGTGAAAAATCTAAATCTCAAATTAAAATCACTGGATGTTCTCAGATTTTCTAACAGTTTATAAGAAAAAAAAATTTATAAAGAAATTTATAAACAATATGAGTAATGAATCCATTTGAGATTTTGTTGATTGACAAAGATTTAATGATCACAAGTGGTAGTGCTGTGAAATATGTATTTTTCTTATATCTCTATATAATTTGGTTGCCCTACAAGCTGTCCCTTCCTCTTGCCCCTCCCTGCTGGTTTTCATGAATCTGAATTCTATATTGGTATAATGTTGTTGTTTGAGTTTTGCCCTTGACAGCAAGGTTGTCATGGCCCAGCAGGTGAATATCTGATCATTAACAAACAAACTTGTGAGATTTATAATCATAGCAAAGATGTCATCTTAAATATGTATAAAATAACTTGGGAGATGTTGCCCTCTTAAAAATTCTTCATAAGAAAGCTGGTAATATTTGTATCTCTGTAGTATTTCGATCTCTACATGAAACTCCTGAGAGTTAATATTTCCAGTCATTCTTAAAGCTTCACTCAAAGTTGCTGTCTGTGCATTCATTCCTAAATTAATTAATTTCAGAATTACAGCAAATCTCTGATTTCACATTAACCATATCCAATTACTGCCTAGGTCAACACTGAATCAGACTCAGCTAGCTCATTCTCAGGCCCTTAATGACTTGCCCTGGATCCAATTTTGAGCTAAAATAGAAAAGGAGCCCAGAACCTGGATCTTCTGGATGCTGCCAATTCTGATGGAAAAAACAGATAACAAGTCAGATCCTAAAAAGGACATCGAAGGAGAAGGTGAAAACCTGGAACTCCCAAGAAGTGAAGAGCTGCACACATCAGCAGTGTATTTCGCCATCACGGAGGAGCTGTTGCAAGCTGTCAGACAAGCGACAAAGGGAGCCTTTGCTTGTGAGGGTACATAATCAGACAAAGGGTGGGGATGGGTGAGGGTCTTTGTTCTGGAGCCTTTTAGGGAGAATTGGTCATAACATACCTATCTAATTTAGTTGGGAGTGCTAGNGCCCGAGGCTCGCCCGCCGCCCTGCAGCCCAGCCCTCGGGCCCCGTGCTTCACCCCGGCCTGGGACGAGCAGGCCCCTCGCCGAGCGAAGGGCTGCCAGGGAAAGTCGTCCCTGTTTTTCCCGAGTGACAAACGCGCCGGTCTTCCTGGGCGCCATGTGATGAGCCAGTAGTGACTGTGCTTCAGACCAGACGAAGGCACAACCATTCATGATTTTCCATTTTTTGTCACATTAATTTGGGCGGGGGGAGGGGAAGTAGGGCAGAGAAAAGGCTTTGAATCCAGACAGACATGTGTGTTTTAAATTATGTTTTGTGAATTGAAGCAAGGCAGATGCTTCCAACAAGCACACATTTTGCTACTGTTTGCAAAGCAGACACACACTGGCACATGGTTGTAGGACATGAATTATACTTCTGTGCTTCTGATTTGTAACCACACCTGTATACCCTTAGAAATGCTAATAGAAAAAATACGAATTTAGGCACAAAGGAGAATCTAATAAGAGGAACATTTGAATGGGTAAGGAAATGTCTATTCCTCCCCATACCCACCCCCTGCCCCCCCCAGTCATTAGGACTGGAGGAACATGCTTCTGGTAATTAGGTAAGATTGATTTAGAGGCTGAACACCACCCACAATTTGTGTAGTCTGGGGTCAGGCAGGCAGCTGCAGAAACCGCTCAGCTAATTATGAGAATTCACTGTTCGTTAATAGAATCTCTCTCCACAAACAGCAGCTGTGTGTTTGCTCACGCAGATTATTAATTCTGGCCTTGCCTCAGCTGCAAGTTTCTGCTGCGTCGAAAGGAATCCTCTGATAGAAGTGTCAGTTATCACCCAAGCGATGCCAGGGGAGAAAGGAAAAGCAGAAAGAAAGGAGAATATCTTCTAATCACAGGTGGACAAAGATTTTTTTTGCAGATACCTTCCTTTCCTGCCTCTTACTCCCAAACAATTAAATGCCAGTTTTGGAACTCATTAATCTGTAGGCAACCTGTCGAGATCTAATTTATACCTGTCAGGAGCAATGGGCAGCAGCTAATAGGAAAATAATTGCAATGTAAGTCTACTTTCTCACTTGATGGTATGCTTGCTTTTAATGACAAATCTTTGATATGGTGCATCAGAACATTATAAAGTATATTGTCTGCATCAGTTCTACAGCTATGTGTATCCTCCTAGTTGTGCCTTTTTTTAAAAAAAAAAAGTGCATATTTATATTTTTTGCAAAAATTGAACAGAGGCAACATAAAGATTTGGCATATGCTCATGTACAGATATAAACTGCTACTTCATACCAAATGAGAAAATAACATCAGCTTTGTATGTAAGATGCCATGTCTTGCTACAGAGCTAGATGTAAAATATGCATATAAATTATTTGCCGAAAAATCAAGACTCGAATAAATCTTGGCTCGGTCAAAGTAAAAGCTGAAACTCATACTCATGTTAATAACCAGTAATGATTCCTAAGTTCTTACATTTGATAACCATATAGAATATTAGGGTTTTAGGGAGAGCTGAGTTTCCTCTCTCTATTCTATCACTGTCACAGGACAAACTATCTGATCTTCAGGTGAGGTCCCATCCCACAAAATTCAGAAATATTCTCAGGAATGTTGACATATCTGTGAACAGAAGGCCCCTGTTGTGAAAGATAAAACATCAATATTGTGTATTTGGATGGAGATGTATGGGAGGTGCGCAGAACATCCCCATCTACGAAGTAAATGGGAGAAAAGCCCCACCTTTACATCATATTGCTTTGTGAAATAGGTACTTGTCAGGTTTGCTTAGACCATTGAATTAGGCCTAGAGATAAAGATCTTTGCAATGCTGCAGAGCTCAGTTTAATGGTAAGTGAGCATCAGTGTGGGGAAACACAAGTGATGCAATAATTTAGAAAGAGCTGTATTCTTGTAATAAATGTAGAATACTGTTGACTGCTGAAAAATTAAACTGTTGGGTTTGTGGCAGGCAAACCAGACCCAGCTAATCCCCCAGTGTATCTCTGTTTATTTCAACACTACTGCCAAGTTGTCCCTAACACAAACGTTGTCCAGAGTGTTTTAAATGTTAGCAGAGGACAGCATGGGTCAGTAGACAGTGATGTATGTTATAAAGCCCTCTAACAAATGCTTTTGAAAAAATTGCGCTTTTTTTCCTACAAAAATAAAATGGAAAAAAATCCTCTATGTAAACAGATTGAGGTTTGATTTTGGGTTTTTTTTTTTTGGTTTGGGGTTTTTTTCACTAAAATAAATATTTCGATATTTGATTTAAGGCTTTTTGAGAATCCCTTACAGTGTTTTGTGAAAGCAAACAAAAATGTTCACATTCACTCATCTTTTTTCATGAAGGAAAACATCATTTTGTGGCCAGCCCTTTCTTCCAGAGTCCTGAATCTGTAATTTTTCAAATACAAACACGGCCTAAATTGCCAATTAAATTGTTCCGAGTTCCACTGAAATCCCTAATATAACTGTTTCATGATAAGTCTTGCAGCTACATGCAGGCAATTGCACAAGGGAATGCCAACTCTTTCTAGACACCTTCAGCATCTGTACAAATCTGGTCCTTATTAGCAAAGACCTATTAACATTGAAGGTTACAATAACTTTTTCACTAGAAATTACCTTGTCCTATTATTCAACTTTCACTAGTTTGCACATGTAACCCATTCTTTCTCACCTTCTAAAGTAAAAGGTACTGATACCCTACTAATAGGAAAGAGGCATCAATCCTATGAAAGACAGGCTGTAATTAATTTTCTGCATTGCTTGTGCATATCACTGTGATTACTGTTGGTAAGTATTCAGGGATCTGTAATGACCACTGTGGACTTGTGAAAGTAATTTTTATGAGGAAAGAAACAGATTTGATAAAGCTGCAATAGATTTGAATGCTTTTTCTATTACTGAATGCTTATCATTCATGTTATGCTATGAACACTTCCTTAGGAGATTTGCAAGAGTATAAAATGTCTAAATTAATTCTGACAGTGAATTTAACGTGTGTCAGAACACCTATGCTCTGGGATAAACCATGGGTTTGTGCTAACAAACTCATTTAGTTACATTAAGACAGGAGAAGAGAATGTGGGATTTGAACAAGTATAAGCCAACTGAAAAAACCAGCAAATTTTCTGAATTTTTTCCTTGCAGTGAGATAAACTACAAAACTTAACAGGATTTTTGTAATGATTTGCAATCTGATTCTTTTAAAGCAGCACTTAAGGTGGGGTCCAAATGGCATCTGGGTTTGCATATTTAAAGGACTGGGAACATTGCATAGTTTAATCACTTAATCCCTACCAGGAACTTGCAGGCAGGAGAGCATTTAGAAGGGCATTTAGAGCTCTTTCTTCCAGGGCTTGTTCTTGCAGTGGTTTGTACTCTACCCTACTGTCCCTCCCCAAACTTTTTCTTTCTCCTTACATGTCTTTCCATGCAACTCTCCATAATTCCCTATTAGAATCCAACTAATGAATTAAATGAATTGAACACCTTCCTGTCCTACATTTGGCCAAACTACTCAATGCACAGCACATATAGCAGTTTTTAAAAGATTTCTAAGCAAGAGTTTACAGTCGCACTGAGGTGGAGCGGGAGCTGCTTTGAGTTGTTTGGCGGAGGGAGCAGGTAACCAAGGGCTCCTCTTGCAGCTCACTTCTCTGTGACTTTGTAGTAAGAAGTTTAATGGCTTCTTTTTTTCTACAGCCTTGAAACCTTTCAACAAGATGTCACTGAGTTTTATCGTCATCACTCCCGTGTAGATGGTCAGGGACTTCAACTGGCTGCTGTTATGTGGTTTGCAGTTTCTGTGCCAGCTTCTCAACACTGAAATATCTGTTTGTGCAGTAGTTACTGTATATCACTAATACATAGCTTGAAATGTACGTGAGCTATTTTCCCCAATAGGAACTTACGTAAATAAGTTTATGGTACATCATACTTTCAACGGTAATAAAAAGGAAATAAATACTGCTGAATTACGATGCTCTGGTTTTCCTATTATATTAAGATTTTTATTAGGAGCACAAGATTGAAAAGTTCTCAGAAAACCTAAGTCCTTACATCATTAACATATGTAATTTCAGCATAATTCATTCCTATTGGAAAAATGTTGAGAAATGCAAACTGTCTACAACTTCACCATGAAACCCTTCTCTAATTCTGTTGCCGTTCTGTTGCAACTTTGACAAAGTTCCTCCTCCCCTTAGTTTCATTTACACTTACAAGCACTTTTACTTAGTGTGGGTTTTCTAACACCAACATTTCTTGTTTGTGCATCAGGTTGCCAAGCCCTTTATATAATGGGAATAATTTCAAGATTATAATGATATCCCCAATAAATTATTTAATATATTTATTGAAAAAGGGAGTAAAGGAACTCTTCTGGGTAATTGGTGTGCAGTAAGCCACAGTACCAGTTGTATATTCATTTTTCTCCAATGTATGCAATTATCCACTCAGCCTGTATCCATTAATATTATTTTTCTTCCTAAGCTGGAAGTATATAAAGCCATTAGAAAATAATCCTAAGAATTCTATTTGCTGAATAAATTTTAATTTGCATGGCACCAGAAATTTTTTATTAATGGGAAATAAATTATTGCAATCTTATGGAAGGCGACAAGTTAATAGCTTTGTGAAAAGTAATGGAGAGAAAATGATCTTGAAAAGGTCAGGTCTCCTGTCACAATGTCTTTATGCACAATTAAAACAAGTCAAGAAAGTGGCTATATAATCAGGACCATGAATATGCATTATATCCTAATGAGAGTATGAAGATAGAGATGGGTTAGTGCTAAAGTCATGGTGAGGTGGTGACATAAAAATGGTAATTTGTGATGTAGTATTTAACTACGTGCTTCTGTTTCCTTTGGGAGAATTAACTCGTTGCTACCTGGCTATTCATTATTTTACCTTCACCGGGATACTAAGTGAAAAGAGATTTCTCTGCAGGAGCACACAGACACATAGAATGTGTTTTAGTCGTCTTTAAAGATGCTCCCCATAGTTATGTAAATCACAAAATACCTCTCCTCTATCACTGCAGGAAGACCTCACAAATCTTTGTTGCTGTTACATTTTTAATTATAGAAGTTGAAAGGCATTTTCACATTACATAATAGATTTAATATGTCATGGCTCAATCCCTCTAAAAGTATTTTGTTTCTTGAGGTGCTCCTGTGCCAGGGAAGTATCCACTTCAAGGTGGGAGGTGTTGTAATCCTCCCTGCCTCTGGTATTATCCATTCACAGAGGAAGAAGTTCTGCCCTTCCATGTGTGTCTTTTGTGCTGCTCCCCTTTACCCCTTCTCAAACAGAAGAGAGAGGACTTTTTGGAAGTAGAAGAGGAGGGTCACACACTTGTGTGTGAATATATTAGTTACTGCTAGGAAAACTTTTTTGAAATATGCCTGGCTAGAAATAATCATCTACAAGAAGAAATTAACTTAGCTTCTTAAGCTAAGAATTTCCTCCTGGTAACAGACGTTTCAGTGGCCCCAGCGCTGCTAATGAGTGCTATCGAGTCTTGGAAATTATTTTACATTGTAATTGAAAATCAGTTAGAACTTCTGATTCAGTGGTCATTTAATAAAATATAATGGTCACTGAACAATGATTTTGGTTAGCTAATGGCAATTTAAAGGTTTACAACACCTCTAACAGCATTGCTTATTTGGGTATGCTATTACAAGTTACTCCCTAAGAGCTTGGTTTATGCTCAAAAATAGGAATAGCTAGGAGGGGAAGCAGATGCAGCTGGCATCCTATAATGCTCTGTTTGGGTGGCAGAGTCGTATTCAGTCCATGCTGATTAGATTTCCATAGATGGGCATGCAGCCCGTAACTCTTTCCATGTATTGGCTCACTTAGTCTATACTTTTCTTGTTTGTTGCTTGTTTCTTTGCCCATTATACTACAGGTTTCTTAACTGTATTAGCATTAGATTTTGTACACAAGAATAGAATTAGGTGCTTTTGTAATGTGATTCTTGTCAGGATTTATTTATGTTTTTTGCTGTTAAGAGATTAAGCTTGAAAACTTACTCAATGAACAGAAAATAGGCTACATACAAAATTTGCACTTTCATGCCTTGTCTGGTTACCAGGGGTCTGTGAATTAAGGAGCCCTGAGCAGGCTTCACCATCTTCCTGTTGCTGGCTGTCCTGTCAGTAAGAGACCAGTCAGGATGTTCCTTATCAGGAGCCAACAACATTCAGCCTATTTGTTCCCAGAGAAGATGTAATACAGTAGCCACAGTTACCTCCCACCACAACTATGAGAATTACTTCCATGGGATCAGACATGGGAGCATTTGTGGATGTGTAAAAAGCTGAGGCAGAGGGGGCAGGGGTTGTAAACAAAGTCCCTGTAGTGCTGATGGTTTGTCACTGTGGGCCCTCATGCCTTTTGCCAACAGTATAGCTGCATATTTCTGCTTTGATTTGTCCCATAACTATGTGGTTGGTCATGGTGACTGTGACCTCAGTTCATGACATCCATGACAGATCCGTGTGCAGCATCCAGGCTTTTAGCTCTCCAAACAGGTACGTGGAGCATGAGCTGCCATTTTAATGTGTGCTTTGAAGACACAGGGCAGTGCTGCTAATGAAGCAAACAATGAGTTGAGGAAACTGGTAAAAGTGAAGTGCACAAACTTGCAGAGTGAATATTGTTTACCTGGCTAAGGACTCTTCTAGAGGTCTGTGCAGTTATCTGAGGCTGATCTCCAGCTTCAGAAGAGCTTTCCATAGAGTGTATATATCTTCATGGTAGAAATTAGCTGCAGAGGTCGAAGTCAATCTTCAGTTATGGATTCTGATTATTTTACCCAGGTCTGGAAATAAGGCTTTCACAGTCAGAGAGGCAGGTTTCTTTAAACTGGGATAGGAGCCAGGTGTCTTGCAGGTCCTTGACCCAGGCTGGTGTGGTAGCAGGCACACAGCGCACTCTGGGTGGCTCAGTGCCTGGTGCATGCCAACATTCTGCTCACAAATTGTCATGGGCAGCAGGGCAGAAGTGTTCCATTTTCTCCATCTTCAACACTCCCTGTCTTTGACTCAGATTACTGATATGCTTCAGGAGGTGGAGAGGATGGAATGGCAACTTATCCTGCCTACCCCTTCCTCCCTTGAGCAGGGCAGGACACACACTGGGTCCCTGTCACATAATCCCAGCTTGAAAACCAAGCTGGAGCACTAAGATATGATGAGAGATTCTCTGAACATCAGCCAGTCACTTCAGCAGTGAACCCAAACTTGCCTGGAGACATCTCTATTTGAAATGGTATTTAAATATGCTGATGAAGATCAGCTGCATTTCTCATTTTCTAATGGCCCTGTACTTTTGGTTTATGTGCTGTTGAAATACTTGGATGGTATTTCCAGGTACCTCAGTTTTACTGTAGAGAAACAGAATTCTCATCAAGTGATGCTGATGGGAAGAAATCAGCTACGTCATTCACAATGCTGGTTTTGAAATTAACTGTGGTGACTCAGAGGGGAAAAAAAGTTTAAATGAATGGTTCAAGGAAAACTTTCTGATTTAGTACAGTTATAGTAGGAAAAAAATGAGGAGAATATGCATATAGAATGCCTCAAAAAAGGTTTTTTTTCTTTGCAGTTATGATGGCTTTCCCTCATATTAAATCTCTTTTTGAACTTTTACCATTCTAAGTGATGAAGAAGTGGAAGAAGTGATAGAAAGAACCCGTAAGTCAGTGAATATGCCTAAGCGGGTGGAGAGTCTTCTGTAAATACCAGGTTTGTTGTTGCTGCTGTGAGTGGTAGAAACAGCAGTAACATGCAAGGCTTGAACAGCATTGCACAAACACTCAGGTCTGAGGAGACGTACAGAAAAGGTTATGAGCTACTTACAGAAAATGAGCAGGTTAAAAAAGACAAAATGCTCTGAGGAGTGAATTGAAAAGTGAAAAGTAAATTAAAATACCATTGTAACAAAAATGAGGAAAGAGCTAAAAAAGTTGTAGAGAAAAAGCATTGTATCTAAATGAAAAAAACCCAGTTTATACAATATCAGTGCTGACCTTGTGCAACTTGTTGCCTCGGGATACTGTTTATCTTAAGAGTTTAATAGGTTTCTTTTAAATGAAGATTCAACCTCTATACAGGTAAAACGGAATATGTGTCCTATACATGGGTAAAAGAGAACCAAAAAAGAGCTTTCCATTAGAGAATCTTCCACAAAATCTTGGAGTATCTTCCACAAAATAATGCCAACAACTGATGCCAGAAGGAACAAAACTGTGTGCTATTTCACAACATCAGCACCTATATTTCTGTACAAAAGAGCTGTTCCTCATTCCCTGCTCTCCCTTTTCATCTGCCAACCATCTCTCCTCAGCTTTCCTAGTACCTAATCCTCTGCATTTTTTGAATGTACATGAGGGGTATAAGGTGACCTGATAATACAAAGGGGCTGGAAACCAGAACAAGGCTGATGGCTAGTTATGTTGATAAAATAGTTTGCCCTATCTCCATTTCAGTTAACATTGAAATTCTGATGTACCGCCCTGCAATTTCCACTCACCTTTTTTTTTTTTCCCTCTATGTACAAGAATAAAACAAGTGTCCTTAAGTCATGCCTTTTTCCTCTAGATGAATGCTTTTCATGTTGTTTCTAAAAATCCTCTCTCAAGGTGAATGTGTGCCAGTTAGGCAGAGTCAGAAGTAACACCACTATAGAGAAATTCTTTTCAGGGATTTCAGCTGTCAAGAATGATTACAACCCTCTGTGACACACAAACATAGACTATTTTTTTGGTATAATATGAAGTGCAGATTTATTCCAGACTAATCAATACTTTAGACTTTTAGAGTTTGCTAAAAATTTGTTAATGTGCTCAACTTTTTTCTTGTGTTGAAGTAGTGAGAAATTCCAGCGAAATGCACTTATCAAAATAGTATGCACCAGGTGAGAAAGAAAGTGTGTGTGTGCGTTATGTATATGTATTCGTGTATGCATAGATATACACATGTATGTATATATGTATGTGTTTGAGAGTGAGAGAGTGTATCTGTATATACATAAAAATTTCCAGTTCCTGGCTCTTTGTGAGGAAATAATTTGACCAACTAATAGATGAAGTGTTTGAAATCTGAAAACAATGTTTTGGTGGTCAGAGCAGCAAAAGGGGAAGGTGTTAAATATGGCTTATTAGCATTTTATGGAGAAAAAGAAATTCAGAATCCTCATGAGACCAATAGAGAGAGGGGAAAAATACAGTACACGTGTAAATTAACAGCCAGCAATCCTCGTACCTAAGGAAATATCCGCAGGACATCTTAAATCATCTAGAATTTGGGTATACTCATTAACCCATGGGAGTTAACCATCTGGCAAGTAGAATACAATGCCCTAACTAGTGTTGTTGTGTTGTTGTTTTATAAATCAGGCTGGATCCAAGTGTACTGCTTGCCTAATGGAAAGTATATTGTCATTAACATCATGTCCATTGCCAGATAACAATGCATAAAAATTATATATAGCACAAACAAAGAAGTCATCCTAAAAGCAGTTAGTGTCCATAGCTTTGATTGAAGATGTGATACAATAACTATGTGTTTAAATACAGTCTTGCAAAGATTTCCCCTTTTAAAAAGTAATGACAGTATTTACCAGCACATAGGCACAGATTTATATCTGATGTCAAATACTCCAAATATAAAACAAATGCAAATGAAAGCCATACAATGTCTTCTGTCTGTAGATTGTTTTTGTGACTGAAAAGAAATCATATAGTAGACACTCTTAAATTAACTCATGTTATATACTGATATTATATCTATAACCCATAGATTATACTGATATTAACATAGAAAGGTGTATTTATTAAACTTAATTGTCATTAGAATCAATGGTATTATTTGGACTTTGACAGACAGAAACAACAAAGATTTTACATTTATGTACATGAGATATAAGGGCATGCTTTTTGAACAAGGTTTGCTGGCACTTTTGAGCAGCTGAAAATCAAGCTGGGAGTGCCCACTCTCCTTCTCCATGAGCCACCACAGCATTGGAGGAAGTCAACATGCTAGCAGGTCTAAGACCTACTTCAAGCAAGCAGGCAATAACTTAATTCATGTTCCATTGTTTCCAAATGTTTTTTAAAAAAATTCAGAGAATTCAGGTGTAATTTGAGTTTGTGTGTGCATACAGACATGGGTGCGTTCAAAGACACAGCAGAGTGAGACAACCCTAAAGAGGGGGAAAGTCCCCCACGCCTCACTGTCTCCTTCTCTCCTGCTCCAGCAGTAGGAACTGGAAGGCTGTGAGGGGTTTTCAGCAGGAGGTGAAACAAGCCCAGTGGAGCAGGGTCTGCCCTAAGCACTGATGAACGTTGGTCATGTCCTGTCTTGTGCGGTGTTCACTTGGTGCCACACAAGCACAGGACTAAATGAGCTTCCTGGTCCCCTGGCCCAGACTCTAAGAGGGGATGAAAATCAATCCAGATGGATGGACAAAAGACTACATAAAAATAATGGGAAAGAATTTACCTGAATGATGCACTGCCAGAAACAAAGGGAAAACAGAATACAGAAAGTGCTACTATGAAAAATTAAGACCTTTGCCCCATGGTGAGTGTACACAGTAGCTGCTTGACTAGAATTTCATTTCTGACACTGTCTGTAATCCTGATTGGATTACATTTATTTTTAAAGACTTATCCAATACCCCCTTTCCCCATTTCCTTTCTCTTCTGATGTTCCCACTCTATTAATCGCCTCCCTAGTGGGATCCTAGGGCAAGAAGTGAAGAAAAGTACTGAGCCAGATCCTCATTGGTATAAATTAATGTAATTCCAGCTGACCTCAAGTTATTCCACTGGAGTATCTCAGTGTATCTAATTACAAAGATAGGTTAACTTTAACTAAGCAACAAACGTATTACTCAAATTTATCCAGGAGGTGGTTTTGGATAGTTAAGGCATTAGTAAATCTACATGGTATCTTCTGTTAAAATTAATTTTCTAAAATTAAAATCCCATTTTATCAGGAAAGTAGCACATTCAGTAGGAATATCTGTTGTCTCACAATGCATGGACATCTTTTTACTGTTAACTGAGGTAATAGATGCATCTAGGAAAATCCTGAAAACTTTCTGTTAAAGCATTGTGCATTCCCTAATTTACATAATTAATGCAGAAATTGCAGGCTCCTCACAAACTGATTATAAGCAAACAAGTGCAAACTGTCTGATTTAGTGAAGTATGACTTTTCATACCATACAACTTACTTGTTATAAAGCTATGGGCTTGCTAAGAGGATCATCGCTCCAAACAGCACTTACTAGAAATCTCACTTTCCGTATGTCAAAGCTGCAGTGCCTTTATCTCACAAAGAACTAACTTACCTACTTTACTTGTTTTGTAAATGTAGTTTTATGGACCCTCTTTAGTATCTGACAGTAAGATCTCCCAACTCTGAGACACCCAGATGAAGTACTTGAGTTAATTTTTCAGAAGTATTTATCATAAGCTATTAGGATGAGATTTAAAATTGCTAGTAGAGTTGACTGAGCTTTTAAGATTTTTCTCTAGTGTATTGGTGTAAAGAAGGATCTTGAAATATTCCCTGACTGCACAAATATCAGTCTCCTGTTCTTATTTTAATCTGCAAAACATATGATTGAGAAGACAAATAGAAGCCATAAAATACAAAATCACTTTTCCAGTGAGTCTGTAAGATTAAAATCATTACAACATAAAACTGTTCTTAGGAAAATAGATCATAGGATTTAAATGTCGTAAAATATCAAGTACATTTTTCCTTACACAAAATGAAAGGTCTAAGGTTTCCCTCAGACTTTGGATGTATCAAAGGCCTCATCTGATTCCCGAAGTACTATGAACTGGATACTTTTGGGTGGCATCGTTCTTCTTACACTACTGCATAACTTTTTGCAGTTGAATTGACATAACTCTCTTTGAAGAGAAGATAATACACCTACTCATCTCAGCACTGAGAAGGCAATGTTCCTACCAGCTGTGACACCCACAGCACGCACTTAGCTCAGAATCACAAAATCGCAGAATCCATTTGGCTGGAAAAGACCTCTGAGATCGTTGAGTCTGACCCTTGACTGCTGTCCACTTTGTCAACTAAACCACAGCACTAAGAGCCACACCCAGTCATTTCTCGAGCCCCTCCAGAGATGGTGACTCCACCATGTCCCTGGACAATCCATTCCAATGTTTGACAACTCATTCCATGAAGCAATTCCTCCTGATGTCCCGTCTGAATCTCACCTTTATCAGCTTGAGACCTGTAATCTTCTCTCTTGTTGCCTAGGAGAAGAGGCAGACCCCCATCTTGCTACATCCTTCTTTCAGGTAGTTGTAGAGGGTGATGCAGTTTTCCCTGAGCCTCCTTTTCTCCAGCTCAAACCTTTGCAGGCTCTGATAAATACAATAGGGCATCCATCAGTTGGAAATGCAGTGCTCGGCACAGCTAATTGTGAAAATCAACAAGATTTTCAACAAAATCAATCCTGGTCAAGATCATCACTTCTTAGCTCATGTGGTATTGACCAAGCTTGAACTTTTTAACAGATTTGTTATCATCATGGATGAATAAAATCAGTTTACAAGAGATGTCATTTCTGAAATCTGTACAATTAAGTGTGTGTACCAGGAGTGGCAGAACTGAATGCACCTGAATCCCTCAAGGAAAAGAGCATGTCAAGTAAATGTATGAAGAAGGCTAAGAAAAAGGTATTATATAAATCTTCTTTTAACCCACCAGGACCAAGAACTTTCCCTTCGGGTAGATTTTAAATTAGCTCATCTTCTCTCTTTTTCTTTCACAACTTCAGGGAGATTCAAGAAACCTTCCGTCTCCTATGTAGATCACAGAGAAAAGTTGAAAGAATAGAGAAATATCAGTTCATCCGTGCATGATGCTAGGCTCTAATTTTTCATATAACTGCTCATAGCATTTCTGAATTATTAAGTTTAATAAGGTCTCATGGGTGTGAATGTTTTACCCCACAGAGCTCCTCTAACTGCTCTTATGGCTGTGCACTTATAGTGAGAAATCAGCAACCAATGCATAATCTCATTTTATCCCAGCTATTGGTACAGACACTACCTAGTAAAAGTGATGGATATCTGCATTTTATAGATTATGAGTGAGTTTGCAACGGTCTGTAAAGTGGCTGCTGGAGGCAAAGTGGCTTCTTGAGGCAAAGAGAGGGGTTGGCTAAGTCTGTTACCTGTTTTCTTAATCTTATAACTTTGCTCTCAAGATTAATCCATTGTATTAGCTCTCCTTCCTCCTATGAATGGCAGAAAGACAGAGCCCCAGATATTTTCAGAAGATTATTAAAAGCTGAGACAAGAGAAGAGAGAAAATTCTTGAAACATGCTAGTTTCCACATATAATGTATTCAATGTACTAAACAGATACTTGATCTTCAGTTTCTAACTTTCACTGTTAAAATTTAGCTGTAAAGGTTATAAAAAGACAGGATCTACAAAAGCCCGTGTATTTACTTAAAATATAACACAAACACTACTAAATCTAGCTGTCTGGTAATTTTTTTTGTATGAATGCTTTTCCAGCATAAAATAAAATATTCATAGGACTCTTTCCTAAAAAAAAAATCAGTTCTAACAAAACATTTCAGATTTTCAACTTAGAAAAAGCAAGCTGTTTCACTGTAGATTGAATCAACTTATATCAAAACACCTGCTTCTGAGCACAACCAGATATTTCACGTGAGACTGGTTCAAAATTAATTTTCAGCCCTTCTTTCTCTCCTGTTAAAGCAGCAGACTGCTCCTGTTTTCCTTTTCAGCCCAATATTTGTCTGATTATAGGAATCACAAACTCTATTCTATGAGAGAAAATGTGTGTATTTCCAAATAAATGTCTACTAATTGTCCTGCATGTTTTGTTGATTACCACAATAAAAGTTTCGTCTCTTCAGTCACATCAAGACCAAACTGGACAAGATGCCAGGGGGCAAACCGCCAGCAGGAAAATACCTGCTTTTTTCCAGATACCCTTGAGTAAAAGGGTGGTCTTAAGTCTCTGATGAGAAAGTACCAATACTCTTTTTGAGGGTTCAAAAGATAATGTGATAGGAGTTTAATTCAAACTGGCAGTTCATACCAGTGAAATCCCAGCTTCAGTTGCGCCTGAACACAAGAGACATAAATGTCTGTTATACCATTGCTGCAATCCTCAGGTCCAGCTGAATCCATCTGTATGTTCTGCTCCAGCCACCTTCAGAATCCCCACTAACACCAACTGCTGCTTTGCTTTCCAACATAATATAATATAATTCTAGCCAAATCTCCAAATTCCCTTATTCTTCCTTTTTTTTTTTGTCTCCAACTTGTATACATATTCACTTAGATACATATCTAGACCATACCTACTCTGAAACGTGTCGTTTTCCTATTAGTTTGCCCCGTGTGAAGAACAACATAACCCTGTTCCTTTAATAGTCCTCTGGGAGTTATGTAAAACAAGTATAAATATGCCCATTTCACAGGCTTGAAAATTTATCAGGATACTCCCAGATCTTTGTACATTGTAAAAGGTATGTTTGCATAAAGTATGAGAAGACTACTTTTCATCAGCCTCATAATTTCACATATGAAATCCATATTAGAGAGTCATCTCTAACTGTCTTTAATGCCAAAATATTTTGAAGTATCATTTCCCACTTTTTTCCTCTCTGTTCAAGAGGGTTTCCTACTTTTTAGTCATCAGATCCACCTACACACTTGCCAATCAAGCATTAGATCTCTTAATTTCGTTTACTGAAGAAATTAAAACTCTCCTTCCCATTGAAATAACAGTTCAACATCTGAACTGCATCTGATTTCAGAGAAAGTTCAAGCTCATTTATGCATTTCAGTGATGGGAGCATTTATGCCTATCTTCATGGTTTATGAACTGTGACTTTAATAACAACCTGAGCAGTAAATGCCTTGCAGGACAGGCTCCACTGAAAAGCAAATCAAGACTTCCTTGTGACTGAAACTCCACTCTACTTAAGGGGTTTTGGTCAATTTACTGAAAAAAAAATACATAAAATATAGCAGTCCACAATGTTCATTCAGGCTCCAATGAGAAAGATCCACCATGGATTTTATTTTCTTAGATATCTCTTTGAACTCATTTTAACATGACTTATGACTTATTTTTCTGTTAATCCTATCAACCTTTTACTCCACCAACAAAAATACCAGCTGAGAGAGCGCATCTGTGTATGTCTCAGTTGCAGTTTGAAATATACTTCATTGATTCACTTCTTCCCTGTAGCTAAAAAATACATTGCCAGTTTCCCTAAGCAGTCTGATCACAACCAGCAAGTTTTACTTCTACTGTCATGTGACTGGAAATGGAATATTCCTGCAATACCTGTTTTCAAGGGTGAAGCCACAAGTATTCTTATAAATGAGGCTTACTTCACTATTTTCAAAGACATCAATCGTTTGTGAAAGACTCAAATGCAAAATGCTTTGAATGAATTGTTACCCCAGGGCTGTATACATTTTAATTAGAATTGACCCCGAATGAAGCACAAAATCTCAAATACTTAAGATGTCATTAAAAATAGTCCAAATTTCACTCCTACAAGAGATTTCTATTTAGAGAAGGAATCCAAAACTGGTTGAATTGAGATCCTACTTTCTTTCCCAGCCTGTAGAGTACACTATTCAAAACCTTGATGGAAGCATGACTTGAGCCCAAGCTTCTTGGACAATTAATTTTTTGTATAATTTTATTAACTTCATTTCAAGGTACTTGAAACTGACATTTTGCACAGAATATGAACTGTCACGTCCCATACCCGGAGTGAATTAGTGACACTACAGTCTGGGTACTGTTCTCATTTTCCAGTATCACAACAAGTAACTAACCAAACGGAAGTCAAGAGACGTACCAGTAAAAAGCATAATAAAGTAAAATCAGCATGTTTTTGGAAAGTCAGGTGTTTGAGCTGCATTATTTCTTAAACAAAACAAAATTTAAAAAAAACCACCTAAATGAAAGTGTAGATATATCCATCAAACCTGACTGTCACCCCAGTGATTGCCGAATCATTTTCTTTCCCCATTCTAATCCACAGACACCAGGGAAGAAGAAAAAGAACAACCCCCCACTCATTCCTCTTACAAAGACAAATTAGGCAGATTGAAGTCAGCTACTAAAGGAGAGGGAATATGCTTTTGCCATGTCTTCCTTGCTCCTAGGTATGGGTCCTGGCAAAGATCACATCAACAAGATCGGTCCTTCCTGGGGTGCTGGATTTTTGAGTGGTAACACTGAGGAGCTGGTATAAGGAGGGCAGTGGTCACATATGCCTAGCTAGCTAGCAGGAGGAAGCATATGGCTACCATTTGTTCCACCAACAGTGGTGTGCACACACCGCAGGCCCACAGAAGGAATGCTATTCCACTCAGCCAGACTTCCTCGCGGCTCTTCCAAGACACCCGCTTCTGCACGCTTCCCAGGAAACAAGGCAGAAGTTGGCCAAAACACTCCTCAGAAGAAAGGTTTCTTAACAGTTCTAAAGCCTTTCTCTCTTGTCCTTTACTAAGTCAAGTAAGTGCTTTGTGCTACGTTGCACAGATGGCTCCATGCTGCATGTGCACAAGTACAGCTGTTAGGTTTGGGGTGGGTTACATGGAGCTGGCAACTCTGCCTTTCAGTTGATATCTATGAAATTATCCAGCAGGCAGATTTTTAGGGAAAGGAGAGGAATCATTGTGCAATATTTAAAAAATAAGATATATACTCACACCTTTGGCACTGGATGCAAAACAATAATCTACCCCTTTACCCCTGCTTCAGGCAAAGACTCTTATTTTTTTCTCCTCGGTTTGTTTTCCTGACTCCGTCACTCACACACTGCAACTGGGTGTCAGATTGTTTAGTCTAGTATTGAGACAGCACAAGTGCTGTCATGTAGAGGCTTTATTTCTGGTTGGCTGTAGATCAGCTGGTCTTTTTAGGAGTTGTGTGAATGAGATAGGGCTGGAAAGCGCCCAAAGGTCAGGAGAAAGTGGGCTGTGCTGGCTAGTGTGTGCCTTTATGCCAATTAATCCAGACAGGTGTTTGTATCCTGCCCCCCGTCCTCATGTCTGCACACCAGGGTTTGTCACCTTAGCACTGATTTCATTCCAAGCAATACGGGCGCCTGGAGCTGCAGGTAAGTGAGACTGTCTTGGGTGAACAAACTGTGAATATTAGGGAGAATATACATACTAAGCCACTTGAGTGCCATTAGTTCTTCATTGCAAACCCTACAGAACTGATTCATGAGAAGAGGATAAAGTTCTCCCCACCTTAGTGAGAAAGAACCAGAAATCTGTTCAGCACATCTGAGCCTCAAAACTTTAGGCACATGCCTTCAGATGTTTTAATGTGGCAGTTCCTCTGTCTGTCAGATACTGAATTTGCACTGCTGTCACATGGCCTTGACTAACTCCGGTAGTCAGGATTCACATTAACTCTGTAGTGAAAGAATATTTCTGTTAGAACATTTTATCCCACTGATGTTTAAGCACTAGGTTTCACTACAGCAACTTTGTAACTCATCACAATAGCTTTTCTAAGTATTGATGTTTTAAATTATCTTTATCATTGTGTTTGAACAAACCTAATTTCCCTTTGTACCTGTACACTGATTTAATTGAAATTAGATAATTTTTACTTTATTGTTTGGTTACCTATTAACTTGATGCAGGTAACACATTCTTTATAGTTTCTCCTGCATTCATTATCCTCACCCTGATAATTCAAGTAAGGGCATTTTCTGCTTCAAGTAACTGGCAAGAAGTTACTTGGGTAAAATTACTTCACGCAAGCCTACTCTCAGAAAAAGCAGCATTGAAACAGTTAATTCAAACATAAATATGGCCAAGGTTACAATAACGCCTCTGAACTTTGGAATATGGTTCCCAAATCTCAGTAAAAGGAAAAACCTGAAGGAGCATACCCGCAGGGCTGAACATCAGTAAGCAGACATAGAGAGAAGATTGGCATCTACAGAATATAAAACAAGACTTAGTACATAAGGTGAAAGAGGTATCTAAGGTTCTCAGGGGACAGACTATTTCAGCCTTTTGAAATAAGTGGTTTAAGTCTTCAGCTCAGCTCCCTTTGTAATATAAAGCTATGTATCCTCTTTGAGTTAGACCATGCAATATTACAGCTCAAGTACATCTACTTCATATGGCTTTGTCACTATACATGAATATAGTTATATTTTTATATTTTGTGCATGTTTTTATTCTTAGAACAAAAATATTTTCAACTGTGTATATTTTAATGGTGTAATTGAAATTACATAATCATGGGGAAAATCAATAGATAAATAAGAAGTAAAGGAATATAATTAAAAATTATAGTTGAAATAAATTCTTTAATTTGGCAGATAACAATGAAGTCACAGGTATTGCTGCTCCGTGCCTCTACCTTGAATATACATCATCATGAAAAGCTGGCCCTGCCTTTCTGACTTGGCTTTGGAGAGGCAAAAGTGCAAAGTGTCTATTCTCTACTAACACTGAAAAACATAAAGTCATTAGCTTTGTCTGGCATTGGCCCGTATCTTTGGTATTACAATTGCCATGGTGACTCGGCCAAAATCACTAGTCGAGGGCATGAAATATGTGCTTAGTTGGATTCATGACTCTTATTTTTTAGGTTTTTAGTGACTTAACACCTCATGCAGGGGCTAGAATTTTTAGATTTGATGTATAAGTAAAAATTTTAGATTTTCTTGTATCTTAAAAGGGAAAAAGTAATAAAGTGGACAATGAAATTTGTAAGAACTATACTTCTAACCAGATTATTTAAGAAGGCCAGAAAAAACACCATTTCTGTGCTCTTGAAGAAAGAAAGGAAAATATATCTGAATCTTTATAGTAGTCATGATGTGCCATGTTGGTGTGCTGAAAGTCGAACATTATACATTGCCTTAGAAACCCAGCCTCCATGAGGATCAAACTTAGTCCTGAATCGATAAAGATGACAGGACTGTTCATAGGATGAGTGACTTCAGGATGACACCCTTCCAGTAGAGAGTGAAGACGACATATTTGTTTTAGCTGACAGGAAGCCCCAATTAAAAAAGCTTCTGTCTTTCTAACAGGTAGCTGTGGGAAGTCATTAGTCATCTCTGAGTTTAAATCTGACAACCATACAGTACCAGCTTTATACAGGAGCAGGTAACATAGGGTGAACTAATAAATATAGTGTAAGTACATGTACCATTGGCATCCACATGAAACCCAGCATTGATACAAAAGGAACAGCAATTATCAGTGGCTCCAAGGTCAAAAGAAATATATGCTGTTGGTGAAATCCCTGTTATCCCCAGACATGAACATAAAGGACACTGAAGGATGGCTCTTTACCACTATACGTTAACCTTTCTAGGGACAGGTTTCTTTCAGATCTTGTGTGGGTTACTCACAGTAACTGATGAGAAGGGTAGTTCTTGACACAAATTATCAAGCCACCATGGTTTCCAGCAAAATGGATCATGATGAATTATATCTATCACAAATTCAAAGGTATGACAATGTTTTTGACATCATATGTCAAAGCTCTCTCTGTTTTGTTGAATTGTTCTGTCTATCTGAACCCCGTTGGATGTGTGGTAGCCAGCTCAGAGACATCGCCACCGTGTCGGAAGTCTTTGTGTGTTTTGCATTGGAGGTGCTTCAGGTACTGTCAGTCCTGGAGCAGGCTTCAGGGATATGGAGAAAAGGGGTCTGGGCTTTGGTTTTGTTTACAAACTGAGGAAAAGAGCATTGCTGAGGGAATCCTTGATACTTTTCCAGAAATTTTAATCTAAACATATAAAAAGGGATATTTTGCTGCAAGGTCTGTGACACACAGGAATCGAAAGCAGAACAATCTGCTGTGATCCAAGTAAGTGACATCACAGTTTGTACCTGTAACACAGAAGGAAGGCTACCCTACGGAATTTTGAGTCTGAGGGCCATTCTACAATAAGAAAGGGAAAAGAAGAAACTGGCTTTCTTCTCTGCATAGTAGCAACTCATTTCTGCTGCCTATCTTGAATTTAGACAGAAGTTTGTGTTTCAAAAGTACCTCAGAGACACTCCTTAGCCAGGCATTCTTATTTTCAGTGTTTTCTCCTCCATTTCTTCCATTTGTTGCAAAAATATTTTTGTACAGCCAGTCTGTTTCTGTGGGGATTTAGCTATAGCTATAGAAATTATTTATCTGGTGCTATAATTTTAGTCTACAGGGTGTATATATGACTTATAAACTTAAGATATTTTAAAAGTAAAATGTAGAGAGTTTATTTTATTATAGTCATTTTCAAATATCCCCTTTCTCATGACAGCATTACTTTTTATGGAAATAAATGTGGCAACACAACTGTATTTTGTAATAACTGGGAATCAAGCAAAAGGAGCTGACTGATTCTGAAGATTGTGATACACTGTTTTCATAGCATTAACCAAGAAGGAATTTGGACTAAAGCAAAAGTAAAATCATAAATTATTTAAATGGTATCTAAATCAAATATTGTTTCTCCCACTTTATCACTTAGTGCTGATGGTTCTTTAGGGTCAATAGGTCTCTTCATAGGTCAAATTGCCTACATGCAGGTATCTGGTAAAGGTTCACCAAGATGTGCCCCATTCCTTTATCTTTTAGGCTTGAAAGTCACCACAGAGATTTTGTCATAGAGGAAAAAAAACAGAACTGCCACAAGAAAACTCTGTCTGTGAGAGTGACCCTCTGGGGAAGTATTGTAAAGTCAAATGGGCATTGAATTTGATGTCTTTAGCTGGCTTTTTGCACAAGACAGAGGCTGAATTCCTTTCTGATGTATTACTTTCTTCTGTAAAACATATTTATTTATTTCAAAGACTTTTGTGAGGGTTCAGTGGCATTTCTACTTATGCAGCAGCATGTCATGTGTTAAGAATGAATAGAGAAGAAGGCATAAGCAGTGTAAAATACCCCAAACAAATTAATTCAAAGTATCAATGAACAGAAATAGCATTCAAATTGCATAAATAGTTGTGATTAGTTATTAAATTCCAATTAATGTTGAGATCCTCTCGACAGTGCTTAAAAATCACAAAAGGCATGGTTCTTTTGTCATTAATTTTTAGAATATTGCAACAAATAAAATAACAACTAACTGCCTTGGACATACAATGAGCTACTGCATCTTCATAACTCAGCAGGTTTTGCAAGCCATGGTACCACTGGTAGCTCACAGCATATGCAACATCAGACCTGGAGTGTGACCATGGCATGGACCCAGCACATGTATGGGATCTTGGAAGCACCTACCAGCCTTGACAACTCATCTCTGAATCATAATTACACAGCTACTATTTTAAGCACCTTGGCATTGCAAAGTTTTGAAAGGAAAAACAAACAAACAAAAAAAAACCAAAAAAAAAAAAAAAGCAGATCTAGTGTTCTATAAGCCACTTGCATAAGGGAGAATGATATTCAGTTTCAGAAAGAGACAGTGACAGACTGACAGACTAATCCAGCAGGAGAAGTAAAAAACTGAAAGGTGTACGCGATGAAAGGGAAAAATGGCAGGTCGGAAGGCCTGGAGCTGGTGAGGCCTTAAAGTCTGAGTGGATTTTCTCTGACATCCATTCAATATGAAAACCAAATAATTGTTTATTTTCAGTCTCAACTGACAAAAATTTCACAGTTGCATACCTGTATCACGTATTCTACACATATTTTACATGGACTGAATGCCGGCAAGTCAGCAGTGTTTAACATCTTTGGCCATTTAAGTTGCTTTTCTTTTACAAACTCACTACTTGAAGAGTAAGTTTGACCTCATACATGCATAAAGTCAATCCTGTGCTTAAGTTTTTATGGGATTAGGTCTTTCTGAAATCTTGATTATTTAAAAAGCAGAAGTCTCACAGCCAAGTAAATTCACTTTGCATTCTCCACATATTTTAATGCAGAAATATTGTAGAATTGAAGCTTCAAAAATACTCTCAGACCTGGAGGAAATATTTTTTATCTAGATCAATGTTGACCTAACAGTTTTAGTAATTTATCAAGAGAAGAGCTATAACTCTATTGTAACTTGCCTGACAATAAATACTATGGTAATTTCCAAGGACAAATTTTTTTGTTGTTGATCATGAAGTACTAAATTTTTAGTCACTTCTCCCTCTGGATTAAATAAATACTATTAGTTTTTTCAGTTGTGTACAGTAAATATGGATTTCAAGACTTGTTTTTCTGCATTTCTTAAAACATTTATGAACTTTGAACAGATGAATTTGTTTTAAGCATATTTTTTCATTTTAACACTTTTCCCTCTGGTTTTTAATACGAATATCATTCATCACATATTGAATAAAGCAACTTTTACTTTATTTAATGCTTTGACCCAAATCACATTGTCTCCATAAATATTTTACAGTCTATGTGCAACAAAAGCATGATTACTAAACTCAGGTCTGCACTTGTAGGTAACATATTCTAAAAAAACCCCAAGAATTTTCCCTTCTCCTGTTTTGAGAGAATTGATGTTACTAACTGTCCAACTGATTAGAAGGGATTGCATGTGCAAATATATATGTATACACATACATAGATACACCACACATATATATATATATATACACATATATGGCAGTCTATGTATCTCTGTATATATAAATGTATGCCTGTGAGTGTATACACATATATTTTAACACTTAGTCTACAGGGATAGGCTGTTGGAAATGTGTAGCAGGTTTTTTTGCCAAGTTTCTGTCTATATTAAATCCATACATACACAAAACAGAAAATATTACTCATTGTATGTCTCTCCAGTAGATTTTTAGTGAGTCTGGGAATGAATTTCCAGACTTGAATCACGGCTGCAAGTACAGCTGCATGTCTGGCAGAGGCTGAGTCTTTGCTGGTGGTTGAATTGAATGGGCAGATGTAGTTTAACAGCTACTTTAGAATTTGAAGAAATTATCTTCCTTTTTTAATTTGTCCTGAATTTTGCTAGGCAAGCACAATAATGCCAGATGGATGTTCAGAAAGAAGTAAGCTGAACAGCAAGGAGCAAAATGGGAGAAGTGGTGAATCTCAGCCTGTTATCTCAGGGATGACAAGAGGTGGAGAGTTTTACTGGCACTCTTCTCAGGTCATTGCTCGGATGCATTCGAGCTTCCACTTTTCAGAGATACGACTGACTGAATTAAGTGAAATAACAGACTTTTTTCTCATTCTGAATACAAGGAATAAGATTAGAACAGAGCTGGATGGTATACATGCAAATCCAAATTTGATTTCCTTTACTAAGCATTTCATTTTGGATTATAAAGGCACAAAAGAAGGCAGTTCAAAAAAACAACAAGCTGAAAAAGGGATCATTTCAGTTTAATCCTGCTGCCAGTCATGAGAGGTGGAGCATCATGGTTCAGGGGTCAGCCTTCCACAAGTCCTGCCTTCATGCCTCAATCCTCTCTGGTTTTCCTTAATTAAAAAAAAAAAATATTTACTGTAAGTCATTGATGTCAATGACAGACATTATTTTGTACACATGGAAAGTACATCAAACAATCAATGTTAAATCTGATTGCTTAATATTCCTGACTTTCTTCTAACAACCCATCTTTGGGAAGTTGTCTTCACCAATTCAAAGTGACTAACACTTCCTGCAAGCCCATGTGGATATGGTAACTTGGTGTAAAGCCATTTTGATATTAAACTACGTATTAGCATTTTAGTCTAGCTACAACCCTAGCTTGATAAGACATTTTCTGAAGCCAATAGAAGTTTTCAATTGACTTATATGAGGTAAAATCGGGATGAAGCTGAACCTGGACAGTTTGTTAAGGACTCCTGGTTTGAATTTTAATCTTCCTGCTATTTGCCACCAAAAATATACAGGCACTGGCCCAAATGTGGCTTTAATGCAGCCTGGAAGTGTTCCTGTTGGGAGTTACTTCTCTGAAACTGCTGTGGCTGTCTTCTTTGGTGCGACACAGACAATTGCTTGAGCCTATAAGTTGTTATTTTCAGAGGAATCCCTTCGGAGGTTTCCTCCCATTCCTGGTTTGCCCTAAACCAGGACAAGTCCATTTACCATGGCTGAGACTACTGTGAGAGTGTTATCACACAGGTATCTGTGTCCTCTATAGTGAGTTTGGCATTTGGGGATATTTTTTGTCTTTTTTCTTTCTTTAATAATTAATTATTACTAAGAATTAATTTCATTACTAAGTGTTTAATACCTAACTAAGAACAAAACAACAACAACAACAACAACAACAACAAAAGGGAAAAACGGGGAAAAAAGGGGGGAAAATCCCTAAACCACATTTAATCCCATTATACACAGTAGCACTAATGCTAATGCTTTCTTATGAATCCAGACTTCTCTCTACTCTTCTTGCTGTGTTCCAGATCGCAACAACAGACAGCCTTCCTCTGCTTCTAATAAAATGTAAAAGGCTTTCTTCCCTCACCAGACAGCACTGCAAGGTCCACCAACAGTTTTTCTGCAGGGGAAAGACATGTAATCTCTCCTTCTGCACTTCCCTGCCTCAGCCACTTCTAGTAACAGAGCAAGCCAAATCTCTTTTCATAACCTAAGTCTCACAGGAAAACATCACAAGGGAAAGCACAGCTTGAGCCTCTGGAACACACAAAAGCAAATCCCATCAGCAATTGCCTGGTTTAGGTTCATCCCAGTTCAGATACAAACCATGCAGAGAAAATATTACAAAAAGTATTCAGCTACCTCAGATAAATAAAACCCTGCTTCTGTGATTGATGTGAGCTGAATAATCAGGCTGCTTACAGCAATGCATCTTACAGCCATCTCTGTCAATAAAACCAAAGTGAATGTGAATAGTAAACTGCAGATCGGCTGCAGTAAGCATTTCCCAAACAGTGAGTAAAAGCACTTAATTCCCTTGCAAACTTGAAAACCTGCCTTTGAGTTAACTTCTATAGTCATTGAAATAAACAAAATTGAATTTAAGCTAATTAAATAAATGTGGCTTACAACTCTTAGATATCCTAAAATGTGAATAATATTGTAACATAGTACAGAGTAGAATGATAATTTTTACATTGGACACTGCACAATAATTATACTGTATGTACCATGGGCTAAATATAACAAGAGTGGTGTGTCAGTATGTTATTCGTAAGATTTTAGTAATTTGTGGTCATACCGGTTGCACTTTAAAACATGATTAAAACCTTAAAACATGATTAAAATTTTGTATTGGACTTGGGTGAAAAATACCAGTTATTCTTAGCTGCTTCTCTGCAAAGCTCTGCCATATAAAAGGCAACTTTTATTAATTGAGGTGGTGTGATTAAGGAAGATGGGGGAGGAAGGAGTCCTTACAAATGAGTTTCATGTTTGTGCATGGTTTGTTTATCTTCTCTCACCTCCACTTTGAGCTGCGGGTTTGGAGTGGGGGCTGGCAGCTGGCAGCTCATCATTACAGGCACACACTGTCCCATCTGCACCGCTTATGGTGGCGAGGTCGCATGGGGTTTTACCCAAACAGGCTCTCAGGGGTACAATAACATACCTCTTGATTTGGCTGTGAAGTTATACTTATTATTAATAGACAAGATAAGAGGCTGGGGCTCTATTCATCCATTTTAGTGCTAATTATTCAGCTTGATCTGAGCCGATGATGATACTGATAGATAACTACACCACATTTACAGCTATAGCAAGCACTGGCCAAGAACTTTGGCTCATGCTGCTGTTTGGTTTATCTGATAGGAAGGGAGGAGGAAAAAAAGAAGCTGCTCTGGTTGATTAGCAATGTGTTGCATGGGACCATTTATAATGAAGCATATAATTTAAATTTTCCTTTACAAATGAGTCCAACTCTCTTTGCAGGCTGCAGGCTCTGTTAATTGTCACAAACATTGCTTCCTTTTTTTTTTTTTTAAACATTATTAGCTCTTTGGCAAGATCTTCATTGTTGACTAAAAACTTGGCATGATCAGGGCTTGCTGAATAATTTAGGTTGTTGGCAGCTGGAGTAGGAGAACACACACACATCCAGGCAGGCAGACGTGCTGCTTGAGCTCTTTATATAATAGCATTGTATACAAAGCAGAGTATAGTCAGAAGTGACTTCTGGGTCTGTTTATAGGTAAACAGTGATGTTAGTTTTACAGAAAAAAATGAGGGATACTTCAAACTGTATATTATATGTGAGACAGATGCACTGCTGATTGTTCAGATGACTCCCCTAATCTCTGACTTTCACAGAATGTGATTACTGCAGATTCTGAGGAGTAGCACTTCAAGTATGTTTCTGTGCACTTTGGCACTTTGAGTCTGGTGTATAAACACCACTGAACATAATAATGAATCTGTGAGCTTAGCCAGAAAGAGAACTCCTCACACTTTTCCTTTGTTCAGTAAATGTGTCCCTATTGTACTGTCAGTCACAGAGAAAATGTGCAGCTTGAGAGGTGTACATTTCAGAATTACATTTGTGTGCTGTATGAACTCCCACTTTTAGCAGTGTCTAGAATAGAAGTAAAACACATAAAACCTGCTGCCTGTACCTTGGTGCAGGGCGCCCAAAGCATTAATGATGAGCACTGGGTAGATTTTTCCAAAACAGTCAGCTCCCACAGAAGTTCCTCCTATAAATTTTACGTAAGAGACAAGTGTCAACATGCACTTCTTGTCTCGTTCACATACCTTTATGCTGTACTTAGCCACCACTATCATGACGCCTTATGAAATGTTTTGTTCACGTCAAAGTTTGAGCAGTATTGAATGATCGGGAGAGGAATCCAAGAAAAATAAAACATGAGGGCCCAATTCTGAGTGTTTATTATCCTTTTTGTTTCCTAAGCCAAATAATGCACTGCCTCTTTACTTTTCCAAGTTGCCACTCTCTTCCCAGGAAAGTCTTTTCACTTCCATGCTCCTCATTTCTTAATTCCACTTTAAATCCTTTGAGGGCCTCTGCTTTCCCAGGCCTTTTTCTTTCTGCCCTCAAGCCTTGGTCCCTGGAGAGGGAGGACTCCACTAGAAAATGTCTCATGGATTTCTGTGACAGCCACTTGACAGGTATGATAGAATATAATGAGAAATGAATAAAACACTCTCACAGCAGTCTCAACAGAGGGAGTGTAACTGAGTTAGGCTGGGGATGAACAGGCTCTCCTCCTCCCTCACAGGCATCTTAGTCTTGTAATCAGTGCTGGGACACAAGGTGCGAAAGGTGGCTGCAAGGACACAGTGTGCTCTCTTGACAATTTTCATGGTTATTAGCTAAGAAAGACTGAGCATTGTTAAACCTGGAATGTCTCCCAATTACGCTGTGACACTTCTACACTAAACAAGAAGTATCAGGGTGAATATTACCTAAGCACTATAACACAGACTCCATTCAGAGATGCACAGACCTACATGTTTCCCAGAAGAAGCATCAGATAACTGTCAGAGTGGTGTTCCTGCAACATTACAACCTTTGCAATCATGTGGGAAGCATTTTTGAATTGCCTACTGTATGGCATTCCAGTTATTATTTACTGTATAGGTTTTACTACTTAATAGTAGCCAGCACAAATTCATCTATAAATGTCCTATGCAGCTTGGAAGTCTGCTGATGAACCCATCTATCATCATAAGGAATTTATTTTATGAGACTGTCACAATTACATACTTAAAGTATTATAAATAAATGAGTACACCAATAACTTTCCTTTTTTTCCTAGAAAACAGCACAAGTATCCAAATCATTTGTTAAGAGATTTTTAGGAATTTCTTCCAATTAATTTCAGATGTGTGCAGGAACTGAGTGCTTATGTATACTGCCATATTAAGGCATATATCAGCAATAACACCTATGTGTGGGAATGAAGGGAAACGCGTGAAAGGCCCGATCCACATTGACACTAACACATGAACTCTAGGTATATGGAAAGTCTCAGTGACTTAATTCTGAATACTCACCCTGTCGAAACTGAGCACATGCCCAAGTGGTTTGCTGTATTGAGACCATATTTAGCAGTTGGTTTTAGTTAGCTGTGTTGTAGCTTAGGAAGTCAGTGGGCTCAGCAACTGATAGCAACTAATAGACTCTCTGCACAAACAGTTTAAGGGTCTCCTTTCATGAGAACAAACTGAGGAAAATTTTCTTACATAAGTTCAGAATTTTTGCAGGAAGAAATTGTGTGCCCACAGTTTGAATTTTTCAGCACATGACCCAATCATTTTTCAGTTAGAAATATTTGAGTTTAATTCCTCAAAATGTTTGGAAGTAGTGAGGAGGTACACAAGATTTGGACTGGAAGTTGAAAGAACAGGGAATCAGAGAGTGTTAAAAATATGCCCCATTATTCTTTATAACAAAACATAGCCTTAATAGTTTCAAAAAAAAAATGAATGATAAATACCAAATTCAAAAACTTTACTGGTAAAACTATGGATATAGTTTTGTGCAAACTAATCTCCAGGGAAGATAAGAGAAAGAAAATCATGGAAGGCAAATGACTGATGCACTTTCCCTGCTTTCTTTGTCACAATGAAAAGCATATTTCTTCTAACAGAGCAGTGGCAGCTCTTATCTGTATGAGCACGAGAGCCTCTAGAGCATGAGAACCTTTTAATAAAGAAATCTATTCTTTTGTTATAAATCATTCATTGGGCAAGAAGAGACTCTTACATTAGCAGTGTTACTTAGTTTGATGAATCTCATAATGTTACAGTTTTAACAACAGACCCATAAAAAGGTTGCTGCTCATACTTGAGCCCAAAGCACAGCAGTTATATACAGGCACATGGCTACAAAATGTCCAGGATGAAGAATTAAAAGGCTGGGATTGATTAGCATTTACAAGAAACTTAACAACCAAAGGCTCTGTAATCTGTATTGGAGTAACACAATGTTGAGCTGATTTTCTATTTTTTAATGAGTACTCAGCTATGATCCTAGTGTCACTGTGACAGAGATGTTTGATGTTGGGGTGGAATAAACTGAAAGCATCATTGACTGTGTCTGATCTTTCATGTGTGTCTGCCACAGGAATGGTAAATAGAATTCCTGAAAATGAACCCTGAGGTGAGTGCTGGGCAATAGAGGATCACTTCCTAGATAAATTTCACTGGGGTACAAATGAAAGTCTTGTCTACACTATTGTGAAAATTTTATTGCCAAAAAATAGAAACGGGTTGCACAAGTATCTATTTGGTTTGTATTTGGTTGTTGTTGGGTGGTTTTTTTTGCCGAATGACTATGTATATTTAGCCACTCCAGCAAAAATATCCACATTTGACATCCACACAAGGTGGTTATATATACATGTTAGTGGACCAGACCTGGTCAAAAAAATATATTCTTGCAGAATCTTTGACTTGACACCAACAATGTGAGGACAGATGGTTTAAATACACTATTTTATATAAAGACCAAAAAGAAAATTTCCTATTAGTGAAAAAGTATATCACAAATGGCTTGAACATGTCCTTCTGGTCAATTCTGAGCCATGCAACAAGGTACAAAATACATAACTCTTTTTTTTTTTTTTTTTTTTAAGTGTCAGACTGCAAGTGTTGCTATAAGTTTCATTGCTAATATTTTAATTAATGGACTAGAGAAAGACATTTTTTTGTCCATAACAGACTCCAGGTTGTGAAGGTGGAGAATAAAGATAGATTTCACTGGAGAATAAGGCTAATTCTCTCATATCTATCAATCCCTAAGGGTCTAAAGTCCCATTAAGCTCCAAAGGTATCTAGTCAGCATCATTAAGGAGACCTAGAGAGCTGTTCAAATAACCAGCCAGAACCTCAGCTGAGACAAAGTACCACTCCAGATTCTACTGACTGCACAGGAGGGATCTTCCCTGGCTGTGGTGGAAGACTGGACACCCTGTGGGAGCTCAGTGTCTATGTACCTAAGCCAGACATCCTTAATGTCAGTGGCTGAACATCATCTCCAGATTTAGCTGTTTAAAAATTGCCTGGGAAGAATCACCCTTTGTAATCTTTTACCCAGTATTTTAGATGGGCAGTGAAACCACTGAAGTGCAGAGTCTTAAAGACTTCTCTGCTTCAAGCAAGAAATAGGAACATGAATGGCCACCTCAAATGCACCAGGGGCCAATTATACACCTGGATTACAAAATGGTAGAACAACTGCACAGCATATAAATGTATCAGTATAGTTATACAATTTTGGGGCATAAGAAAGGGAATAACTTTGCATCCTACCCAGATGTGGATCTCCTCAGGGGTTAGAGGACATGATGCAAACTGCCATTCTCCAAAGCAGCTCAGAGTCTCTTCAGGTTTTTATGGACTTGTCTTTCGATCGCGCTCTTTAAAACCACTTTGGAAATGCTGAAAACAAAAGATGTCGGCATGACCAAACTTTTTCAACAGAAACCGTTTGACAAGCTAGTGAATAATTCTGGCACTGCTGAAGCAGCATTTGTAGTGAACAGAACTTTTTCCTTCTTCAAAGACACCTGTCTCTATTATTGTTTCTCTTCCTGTTTTGCCTTCTACCTCTGCTCTTTCATGGTGGCTTCTTGAATTTCTCACTTGATGTCAAATTTTACTGTTTAATTTCAGAGTTTAAAGCAAGGCTAGTTCACTATCAGTGCTAGACTATGTAGGAAAATTCTTACTCTTCTAAAACTGTTAGTTCTTCTTGAGACAAATTTCAAAGTCTGCAAATTTTTGCTACAGCATGGCACAATCATTTTACTCTCTTTATCTTGTATAAATTGAACAGTTTATGTAATGAAACCTTTAATACACAGGCCAGAGTAGCACTTCAGGAAACAACTGTAGATCTGGCCAACAAGTGGAGTTCCCTGTTCACAGGAATAGATTAGGGGCTGGTCTTGTTTGTGTTTTAACTTAAGGGCAGAAGAGGGGGTAACTACTGTTTTATTGTGGTCTGGATTGGACAGAAACTTGAATATTTAGAAATTTTTAATGAACAGGAAATCACAGACGTGTGAAGAATATGATGTGTAGTATATGCAGTAGTAGCTTTCCAGAAGTGCTAATTAGGTCTAGAGCCAGAGCTGGAAGCATGTAATAAAATTAAGTCTAATAAAAGACACTAGTAATTGTAACCAAACAGAAAAACCAAATAAAACAAAACAAAAAGGCAGAAATAATCTCCCTGTTTTCATTATGCTGGATAGAGTCCAGTATTGCAAATCAGCAAGCTGATCTTGGAGGCTGGTCTGCACCAGGAAAGCTGCAAACTGTGCTCTTCATGCCTTCTTAAGGAAAAGAAAATAAATAAGGTATTTCTAGCAGTTTTAAAGTCTCATTTTTGTTTGTTTGGGTTTTTTTTTTCCTTTTGCTTCCCCTCATGAAGGACCTCAACACACTTAACTCAGACTGAAATTAATGCAAGGGTGAGGGCTCTGGGCAGCTCACAAGTTCAAGAACTAGCTAAACAAAACATGGTTTTGATATTCTTTCTCTGTCCCTTGAATAATAATTCTTAAATAGACAATCTGTCATGACACGTAAGTAACCAATAACAAAGTCACACTACATCAGCACATACCACACAGTTAATACAGTTATTTAACTCTCTCAATTCTAGAAACCATAGTTCTAGAAACTTTGGTTCAAAATGAAGACAGAAAACACACTTCTAAGAAACCAGCCTCCCTCACATCTACCTGTTTTCTAGTAACAAACAGCAGCTTCAAAAGCTGAGGTAACAACAAGTCTTGTGCGTAAGAAGTATGCCTGCTAAACATTGCTAAAATCTTGGCAAAATATGGCAACTGTCCAGTTGAAGTTGACAATCAGGCATTTAGCTTATGTTGATCTCACCTGCCACATCACTGAATTCTCTCTTGCCCCCGTGTTATTAAACTGTAGTGTCATTGTAGGGCTTAAGTGTTTGGGAGCTGAAAATAGGTTCTACCAGCAATCTTGGGCAACAGTGGCCTATATTTATATGTATATCAACTTTAATCCCCTAATTGACGGGATTTTCACCCTGTCAACCCCTAATTAGGGGTTTTCTCCTTTCAAAGTCCTGTACTAGGGTTTAAAAGATGAGCGGAACCTGTGGCTTCGGTCTTCAAAGGAGTTTATTCTATTTCTTATCTCAAGGCCTTACAGCAGACTCAGCGCACTAAAGAAATGCAGCTACAGGAACACGGACAGAGGATCCAAGGTCATTTTTAAAGATTTCTAATCCAATTAACTCTTAAAGCGTACATATTTACAGTTTTGTACCAACAACTACTACCTATTTTAGACATGCAATTTCTACATCAAATCCATTCTACCAATGTCTTTGTGCCACCGTCACAACAGAAGATGGAGTAGAAGAAGATGAAGAACATGAGACATTGCCCAAAATTTTCCATCTTGCTCTGATCTACTTCCATACTAAAAACCCAAAACTACAAATTTTCACCCTGTGACAAACTAAACTATTGTTTTGTTTTTCAATTCATCTATGAGTGTTGGAAGTTTTTCTCATGGACTAAGGTCAAAGACACTGCTTTCCTGGGGTCCCAGCCAGGGTCTCAGACCCCCCAGGGCAGTTAGAGGGGTTTTCCATATGCCCTGGACTCCAACACCTAATGTAGACAATTGTAACTCAGATTTCAAGTTTTCTTGGCCATTAGAGGATGATTTCCTGTATGTTAAAGCATCAGTCAAAATATGGACAGTGCATTATTTTGGTGGTGTGGCTATGAGGTGAAGTTTGTATCAAGTATCTGGAAAATAACCTGTGTTTTTGTCAAATAAACATGCAATTGTTAGGAAGGCAATTCACATATTAATAATGAGAATGGTCACACTGAACACCCAGAGAAGAAAGTCTCCTGGCACTTTAGTTTCTGCTTCTTCTCTTCCTTTTATCCACTAGCTCCTTTTTGCCATCTCCTTCGTGCCTCTAGCCATTATAGTTTTGCCATGTATGTAGCTGACAGACCTTTTTTTAAACAAAAGGCTGCAGTGACTCCAAGTGAGCAGGCTGGTTAGATTAATTGGGAAAGCAACAGAACTCATCCAATCCATTGGATGTGCTCCATTTTGTCCTGTCTTTGAAATGAAGATTGTCTTTCCTCACTGTTATTCTTCATGAGATACCAGACAGAGGAAGGGAGAATAAAGAAGTGAGTGGGGACTGGGGGAGGACACCCCCTTCCCCTCATGTTCTGTGGGCAATGTTATTATCTTGCTACTTTTAAAGCTCTCTCCCCTGTGTGCCTACATGCTTTAGTCTCCCCTCTCTTTACTCAGAACTAAACCAGTAGGCTACCTACAGCATATGCTGATGATGGGTAGTCTTTCAGCTGGTCCTGGGCACTGGTTTCAGAGCAAAGCAAACTGCTGGCAGCAAAATGCTTGAACTCCTGGGTTTTGAAGTTTCAGGTTCCCTATCAAAGTAACAGATATTAATCATCTGCTACGAGACTTTCAGCAGAAGGCAGACAGTTTTCCCAGTGGTATCTTCCTTTTAAAGGGAGTGTAAGAAAAGCAAAAAACCATTTCAAAAGACTTAGGATTGAAGAAAATAGCTAGATCCCAGTGGATAAAGAAAACCAGAAAAGTAAAAAGTTTTTCAAAGGATTAAAAGCAAGCTATTCTTTAAGTCTTGCAAGATTCTTGCTTTATTTTATTAAAAGGTGTAAGTAGCCAGAGACCTAGAGCTCCACATACTTGGCATTTGTAGACATTTCTCCCTTAGTTGTCATGTTTTATATATCTTGATCCTTTCTTGTTATTACTCTTGATCATATCTTCATCTGGATAAAGTGGGTTTCAAGATACAAGACTAAAAAGGTTAAGGTAGGCATAATTAAAAAAATGTTAGCTGTGTGCTATGAACAGCAGAGAAACTCTAAAATTATTATTGACCATAATTTGAAGGGATGGCCA
This sequence comes from Donacobius atricapilla, assembly GCA_013397315.1. Lineage (NCBI taxonomy): Eukaryota > Metazoa > Chordata > Aves > Passeriformes > Mimidae > Donacobius > Donacobius atricapilla. The sequence continues at coordinate 36,984 of WBMY01006215.1, read as the reverse complement.
TATTTCTACTGTTATGGAAATCGGCATCTCCTTTGGCAATTCTCATCATGATCTGTCCAATTCACATATATCCTTTAGTTAAATAGAGGATGTTGTATAATCCTTTAAACACCTTCCAGCTGATACAAGCACCACTTTTTGTACAAGTCAAAATACTGTCTTCAGGGGGACAGTGGTATGTATTCTGTGAACAAAAACTTAATGAAATACAACAACTTTCTTCCTTCACAGCAGAACACAATACTGGATAAAGTTAAAAAACATGAATCTGATTTATTGTCTTCCTCTGTTCTATAATAAATCCAAAGTAACTTGTGAAAGTCCATGGACTATTACTGATTCAAATATTTATAATGGTAATCAGTTCTGGATGAATTAATTTTTTCAGAATTTAAACTATAGACTACTTCTGTGCAAGAGTCAGAAAGAGATATCTCTGCTCTACAACATCTCTAGCAGAACTAATTAGAGACAGATTTTTACTTGTTTGTCACAAATCTGTTATTTGCTACACATCTGCAGAAATTACTACAGTACATGAAAAATAGTGAGCCTTGTCCATAGTTTGGCTCAAAAAGGTTGGAAAAACTCTCCTGTGTAATTGTTCAGTTTTATCTTGGAACACCAGAAGGTATCAGGCTCATATCCCTGGTTTTATCACAGAAAAATTGCTATGTTGTGAGCTTATGAGTATGCTTTTTGAAGAATCTAGGTGTTATGGTGTTTTGCCCAATTAACCCACAATAACACCAGAATCAAATCAAAATTCTTCGGTTTTTTTGTTTTTTTTTTTCTTTTGTTATCAACTAAAGTCTTGGGTGCTTGAATATTTGGAAAGTTTTTGTTGCCCTTTTATACATTTCTATGGATAATAATGGTGTCCTTTCACAACACTTACAATGGCAAAACAAGATTACTTTCTGACAATCTTTATTGCAAGACACCTTAGGAGAACTCCTATCAGTTAGTAGGCCATCAGCTAAATACCTGAATCCAGACCTGTATTACTTTAAGCGAAAGTATGGAAAACTTGGCTGAAGCTCCAAGTGTGTAAATGAACCTACATTGTGACTGCTCCAGTTTTAGTTCTTGGCTTCAAGTGAAACAGGAAGTTGAAATTTCGTGGAAGAATTTGCCATGTTCACAGAAAACAAGTATAGGGTGAAATACAGCAAGTCGCAGCAGTAAACATGTCCACTAAAGGAAAATAAACTGTGGAAAGTTATTTAAAATCAGCATTTAAAGCTTTCCAAATTCAATATGCATTGAGCAAGCAAAGCAAGTGCACCAGGCCATAGAGTACTAATAAACTTCTGATTCCCCTGCCTAAGCCTGAGTCACTCTGGCCTTTTGCATTTGAATGTATCATGTTGATGATGCTGCTGTAAACCTTGGACCTCAATTACTACATGATAACAGGTTTTTATTGCATTACCCTTTCCAGACCTGAGAGCTTGGATTTCCCTGCACTTAGGCACTGAGACACAGCTGGGAGATGGTCTGCATAACCAATTAGTAGATTACTTCTGAAAATATATATTCTGCACCACAGAGGCCTAAAAATGATCCATCAGCTCTAGCTACCTGCTGCTGCCACTTGAGAGGAGGGAAAGAGGGAGAGAAAAAAGATTTGGCTATATCTCTATAATTGCATAAACAATGCATCATTCACTTGACAAACTATATTAATAGCACCCTAGAGGACATGCTCTGAACATGCAAAATGCAGCAAAGCACTTGTATTTTATGGCAAATCTTTTTAATTTTTCAGCTAAAATGATAATAAATATTGATTTTCCATGTACCATTACTGTATCTAGAATACTTCCTGGCAGTGTCTGTGAAATTTATTTAAGTCATTTGGTTTGAATTTTTAGGCATCAGCTGTATCACATCAAAACAGAGAGGTTGCTTTCCCAGAATTATGGCTTGTGTGTTGTATCCAGAATTTCTAAGAAAATGCTTTACGTTTCCCTCTGATGTTCCTTGCATTTATGAAGAAACTCTGATTTTAGGGTTAGCTGTGGAAGAGACACTGCCAGGGATCTATCAGCAGAGATTTCCAACACACAAGGATAAAGGGCTCTCCCTCAGAAAAAGGGTTTTGGAACAGAGGAAGCGTGAGAAATGGTAAGAGTGTGGTCAAATACATGGCACTTTGGATGGTATTATGGAGGCTTTGTCCAGCTATGTGATACCTGTGAAAGAATTTCGTCTGGACTACTCCTCTTGCCCAATGTTTGAATTGTGAATAAAGCTTACCACACTTGTAAACCCATTGGAGGCCTGGGATCATAAACACTAAAGCCAAGAGCCCATATTTCTTGTAGGTATTTAATGCTCAGTTGGTTTCAATATCACCTAAGATCCCTCTGGCAGCAAGGCTTAGGAGTTATTACTAATAATGATTATCATATGAGACACACCAATTCTGAGAGGAATCAAGGGACACAATTAGCCCAAATATCACTCAGCACCACGCCTCTCCCCAGGTTTGAAGGGCTGTGTCAGAAGGCTCTGAGTTCTTGCCTTCCCACAGCAAATTCTTTTTGTCCATTCCAAGTGTATCAAAAATAGGCAGGAATCCCCAGTCTTCTCTTTCCAGGCAGAGAGGAGTGGAAGAAATGAGTAAAGGACAGAGCTCTGAGAAGCCCAGAAATTTACTGAATGGAAGAAAGTGGGTTGTTTGTGCAATAGCCCATTTTGTTTGGGATGGGTAGCTCTGCATATTTTCATGAAATCAGCCCAGTGGCTGGGATACAGCAGCACCAGTGCACATCCACTGCCCAACAGAGACTCACTGTGACTCCAGTCTTCTCAAACAGGCTGGAATTACCATTCTCCCCAAGACCACCTGTGTAGCACACACTCTGCAGGCCAATGCTCCTGGGATCTGTGCAATAGCCTCTACATGTGCTGGAGGCATCATCTGCATATGGGCAGAGACATATATAAAATTTCCCATCCTGTTTCAAATCGATTGCCAGATGTCCAGAAATCCCTGACAATTGTCCAAAATCTCTGAACTCCACCCAGACAGGATTGCCAGGTGGAAAAAGTAGATGTATCCAAGAAAACTTAATGGTAACCTAGGAAAAAAAAAACCTGTCAGCAAAGCAGGGAAGAAGAAAATGAGAAATATGGACATGAGAAGGGAGGAATGAGAAATACAAAGTTTTAGAAAAGAATGAATGTAGTTTGGATCAGTCAAATACTTTTGCTCTAACTCAAACCTTAAATTTAAACATAAAGAAGTCATACCAGTAGCATGAAGACTCAAATAAAACAGTTCAGAGAGCAATGAAAACAGCTAGATCAGAAAGCAGTCAATATCTGTGTGGGTTTTTGTTTTGACTAACATATGGGACCAGATTAATGTATAAAAGTTGCAGATGGTCAGTATTACATCACCAGCAGTCAAAGCAATATTCCTTCCTTCCTTCCGTCCTCTGAACCAGAGCTTCACCTCTCACATCTTAACATGTAAACTTTACTGCCAGAGGAGCTGGCTGAACAAGCAGAAGCCAAGGATTTCCACAAATAATTAAAGCATAAAAAATAAATAATAAATGATAGCTGCCAGAGAATATTCTCTCTACTGCAGATATGGAAGGAAGGTACACAGGAGACCTAAGATAATCAAACATGCTCTTTTTTTTTCGAGTCACAAACTCATTTTGCTTTCTCCATTCCCGCTCCCATATATTCATCATATGTTTGGCTGATTCTATAAATACATAGAACTGGACCCCAGGAGGGTCCAACTCTGCCCTCCTTTTGCTAAGCAACGCTTACGTGAACAATCACAGTGTCTATAGTGGGATGATTCTCATGAGTAAATTACCAGCCAGTGTCAGAAAACACTGCAGAATCCTGTGATGTGTGCATTGTTTCTGTTGAAAAAATAAGGCACATAAATACTAAACTAGGAAGAACTTGAAATTCTCACATTTTTGTTATTATGGGAATGTGCAAATAAGGCAGAATAACCTCCCAGTTACTCTTTTCGGTTATTTTGTTGTGTTTGGATTTTTTAAGTTCAATATAAACCTACAAGGTGGAAAAGACCAAGAGAGAAGTAATTTACAGACTTTTATAAATATTTAGGAGGGAAAAAAATCAATCTCCAGGGCTGAGTTTTCCTTGGGAAAAACACTGGGAGACTTCCTTCATTTTATAGCATATTTTCAATTATTGTTTTAAAGCATGCCTGCACTTGAATGTGATACAGCCTTACATGATACATTCTTACTGTAATTTTTTTCTGCTGAACCCTTGCCTTATTCAGCACTCGTGATAGACAATGTGCTGGAGAGACATCAGCTGCAGTGGTCATTATTTTTAATAGATTCCCTGAATCATCTGGAGCAAAAATAAGATTATTAGTGAATAAACCAGAAGACTTCAGGAAGATGGCTTGATGTTTATGTGCAGCTTTCATTTTTTAGATAATTTTGAATATATGTTGTATAATTGTTGAGGTTTGTAACAAAGCGCGTTTGAAGTTACAACTCCCATTTCTGACATACAGCCTATCATCCTCTGCTCTGCTGCATTCCAGGACTGGGAATATCACCAAGCTCTACACCAAGGGAGTAGCTTACAATCACAACAGGTGTCTCAGAAACAATACTGCAGGGTGGGTACCCCATGGCCAGGGGGTTTCACTGATACTGGCGGCAGACAAATAGTGAGAGTCAGAACACTTCTCTTCTGTTTGGGGCTTTAGAAAGGTGTCTGCTCAAAAATACAGAGACCCTATACAAACACTCCCAAGTGCTCTTTATTCTCCTATACTCCTTCACACCCAGCCAAAACCTCCAGTTTGTTCCTGGCTTCATTTAGCTCTTTTCCCCCCCTTCTGTCTCTTTTTCCATTTACACTTTCATCACTTGTTTCCTAGGCTCTTTCTGCAGATATTTGAGTCAAATGTGTCTCCCCATGAGCACTAGTTTTACTCATCAGATCTTTCTCATGTCAGCTCCTCATATTCCCATAACCCACTCACCTAGCTAATTGAATTTCCATTGAATTTTCATTCAACTTAGCACCATTTTTTTAGTTGGGTTTCAGGTGCTCTTTCCGCTCCAAACCCTTAGCTTCAATAACTCTCAGCCCCTATATGCCTTCTTTTTTTCTGCAACTAGACTCAGCTTTCTTCTCCTACCACACTCCATGTTCTCCACTTTCCAGCTAGCAGCATTTCTTCTCAGCCTCCTCTTTACTGCCCCAGCCCACTCTCCATTTCAGTTTCTTTAAATACACTCCTCATCTTCAGATCTTTCTACCCCACTTCAACATCACCCATCATGTCCTAATCTGCATTTCTTCACACATCAAGACAAGATGTAGTTTGTCTTCTTTAAATTTGAGTGAGGCAGTAATACTGCTCCCCAGTTGGCACCAGCAAAGGAGGACCAGCAATGAAAGGACAATCTACTTGTCATTGTTACCTATCCAGGGTCAAACTTAACATAACACAGCCCAGAGCTGAGATGCAGAATGGGATGTTTTCACCCTGGGACAGGAGCAAGTGGACTGACATTTCAGCTGTTGGAATATCAGCTGTGAAATATCTGCTGATAATGAGGAAACCTCCTTCTTTTCAAAAGTTTGTGCAGTTGGAGGGTCCTTGGCAAATACTAATTAGGAACAATAGGAACATAGGAATAGGAGGTATTGTCAAAAGCACATTTCCATGCCCAGTTGCTAAGTTCCTAGTATGAGCATCCTAGCACGTTAAAGAAAAGTCTGAAAATATTATTCAACATTTTCAACATTTCAGCATTTTCAACAAATGTTACTTCTATTTAGCTTCCAGTTTTAAGGGGCAGATTATTTCACAATAGTGATAGGAACACAGTTATTTAGAGCTACCTAGGATACCAGTCAACCCCATTTTTTGACCAGGCCTCTCCAGAAGTGTCTATGTGAGAATCGTATACTCACAGAATCATTAAGGCTAGACAATACCTCTACAACCATCAAGTTCAACCATTAACCTAACACTGCCACATCCACCACTACATTAGGTGTGCCCCTAGCTCCATACCAACATGGTTTTTGAGCACTTTCAGGCATGGTGAGTCTCCCACTTCCCTGAGCAGCCTATTCAATGAAGAATTTTTCCTAATATCCAATCTAAACCTCTCCTGGCATAACTTGAGGCCATTTCCTATCAGTTGTTAACTTGGAAGAAAGGACTGACCTCCTCCTGATTACAGCCTCCTTTTAAAATGTAGAGAGCAATAACATCCTCATTCAGACTCCTTTTCTCCAGACTAAAAGACCCAGGTCCTTCAGCTTTTCCTCACAGGACTTGTTCTCCAGACCCTTCCCCAGCTCCGTTTCCCTTCTCTGGACACGCTCCAGCACCTCAATGTCCTTCTTGTGGTGAGGGGCCCAGAACTGGACACAGCACTCCAGGTGTGCCCTCTCCAGTGCCCAGTTCCGGGGGACAATCACTGCCCTGCTCCTGCTGGGCAGGCTATTGCTGATACAGACCAAGATTCCACTCGCCTTCTCGGCTACTTGGGCACACATTGACTCATATTCAGACACTGCTGACCAGCACATCCAGGTGCTTTTGTGCTGGGCCACATTCCAGCCACTCTTCCCCCAGCCTGCAGCGCAGCCTGGGGTTGTGGTGACCCAGCTACAGGACCGAGCACTTTGTCTTATTGAACTTCATACAGCTGGCTTTGGCCTTGGCCCAAAGACCAATGGCATCACTGTGTAAGACAGTTATCTGTATTTTCTCTACAGTTCAAAGGATGGAGAGATAGGGGATTGCTCCAGGAGCAATTTATCCATTTTGAAGATAGGTGTCCAAGGGCCACTACAAATGGTGGGACTGTCACTGCTAGCAAACATTTGCATTGATGTTGCTATGGGTGATCATGGAACTGAAATACAAGCACTAGGAAAGTGGTGGGGTGACAAAGTGCTAGAAGACTTGGCACTGAATGGGAAACAGAGGCATATCCTAGACTTTAGGCAGATGAAGTTCACCAAGCAGCACATTACTGAAAGCGGTCAGAAGTCTAAACATGCCTCCTTACCGCCTGCCTCATACCTGGATACCTTGGAAAATGAGGTACAAATCCAAGAGCCCATGAAATCGCTGTTAAAAACTCCTCTTGCTTTAAATGGACTCTGGTCCTCCAGCCTCAAGGGAAACATTTTTACCAGGGGTAAAAAAGAGGTATTTTTTATAGCAGAATTTTTCCTAGTTTTTTTCATAGTTCCTTAGTCTCTGATGGTCAATTAATGAAAAAAAAAAAAAAAAAAAAAAAAAAAAAAAGACTAGATTACTTTTTCCTGCCTCTCCTGCATGA
>WBMY01006215.1:5569-29605 GCA_013397315.1 Donacobius atricapilla | reverse complement strand
AATAAAAAAAAAAAAAAAAAACTAAAATTTGTCTCAGACTGGCTCAACAATTAGCTGCTTGTTGCGAGTGAAGTGCTTTTATTTTCCTATCTTTTGTGAGCTGTTTGGTCTACCTGAACTATTCAAGCAGCAATTAAAATACCTGGGTGCTGCAGGGATCACCTCCTTACTGAAGGTCCATCCTGGAATCACTTCCTCATTTCCATTCCAATGAAGTCTGAGTCAGCTGACCTTCAGGGCACGTTGTAAAGCTTAGTAAGTAGAGGAATTTCAGATAGACTTCGGAGAAAGCAGGTTTGCAGTGATAGGCTATGCCAGTCTGAGATGGCCCAAGGCACTTGCAGGAAAGAATTGCAGACTGAATCGCCAGCCCCAAGGGCTGCGGAGGGCTTGTGGCCAGGAGAGTAGAGACACTGCCTGTCTCTATCAGCACAGGCCCTGTGTAGTCCTGGTCACAGATACCGTCTGTGTGCACAGAAAGGCCGACAAATATGACTTTGACAGGATTTCTGTAAAAGCCCTGGGATTCTATTTATTATTTTGCGTGTTGCATTGAACCTAAGGCAGAGACTCTTGTTTTCCCACTTGCACTTGACTCATTTGCCATGCTGAACGAACATTTATACTTACAGAGGAAATTCTCCATCTTATGCACCTTCCTCTTAATCAGCATCTCGTCCTTTGCTAGCTATGCTCTGTCTGGCTTTTTACATATGACTACTAAGACTACTCCCTTCTTAGGTATTCATCTTTGCTGGGGCTATTTAAGAGAGGTTGAAGTGCACAGCAGTGTCTCAGCTGTCTATCATTCAATCTCCCTGTTTGGGCAACTGGTTACTTATTTCACCCAGAGGCATCTGCAGAAGTTTAGAAATTACTCACCAGAGAAACACTCACCCATCCAGTTTCTCAGTAGTTCAGTGCCTTAAAGAACCCTGGTATGACAGAAATTTACTGTACAGAAGGAATCCCCAGGAGATGCCAAACTTGTGAACCTGCTTTCTGGTGCTTGTGTTCAGGGTATTTCTAGTGCTTGTGCTCACCTGGCATTTATTACGACACAAAAACCAGTTTAAGATTCTCCTCTGTTTTATAATATCTCCACATAAATTCTTTGATCTTATGTACAGGTGGGTTCACTATCCAAGTTTTCCCCTAGCAGTAATGCTGATATGTCCTTTTTCTTCAATCTGATTACTTATGGAAGTTTATATTTGAATTATATACATATATAAAAGTTTTAATGAAACCTGTAAATTCTTACTGTACTTGAGACCTCTTAGCCATTTATCAAATTTGTCTGAAATTGAGTCAGTGGAGCCAGCAGTTAGGAAGGCAGACACACACAGAGTATGACTCCATAAATGACATTTGTTAGGAAATCCATCTGAGGATGGATTAACAGCAATGTCTGGCATGATACCAAATGCCTCTTCTCTAGTGCTGTCTTTTTCTCCCTCCACTGGGATGAACACATACCCTATAAAGGAAAATCTTTCCCCCTCTTCCATAAATCTGCATGTTGTACTGAGGCCTTCTTTAGTGGGAGCTCCAAATCCTATAATGTCCCAGTTTGATTCAGTGGGATGCTTTTTAATAACCACGGTCTTGCCCAAGTCTGTTTTTCCTAGGGTTTAAAGTCCACACACATTAGATAGAAGTAACAAGCACTGATAAGACTGTTCTGATACCACATGAAATAAAGTACTTTTTATAGGCTTCCTTTTACTGTGGACAGTGCTCTAATTTCATCATATGATAAACCACACTCATAAAAAAGTAAGCAAAATTACTCTCAGACTATTTTTCTTACAGAAAACATCAAGAGCTCACAGAATGGTTTTTGGATTTTTTTTTACACTTCTACTGATGTTTGTGTGGCAAACTAACAATGGGAGAACTCTTTAACCCAAATACTGAAAGTCTTTATGGGTCTCTCATGTTTAGAAGCTGCCACTGATCCTCCTTCCAGCTTCTGCATCAGGAGAGATCGGGAGGAGAATGGTAGGCTGTCATGTGCAAAGCGAGTAAAGGAAGTGGCTGTCCTCATCCTTCCCAAGACAGCAGAGTTGAGCTTCTTTTCTTATGCTGTCTTCGGAGTGCAAAGAATGGAGATTCGTTCAGCTGAGAAGTAATTTTTTTCCCACCCTAGATAGTCTTTCATTGGATGAGCTCCTTGATCCCTGTACCTGAGCGCACACAGGAGAGGAGACCCAGAGACCACAGCAAAGGGTGTGGGTGAGGTCCCAGGAAAGGCTACAAAGACAATAGGCAATTAAGAACTGTTAATGCTCTGAGCACCTGAGAGTAGCGTTTACATTTTTGTTTAAATCACAAGTTTAACCAGTGCTGTTTTTCTTGTGCAGTATCATCTGCAGTTAATTATAGCATATGTAATTCCACCTCTTTCATCCTCAGTAGGAAGATATGGAAGTCAGAGTCATGGGAGGGGGCATGGAGTCAGGTCCCCATTACTGCCAGAGGGCCAGGTGGACACATGCTGTGAGACCCTTCAGTAAAATGACATGACATTAGGGGTCTGATTTGGAAAAGCCTGCCAGGAAGAATGACTTTCTGCCACAAGCACAAAGGTGACCACCTGGAGGTTGTGAATGAATAGCCTGGGTTTTTTTCTCTTTCAAAGAAACAGGTGTAGTAATGATTGTCAGGATGAGAGCTGACAAGCATCTGAAAAGTCTCTGCATGCATTAAGCAGGAAACAACACAACACCTTTACTGATGGTGTGGTGAGCAGAGTATCAGTCCAATCACTGGATTCAGACATTCTTCCTGTAAGGCACTGAAACTTGCTGGAGCGGCATACTCAGGCAAAGTGACCTTTTTTATATATTATTTTTTACTGCATAGCTTGCACTTTGTTGACTTAGCTGGGCACCTGCTGTAAACTGCAAATATGTTCCTGTCATCCTGGCTGAAAACAAAAACATTGAATAGTGTAGTTCTTTGGTGGACTAGCAAAGAGCAAAAGTACCTGTGCAAAATGCTGAGGTAAATCTTCCTCTCCTACAACCTTTCCCAGCTTTGACCGTGAGTTGTGAGCAATTTCCAGTCACCCAGATGGGGCTAATGTTGGTTTTTCTTTTAAACACCAATTGCTCCCAAATACACAGAACAGATTTCTCCATTAGCTGATCCCTCAGCATTTTGCCCTGTGTGGTACCAAATTCACATTCTCTTCGAGTAACCAGAGTGACTGTGCATAGGCTCATTTATACCTTGTGCTCCACTTTTTGTGTTCGTGACATTCTCTAAAACCATTAGCCATAATTTAAAAGTGTTGCCACAGTGTTTTCAGTGCAATTGTACACTGTGTGTCAGCCTCTGCAGCTACAGCTGGTTGTCTTTACAGTAAAATCTTTGTCTTTTTACCCCTAAGTAATGCAATAAAATACCTTTCTTGTCTCTCAGTTAAATATTCATCTCCTCTGGTAGATGTGCAAGTTAGGCTGGTATATCTTTTGCTATTGCCTACATAGTTTGGCAGAGGTAGAATCCCCCATACAACATAATTATATCTTTGGGTTTGGACTGGAGTAATTTTTGGAGGAAAAATAATTACCTTTGTCCCTGACTGATGTCTTCCATCTTTCATTAAAGTAAGTGCTGGGAATATACTTAACCTGAAGGAAAAAAACCCTGCTTTAGCAGAATTATTCTAAGGAGACCCTTGCAAACAGAGAGGACGGTTCTCTGCTTGCTGGTATTTTTTGTATTCAGGAATCAGAATTTGAGGCTAGCTTTTTATTTATAGGGGAGAAAGTCTGTACTTCAAACAAGTTCATCATGTCATGGTGCCACTGAGATGCTTCAGTGCTCAGGATATGTCAAAATTTCCACTGTGTTGTCTCATAGAGCACATGTACAATCAGCTTCAGGATTCAAGGGCCACAGAAAATCAATTCAAGGTACTGAAAATTTCAGAATTTACTAAAAAGTATGAAGAATTAAACAGATCTGAATTTCTCGAAGAAATGGAGACATTAAATCCATTTTGATAATATTCTTCAGCACTTTTTTTAACGTGTAGTTAGTGTTTTTAAAAAATTACTCCCACTTTTCAGAACAAAGGCATTGGCATTTTGGCTCTTAGGTGAAACCACACATGCAGTTCACATCTCAGTTCAGGGAAGGCTCCTCCATTGCAGAAAGCATCTCTTAGTAAGCCATGTACTTTCTTAAAACCAGAAGATGTTCTTTACTGGATACTGTCCTAATTCAGATCCCTGCTTCATAAATAGTGTTTAAATTTAGTATGTTGTAAATTCAAATTGGCTAAAGATGTCGAACTTACTTTAATGCTGATGTATGTCCACAATTTAACTATGTATTAGGATTTTATTATTATCTTCAAAAACTGTTAGGCTCTCATTTGGGTTCTACAAGGCATTTTCTGTGATTACAGAGGTCCCAACAATGGATCAGAACAGTGTCTTGTGGCACACAGCAAAATCTCATCATAAAAGGTTTGACTTCTGCCCATTCCAGTTTACATCCTATAAAAAAATACCATCTGGTTAACCAAATTGATGAGAAAATTTCGTGAGTTCTTGGTTGTTGATTGCTCTTGCTCAGATCAGCAGCAAGTGAGACAAATCAAAATTTTGGCAGAAAGAGCTCAACTGGACTATGCCTAGAAATGGTCTCTCCAAAATTTAGCAATGTTTGGGTCAGTACCGTCTCAAGATGATTTTGTAGACAGCGCTGTACCAGGGGTATCTGTCTGAAGAAGGAAATCATGTAATTTCCCAAAGAAGCAAAAAATTAAAAATAAAACACATGAAAGGCTTAGTTTTTAATTTCAGTGTAAAGTCATGCAATCCCAGACTAATTAGTTTTCCTGCTACAATCTTGAATTCATCAGTTGAAACAAACAGGGATGAATAAGACGAACTCCCTTTCTGAGCCAGAAAGATGTCACAGTTAGGGAAAAAGGCAAATGAGATCCTATATGTGTCAGGTGAAGTATTTCAACTGGCAATAGTAAAGTATTTTTGCCCTTGAGCAAGGCACCAGCAAGACCTCATCTGAAATACAGCACACCCATAGTGGCCATCCATGTACAAGATTGATGTGTTCTGGCTGGAACTGCTTCAGAAAACTGTTACGGGGTAGTGGGGAGAAATAAAAGCCTATCTCAAAGAAGATAAATTAAAATATTTTGTTTGTCATCCTATCAAAGCACAGCCTGAAAGAATATATAAGTGCTATTTACTATGGAATAAATACCAGGTAGGGATAAGAACTATTTAAAGAAAGGACAGTATTAGGCCAAGGATAAATTTAGACTGCAAATAGGAAAAATTCAAACCATAAAACCAAAGAGCTTCTGAAACACCTTTTCATGGGAAATAAGATCTGAAAAATACAGATAAATTTTAAGATGCAGTTGTGCAGTTTATGCAAGTTTGGCAGAATTGTCTATTCAGTTATCCAGTCCTAAATTCCTCGGTTCCTAAAATTTTAGATACTTACTATGATAATAGCTTAATTAACTCTTTAACCATTAAGATCCAGTGGTTGCATCCAACATCAGCTGTAAGTAAAATCCCTGGCAATGTCAACATTGTTATTGTCTATTTGTTGACTTCAAACTGAAGCCTTTTTGTGTATTGATCTCCCAGGTTTGAAGCAACCTGATTAATCTCAAGAATTAAGGTTAGAATCTAAATGAAGAATTAAAATTAATTGAGAAGAAAGATACTTTGTTTCAAAGCAAAATATAATCTTTTTCACATTAAGAATCTGAGTTCCACATCAGAAATGTTCCCTTTGCAGCAAATACACCAAAATGTGCTTTCCCTCTGTTAGTAGTACATAAGAATGAATTCTTATGCATAGACACTGATTGGTCCTGGAGCCTGAGAAGATCTGGAGATGTATCTCTTTTTCTCTTTGTTCTCTTCATTTTCCTTTCCCTCCTTATCTTTCTTGGCACTCTTAGAGGTGGGACATAAATATGCAATGGCCGTGAACCCATGCGGGGTGGCAGCAGGATGGCAGTGGCAGGCTGCTGGGAATGCTCATGGTCCTCTCCCCTAGCACCCTGGCTCTGCAAGAGCCAAGAAGACAGCTCCAGGAGCAGCAGTTCCTCACCTCTTGCAGCTCTCATTTTCTTATCCTGTATAATCTATCACTGATCCCAAGAAATGCATGGCCAGCTGTCTGAATAACTTTTCTCACTTTGAAAGCTATTCATGAGCTATTTTTTTTCATAAGTGCCTTTAAAATGTTCAAGAGTCACAGTGTTTTTCTTTTATTATTAATCTGTCTGCAGGAGCCAACTTCCATACATTTCTGCATGTGCTTTAATTCTCTCACAAACTAGAAGGAGAGCTCTACTGAAATCTTGGCCTGAAATTTAAATCCTAAGCTTGTTGATAGTGTGGAACCTCGGTTAGCAGGAAGATCATGTCTGCATCACACTAGCTTTACAGTAAGCTCTCCAAAGGGAGGGCAGAGGATAGCCCAAGCAAAAAACAATCCTAAAAGGCACTGAACAGATTAAAAGGAGGAAAAAAAATAGCACTAGGGGATTCTTTATTAAATCTCTCCCAGTCTTGAGGAAAAGCCAGAGAAGCTGAAAGCTGAAGAAAGGTATCTGGCAGGAGGTTCAAATAGCATTAATGATTGACTTCCATACTCCCTGGCAGAGGTCAAGCACAGACCACTCACTATCTCTTTTCTCTGAACACTCAGACTTGACTTAACTGGGGCAAATCACAGCCCTACTCTGTGTTTGGGGATATCTGCCACTGCCAAGGTACAATTTCTCCCAGGTACCATCCACAGTAGTGACACTAACAGTCATTTGGCCACCAAGACCATTGGTGACCACCTGGAGGCTCCTTTAGTCTCGACAGTCTTTCTCAGAGATCCAGCCATAGGTGCCTGGTGAGCCAAACTCAGCTGAGGAGCTCAACCCTGTCACGCAGCCCAATGGCTCCCTGACACTGCTGACACCTCAGCTGTGTTGGGCCTCCCCACCTGCGGCTCTGACATTCCTTACTGGAGGCTGCTTACCAGCCGAAGTGTTGTCCCAGGGGCCTTCCACATCACCAAGATCTAGCAGCTCTGCCTACCTCCTATTTTACTACTCCCTTGAAATTTCACTCCAGTGCCAGTACAACTCTCAGGGCACAACGAAGCCTCTGTTTAAGAAGGGAAGACACCCTGAAGATATCCACAGCACTGCAATGTGAAAAAATGGCTGTAAACTGCACAGAGGCAGGGTCTAACTGGTCACAGGGATCTTCAAAACTGTGGGAAGACATGAATGAGTCAAGCTGAAGGGCCCTAAGTATTTCAGGCCTTTATTTTCTTTAAGAGTGAGGCTGACTGCTTGGCAGGTTTCACAGAGTTCTCACACAGCTATATTTAGGACTGGAGAGAAGCCAATTCTCCATTGTTCAAGTTCACATTTCATCTGACTTGATGGAAATTCACACTTTATGAACAAGGTTGTTTTATCAACTGATTCTTGTCATGGGACTTTGGCAAAAAAGGCCATGCAGCAAAGGAGAGTTTAGAAATGAGAAAGTACTCACAATGAATAAACATTTAATCAAGTAGATTCAAGTTTCTTTTAAGAGTCTTGGATTTGAAATTTTCTATTTTTATGGACAAATGGTAAATCTCAATTTGCTATGTGATCTTACTGCTGCTTACTACTCTAAGGAATACAGGACACAGGGGTGCTCATCAATTAAAAAAAAAGTATAAAAAATAAAATAACTGTATTCAAGTTTTTTAAGTCTCTGGGAAGGATTTGTAGGAACAAAGCGACTTTCTCACAAAGCATATGGTTTAGCCTTCAAGCACACACACAGTTCTGAGCAGTCTTGTCTGGTTTTACATTGGGTTATGCAGCACCAGAAGCAGGGAAGGGCAGAGCAGACAGTGGTCAGGAGAGCAAGAAGATGTATTTTATTCCAAGCAGGAGCAATGATGTTTCCTCCTACATGCAACTTCCTCCATGTCCTGAACCATCAGATGCAATCAAGCAACAAGGAGGGAAGATGGGATTTCTCAGGCACTTTTCCCCCCCTCCCAAGCATCTTAGCCAAAGGATCAAAGAAATGAGGCCCATGTGTAACATGAAACCCCAGAAATTTCCAATATTTGGATTTGAGTTCATTTCAAACGATTATTCTCATACTGGTTCACTAATTTATTATTGTTTTGCACATTTATTCCAAGCTGCATGAGGCCTTTTATGGAGGTATTGGATATGTTCTCCCAAGCCCCTATTAACACTAATGGGCATTATGCAGGTGCTTTAGCACTGCCTTCACCTTACAGGGTTTTTGTTACCTTAACTATTGGAAAGTGCATTGCTGTGTACACTGGGTGCCAATTGTGTTTGCAAGAGGTAGGAAATTACCAAGTACAGAATTAGCCCCCATCTGAGCCACATGTATGAGTTATTTGGAAAATATTTGTTTAGTTGCCTTGGAAATAAATAGCTCAAACTTCAGAATGGATTTTTAAGAGAATTTGATAACATGCTCCTAGATGTCTCCTGTGGAAGCCTAGTAAGAGCAAAATGTTTTTCCCCTGATCTGCTGTCTGATATGATTTGAAGTGAATGTGTAAAACTTCCCAGCACATCATTTTGTGGAGAATATTTTTACTAAAGCTCATTAGATTTTTAAATATATTTTCTTGCTCTAATTTTCCTGTAGCAAGCTGAACTATGAGTCAGTCCAAATGAGATTTAAAATAGGTCTCAATTTTCTATGCATGTAACTGCTCTTAATTGCACAGAACAAGTTTAGACTGGCTCTGTCCAATTAAGACAAAAGGAGAAAAGGATAATTAAAAATAAATCATAACAATCAAAAGTTGCATTTGCAATTTCGCTTTAGATGCTCCCTCCTCCCACATTTTTGAAGTAATGCTTAAAAGAAACGGCACAGTATCTTAAAGATGCATTGTCCTAGATCTGGCAAAGCAAATGTACCCATCTTTGTCAGGCTAAAGGTACCTATTTCCCTGTTCAGATCAAACTTAATTGTGTGTAGAATTTAAATAGTTCTTAATTATAACTTTTTTCTCAATTTCTTTTTCTTATGACCTTGCATTTGCTTTTGTTATTTAAATATGTTTTACAGAGACTGTCTTCAGGAATAACTCACAGATACCTGCTTGGTATTTTTAAGTTTAGGGGGGAATGAAGGAGTAATTTCTGAAATAGTTACGGTTTGCTTTCAAAAGGCAATGTTTTGCATTATTACTTTTTCAGGAGAATAATTCCTGTGATCTCACAGCTGGGATGAGAAGTATTTTTGAATAATTTGTATTTATGTGTGTGAACATTGTGTCCAAACCACCCATAGAACAAATCAAATGCTATTGACCAATGTGCAAGGTACTGAGCTTATTTTAAAGGAGCAATTTACAATTCAGAACCATTCTGTCCTAGTGAGATTTGTTGCAAAATATTCATCAGGTTGAAGTACTACAGTACAGACTTAGGAATGAATTTTACAGAGGGAAACCACTTGTTCATCATTATCAATGTGTCATTGATATTGAGAGAGCCAGAATAAATCAGTTTGATTTCTTTCTGACTACAATATTTGGTATACTTGAGAGACATGAAAGCAGGTGGCATCAAATACATGGAGTTAGGAACTGTTTCATTCTGTTTCCAGGGGAAGGCTCCATCTTGCCTGAGAATAATCACCAGGAAATGACGTATCTGTTTTAACTTCATTGGATTCTCTATCTGAAAGGAGCGAGAGGCCTCATTCTGGAGCCATTATCTAAAATAAGTGATAAAGTGATAATAACTGATAAATCAATAGATCACTGAGGTTAGATAAATCCCACTTTTTGACTTCATAAAACAGAAAATGCTTAAAGTGTGATTTCTGCAAACAAATGCCAGTATGTCTGAAATGAGTCAATTTATCTTTTATGCTTCCTTCCATCTTCTGCTAAAACTTTGAAGCCAGGGAAGATCCATCAGAGAATGCAGTCCTGATATTTAATCATATGTAGGTTTGAAAGGGATCTATAAGATCTCTATTTGTAGCATTTGTTTTCTTATAACTTATCATTCTAGCTCCCAAATTTTGCTGCTCATCTCAGTCCACTTCCTCTAGTTATACTAATGCAATAAATATTTGGGAAGAAAACAAAATTTATTTTGAAGAGTAATATTTGCAGTAGAGAAGTGAGCATCTTGTATCAGTCCGGCAGAAAACAACGATAAAAAATGACGTTCTTACTTCATTGAGAAAGCACAACTTACATCAGGTCTACATTTTTCTCTATTTATTCCTGTGAGATGCATTTTCTCCTATTTTGCTTATTGTTTTCCTTTCTTTTTGCTGTTCTCAGAGAAATGCACAGCTCTACCCCTTCCCTGGGCAGCATTATCCAATGCTGAAGATAACAGCATCACCTCCGTGACAGTCCCAAGCTCTGTTGGCCCAAGCTTGCTCCTGAGCTCGGGTCTACCATGTGGTGGGGTGTTACACTATGATACCAGCTGAGCCATTGAGCCAGAATAAACAGAATGCATTTTAACATAAAGGGATATAGTACAAGAAATATATTCTCAAGTCTTGGAACTGTAACCATGTGTTACCATATTGTCTTCCTTCTGCTCCTTCTGTTTCTTATTTTCACACATTGCTCCATTCTTTTGCAAATCTTTCCTCACAGAATGTTAAGAAACTGAGATCTACCTTAACTAAAAGCTGTTCTGCTTTACATGATATTCATGTTGTTGGACTGGCTGCTACCTTTCATCTTTCACTTTTCTCATGGCTTTCGACATTTTAAATCTATCTCAGCTTAGCTTCATTTACTATTCCTTATTCATTCTTTTTGCCTGCTATGACAGTTTCCTAATTATTTCTTTGTGCTTGACCATATATTCTGACTTAGACTGGCATTGCAATTGATGGAGCTATCATACATCTCTGCAATTTTGAGACAGTAAAAGATCAGGCTAGATTCCATTTCCTTGTCAATATATTATTTCCTTGACTTTGTTTCTTACAGTGTTTTCCACACTTCATTTTAGACAGGTTCAGTGAGTGGTTCTCAAAGTAAGGTCCACAAATAACTGTTTGACAGCAATGCCATGGTATGTGGTCAATGAGCCATGTTGCCTTTAACAGTGTTTTCAGTTAATATTTTGATGATATACGTGCACAGAGGTACTTGAGAAATTCAAAAACGACCAGTCTGGAGCACAGAACTTTGCTGAACTGCCAACTTAAGCAACAAAAGCCCATAGTTTCCTGCTGACTGATTTCAGCCTAGCATATTCTGCTGGTGGAGTATATACCAATGAGGGTGGCATTTTAAAATTAGAAGAGAGAACACCTCCTCTGCCACTACAAATCTGCACACTTGAAGTTCATTTTGCATCTGAGAGACATAAGGAGAGATTCTTGGTGGTGTGATTGCACCAGCTCACTCAAAGGTCACTATATACCTGATTCTTTGTGTTGAAGGCTGACCCATGTTCCCAGAGAAACAAACATATTACGCAGACATGCACATCTGCAAAATCCTACAATATTCAAAGAATTTTCTCGTCTGTCTGAACACATTTTAATTTCTTGGCTAAGGAGCTGTCGTTCCTTCCCATCCCCTTTTCATTCTTTAGGGCAACACCACAGGAATGAAGATCCAGGTGATGGGGTAGCTGCCACCTGGTTGTTCTCCAGCCATCCCCCCAAGGACATGGGTCCCCAGGCAGGGTCCTGTGGTGGGACACGGTGTAGCCCCAGGCCAGAACAAACCATCAGGGTATCCTCACTGGCTCTGCAGTCTCCAAACCCTTCCAAAGCAAGGAAGAAACACACCATTCCATGGAACTGTGAAACATAGATATGCATTTTGTCAAGCCATTGGGAATGAAAAATAGCCTAAGAATAAGAGCCCAGAAACGGTTTTTTTTTTTTTTCCTATCGGAAATCTCCCAAGAGCATCTTTGCTGGCTTAATTTATCTAAGAGAAAGCTAAAATGGCTTCTGATTACCTTCTCGCTACCTCCCCTTTTTTCATAAAAGAAAGGTCTGCTTATAAAAAGAAAAAAAAAATCAGCATCTGGCAACTTGGAACATGATTTTATGTGGAAAAAATTATCAGTATCCCTAAAAACTGCTGTGAAATTTCTGTTCAGGAAGGGCATAGGAGGAGGCTGCAGAGTTTCAGTGCAATTCATACTTCAAAGAAAAATAGTTCACTAAATGCTTTTTACAAAATTACTATGAAATAAGAAAAAAATTGAGAGAGGGAAATTCTAAATATTTTTTTCTTATTCTTCATATCTATTGTTGATATTGATTTTTTCCCATGGTCATAAATTATATGCTGTATTTCTAAGCTGTTTTCGTTCCTGTCCTGACTTATGTTAATCAATGTTTTTGTTACCACACATCTTGAATATTGCATTTCTCTGGTGGCTGGCTTATCATCATCTATAATTATTCCAACTTCCAATTAGGTCTGAACTCTTCTGTAGCATTATTTACCTGCTTCTAGCAATGAGACAACATGCTATATCCCTTTTTTATTTTTTAATGGATTTTATGCTGCTCAAAACAAATTTCATTTAAAATTCTCCTGTTGATAGTAGAGTCATTGTCCATGTCATTGTACCTGAGGCTCTTTTGACCTTTTATTCTCCATTATATCTTTTATATCTGTATCAATTATACAGTCTATACTATACCCAATTCAAAGTTATCTAATTCTTGAAATAACCCCTGTGCATACAGCGAGTGCCCTATTTGACACAATAGCCCCACAGACAATGTCATATAACTGCATAGCCCATCAAATAATGGGTTTATAACCTTCTAGGAGATTTCTTTTGTGAATGTTTTTTTGAGTCATATTGCCTGAAATCCTGATTACCCAGGAGTATACTTGCACTTTCTAACATCCCAATACCAAATATGGAAGTAATGTAGAAAAATCTAACAGAATAGAAGCTAGAGAGAGACATAAATGGTTGAAAATGATTAAACAAGCTCTGCTGGTGGCCTGCGGATGTTTATGATTAATGTAGATTTAATCATCAGCATGTAATAAAAATTCATCTCTTCTAATTGGCTTTTTTTATTGATGCTTCTGTTGCTGAGACAAAAAAACCCCAATGTATTTCTTTGTATTAAAGTTCAGAATTCTGAAAACACAGTATAGCTAGGATGTATGCAAGGTAACACATGCAATCACTATTTTAAAATGCTACTCTGACAAAAACAGTCATCATTTTGTGGTCAAAAGATCTAAGGTAACGAAAGAACCTGCAACACCTTTTTGTCTCTCTAATTGTTTTGTACTGCATTGATTTTAAATGAATCTGAATACAAGCTACAAATCCTGGCTTTGGGTACTGTTGAGGAAATGAAAGCCTTCACTGATCTGAATGAGAACAAACGTGATAAAGGCATGAGGCAGGCTGATAAAAGACAGCACTACTCAGAAAGAAGGAAGCCTTTTAAGAAATGTCAGGTGATTATTTATTATTTCAACTGCAGTATCCTAAGCACTCCAGTCATGGTGCCATCTCACCAAGTATTGTAAAAGTAATTAACAGAGCAGAAAAGCCTTACTGAGAATTCAAAAATAACAGTATAGTTTCTGAATGCTTTATTCCTGCTTTCTGGGTTCGAGGGTTTTTTTGTTTTCTCGTCACAGGAAAGCTTCAAAGATTTGGAGTTTTAGACTTACTGTCTTCTGTGTAAGCTCTGTGCTCTTTTCTCTGCAAATGTCTGAACTGCCTTTGTGACTCCATAACACATCATGTGTTTTCTTCTACTCTAAAAGATAATTTGCAATAATAATAAAGAGTAAGAAAGGAACAATAAATGTATAACAACTCTAAACGGTAAACATTATATAATATGCAACAATCAGCGCAGTATATGATTGATGTACAAATCAATGTGTACATCTCCTTTCAATTACCAATTGGTTCTGTATGGCTTTCCACTCTAACAGGTCTTATTTGTTAATAAAGTGAAATGTGAGCAAGTGTTTGAAAATCTCTCTGTAGGTAGTGAAAAACAAAAGATCTCGGGATGGTTAGAGACAATGATGCAGTCTTGGGGGCCTCTTTTTTCCTACCGCACAAGCTTGTTCTTAAGGGCAGAAACAAGAGCAAATTGTTTTCACGTAAAAATCTCTACCAAAGGACCGGATTTGGAAAGCAGGCATTCAGCATTACCAGGTTCCCCAGCATCCGACGATGTTTTGTCAGACATACATTTTTATCAGTGTCACCGGCGCTTTATTTCCCTTCTCAGCACCCAGCATCGTCCGCCTGGGGGGCTGTGAGCGCTCCCAGNTTTTTTAATTTTTACAGATTGCTTTACGTTTCAAAATGCTGGCGTTTTCTTCTCCTTGGCTTTATTTAGAAAATATCAACAACAGGCATCTGAAGGGAAAAATTAACAAATATTGTTACAGCTAAATGAATTCAAAGCAACATATATCACAGCTGTTAGGATACGCCATACAATCGCAAATTAGTCATCGTTGTTACTGCAGGAAATGCAACATTTCACCTCCTAAACTTTCAGTTACATCTTCCCTATTGGTAAAATACAATTGGAGCCAAATTTCCAATTGAACCTGGAACTACTCTTAAATACTAAGGTCTGTGAGTTTATACAGCTTAATTCAGGGGCCTTTTTTGCACTGAAATGCTACTTACACAGTGTTTGCGTTTTTACATGCCTGGTCCTTACTCACAAAAGCAGCTTCTGATCCAGGTGGTGGTAGATGAGCACCTGTTGGTACAGGAAAACACAGCCATCCAACTGCCTATACTTTTTTTTTTTTTTGTCCGCCACCCCTAGATGAAAAGGATGAGGTTTCACCCAAATTAATCTTTCACATGAACAATTACCAAAAAGAAAAAAAAAAAGGCTTGATTAATAGCCATCACCTCCTTCAGAATCTATGTTGAATATAGTGAGTTATCAGTCTAAGTGCACTGCACTGATATTTTAGATCAATTTTGGTTAGCAAGAGAAACACCAACAGGCCTCTTTCTTTATTTTTAAAATACCTTTCTTTTTTTAATACCTAGAGATTAACTGTTCTGTGCTGAGTACAGATATGACCCTTTTCTATCTCTGCTCAAATCACAATATGCATTGACCTGAAACAGAAAGGCAAAGAGGCTTTTATTTTTGTGGTTTATATAGCACTGTTTGAAATAATATATTTTAAGGCAAATTTTTGCTCACCCCTTATCATGTAATAGTAAACGAATATTCTGGAGGTCCTTTTATTGAGACTTCCTTTGATATGTAATATAAGCAAGGTAGCTCAGAAACACTTTCACCTTCCAATAAAAGGATATTTTCTAAACACAAAAATGTTCAAAAATCTAATTTCTCATAAGACAACATAAAATATAAAGGAATAAAAATAGAATAATAGTGTCAGTGTCTGGGAGGAGGAAAATAAAATGAAGGGAACGTATTTCTGAAAGACATGGGGTTTTTTGTTTTCTTTTTGTTCTTCATGTGATTGTTTTACATTTCTCAGCCTCTTTGGATAAAGTTTTAAACCATCATTTTGCAAGCACTCTGAAATTTATTCTTTGAGAATGGTAGCATGTTAAAAAATTCGTGTGGGGTTGCATGTTTTTAAGTCCATTTCCAGCCTGCTTTTTTTTCCATTCTCAGACAGTGTTGTGAAACAGTTAAAAGTAGAAATAAAGCAATTTCTATTGTAGGTCATTAACTTTTATTAAATTAGACTTGAATTATTTATGATCTGAACTGTTTGATCTATACTATATCTGTCACGGATGAAAAAATCTGGATTGCTGCAACGTTATCACTGTTTAAAAAAAAACAGAACTCTCTCCAAAACGTAACAAGCCCTCATGCTGTTTGAGTGTTAAGACTTCTGTGCTAAATACCGAGACAAGTCTGTGTTGTTTCTCAGATCTGGGTTCTGTGTTTGGATTGCTGAATTAGGTGCAAAATAATTGGCATGAAATAAAATTGAATGTACATCTGAAGAGCCTCCTGCTCACATTTTATAAGATTAGTTAGTATATCTGGAAAAATACATGAAACTAGGGGTTTTTTTCCATGTCTGGTAAATACCATTTCTTGAAAAAAACAAAACCAAAAAACCCCCACCTTCTTGTGATTAATAAAATCAGCTATGTAATTGTACACCTGTGATAGGTCAAGTGCAGGCCAGAATATCTACTTAATAAAATTCAAATATCGTTACATCAAAGTTAATTATATACATTATAAATTAGTCTAATTTTGCTATGTAATTTCGAGACGTGGTGAAAGAAAATAATATAGTCAAAATCACTCATACAATGGGATAAAAACTTGAGTAAGTCCACGTATCATTAAATATAATGTGAAATAAATATTATTACTCATGAGATCTGTACACTCCACATGCCCTAGACTCCAACACATTAGTTTGAGATTTAAAAAAATAATAATATATGGCATGACAAAGTGTTTAAATTTCTTGTTTTCATTCTGTAACGTCACCCTGGGCACATTTCACATTCACCCCCGATGTTCAGGGTCAATTGCTGTTCTCAGGGAAATCCCTGTCCCCTCGGGGAGTTCATCAGGCTGTCCTGAGCCCACCCCCAGCTCGCCACTCGGTCCCTCTGGAGCCCCTTGTGACCATCGGACCCTGCCGGGGGCCGCAGCCTCTGCTGCCCATCCACAGCCCGGCCAAGGCACGGCCCTGACCACGAGATGCTAACGACTCAAAGGACGCCTTTGAAAACTCAGTGCCACCCGGAGCGCACGGGGAAACTTTAAAACCCTAATCTAAGCCAGCGGAAAATAACTCCAGTTTGCAGAGGAGCTGGGTCTGCAGCCCAAAAGCTCCTTCTCGCACCCCGACCCCACCGAGCCGACCGCGCACCCGGCTCTGCGTAGGGCCCAAAAGCTGTGACATGGCAATATTTAGACACTGGAAGGGATCCGTGGGAGGCTACCAGTTGTAAAGCCGCAAATCTTTTCCTGCGGGAAAGTCTTTTCTTGTGGGAAACTGGCTCTCCCACAGATTATCCCATACTTAGAAGAAAGGAATATTAATGTGTATTAATTGCAAAACAGTCTTTTGGGGGTGGGATGAAGTGTGCTCTAATTTACCGAAGGTTCAAGTTAAAAGTCACACTAGGTTGTTGAAAGTTAATTCCCCTTTAGCTGGCTCACTAGATGATTTTCTTTTTGTTCCAGTTACCTATTTGATAACGCATCTATGCATATATCACCTCTGTTATTAATAGTAAATGTGCATTTCAACATGTCAAGTTTTTCTAGCCCCACTTTTGCAAAATTTTTTTTCCAATATAAAAAAGCAAAGGCATTTCCTAGGGCACATGCTGCCAGACACCCAGCATTTATCTTATCTTAGTTGATGACTTTCCTTTTATCCTGAAATGATTTGACAATGACTCTATGATTTCCTGTACAAATTACCCTTTGAAAGTGGCAGTGGCGCTTGGCAGCGATCTTCACTTAATTACTGAGTGGATTATTAGCATACGGCTTTTTTTCACCCCTTCATTTCTTTATATCTTCTAGATTGCGCTGACAGTTCCCTTTCATTGCGTGCTTTAACTCGCTGAATACTAAACATTATGCAGATTGCAGCTGAGAAGTACCCTGTCTACTCCAGCCCTCTTCCCCCACTGTCTGTGCTCCACATCAGCCCTCCTTGAAGGAGAGTAATTTGTAGGTCAGAAATCAATAGTGTGTCTGGGAAGCGCATTTGTGGGTCCTCTGCTTTGAACTGAGCAGAAATTAATGCTTTAAATAAGTGAAATAAGTGCTTATCCTCTAAGGTAGGAAGCTGCATTCCTTCTTCTTGTTAAATGTCTCTCGAAATTGTCTTCCGTTGTAGGTGCTTTTTAAAATTTATTTCTTATTTAAATCATCATGCTAACTGTCCATCAGGTAGCAATGATTCTATAGCTAAAATAACAGTCATTTTTCCTTCTAACCAAC
Source organism: Donacobius atricapilla (assembly GCA_013397315.1). NCBI lineage: Eukaryota > Metazoa > Chordata > Aves > Passeriformes > Mimidae > Donacobius > Donacobius atricapilla. The sequence goes on along the minus strand of WBMY01006215.1, from coordinate 11,597 downwards.
AAGTCCGCAGAAGGATGCTGTTAAACTGAACCCCTTTGTCAGACATGCATTGTTATTTATTATTTGTCAGTAGAAGATAAATGTGAATGATAAATCATAAATATTTCCCCCTCACTTTCTCCCTGCAAAGAGTCTTCTGAGGCACTGACATTAAGTAAGCATGCAAGCGCATACATGTGCATACACGTCAGGATTTCTCCAGCCACCTCTGCTTTGTGTTGTTCATCTGCTGGCTGTAGGGTAGTCCAGCCCATACTCCTTTGCTGGAAAAGGTCCAGGATGCCTTCCTCGGTCTTAGTTATGTATCAGTGAAGATAAATCACCTTTTTTGGTTCTGCTGGTACCTTGGCTCTGAAGGCAGGTGCAGCTGAAGCCACTCAGGTCAACATTCAGGTGATCTATTATGACAAAGCTGGCTTTATTTCCCTTCTGTGAAGGGGATTTGGAAAAATTGGTCATCCTGAAATAAGATGAAAAGCTAGTTTCCTCTCAAATGGAAATTCAGTCCATTAAACATTTTAAATTCAATATAGTAGAATACTAATTTATCTGAAAGTCGTGAGACTTACAACTCTGTACTCTCTAGGAACCTCAACATGTCAAGCTGGCAAAACTCTAGGGGAGCCATGTAAGTAGGTAGCCAATAAAACCCCCAAATTAAGAAATCACATAGGATGTTTTATTTCTAATTTTTCTTCACTCCATGGAAACCTTTGTGAAAACAGGAATATACCAATCAACTATTTCCATCTCTTTTAAGTCTGATCTCCACACTCACTGTCTTTAAAGGCGTGTACAGTCTGTGGGTCACTCAGCAGCTCGCCGAGCTACCTGGCCTGTCTCTCTGCTTGTCCTCAGTACACAGCTCACGTGTGCCACTTGCCCTGACCTCGATCTCTGCACCACTATCTGTGTGGGCTTACTCCAGCAGTCTGGCTTGGATATAACACCTTCTAGATGATGTTGTATGCACCAGACTTAGAAATCTAGACACGGTGGCTGCTCACGTGCTGGCCCGTGTGTGTGGGTTTGCTCTCACCTCGATCAATACTTCTGGGGCTTCCCAAGTCCTTTGTAGGTCTTTATTACTAAGCAGGGACTGGGAAGCAAAAATACAAACATGGTAGGCAGAACCTTCTCATCAGTCTCCTTTTAATGCTACAGGTGCCCTGATCAGCAGAAATAACTGAGCTAATTGGTCCAGTACCAGGTATGGCTACATTTTGGTCACTTGGAACATTTTCTTCTTTCAGAAGATGCACCCGTGCATCCAGAGAATGAGACTGACTTCGGCCACGCGTGAGCACTCACCCAAGCCTAGCTTCAAGCCCTGCCTGCTTGGAGAACCCTCAGCCCGAGTATGGCGGTGCTTGAGCTTGTGCTAACACAGCGACACTGCAGAGGAGCTTCGCGCAGGACCCACCAGGGCCCCAGCTGCGTCCATCCGCATTCAAATCCAGAGTGAAGAGCTCCTTAGCCATGCACAAAGGGATCCACCGCGGAAAGGGGGGTGCAAGGGGAGCGCTAGAGTCCCTCAGCAGCAGGACCGCGCCGCGAGAGCGGAGGCGGGCGCTGAGGGCAGCGTGGGCGCGGNGGAGGCACGGCCGGGACCCGCGGGGTTAAACCCGCCGTGCGCTCTCCGTGCCGAGCCCCAGCGCTAACCCGGCACAGAGGTTCGTCTTAGAGGCGCCTCAGGTGCGTTCTCAGGGCACCCGAGCAGCGCAGCGGGCTGCGCGTGGGAATGGTTTTGCCCTCTCTGTCTCCGGAAGAAAGAAAGGTGCCGATGCGAGCACAGCGGGGCACTCCTGCTCGGCACGGCCGCTGCTCTGCCACGTGCGGGTCCAAGGGAGCAGCTTGGAAACACACAACTGCAGTTAACTGTGCAGCAAAATTACACCTTTGCGACAGTGGTTGGCAAACCTTTTGGGCCCTCGGAGTTTCCTAATGGCCGGCACATTTTTCACACATCGTTTGGCGGGTTTATCTTCCACACTTTAGTTGACTGTGCTGTGAAGGCAACGTGAAAACTACAGTGTGAAGCCATGCAGCACTTTACCATTATCCGATGGGTGATCAACATTTTGGGAGCCACTACCTTAGTGCGTATTTCACAATGATTTTAAACTTCATTTAAAGAGTAAGCCAGACCCTGGAAGTCTCTTAGCTCAGGTCTCATTATAAATTATCAGTGTTGCCAACACACTGTGCAAAAACGGCAAGGTAAAATCACAAGATATTAGAAAGCAGTATGTGCATGCTCTTTTAATTCTGTTTTTGTGAGTCCTGTGAATGTTTTTCAAGCTTTTTTTTTTGTTTTGTTCTTTATAAGTATGAAGACTAGATTTTTTTTAACGAATGTTGATAGTCTAGTGCATGGAACTTTGAGAAAAGCATAAATTTTCTTGAGATTTTCACTATAAGTATGACACTCGGCAAGACTGGATGCTGGTGGACTGTAGTCTGCCAAAAAGCTGGAACCAGTAAGACCGTGTCAAATGTTATGAGCCTTCTGTATTCCTGTCCAGTGTTTTATCTTTCTTTGCTCACACCTGACCTCTGTATCTAGAGGCTGTCTTTTTCTTTAGGCTTTTGCTTACAGGCTACCAAACATCGTGTAAACAAAGCAGAGTCTCAGGCAAAGGTTTTCATTTCTACCATTTGCTGAAAGAGTTCAAAACACCGTGCATTTCCAGCTCTGGAATAGTCATCAAGAGATGCTGTAGTTAAAAATACACTTTTGATATTTAAACCAAAGATACAAAGAGTTTGCTCTAAGCAGCTTAAACTAATGTTTGGAAGACCTGCTAGAATAAACTGGCTCCCAAATTACCCTTTACCTCTCTGGTAAAGGTTTTTTTCTCTCACAAGGCAAACCCCTTTCAGTCTTTCCCATCTTACAACAAAAACAAATTGACACACCCATCCCTAACCCTATATGTTTCATCAGTTGCTCACCCAGCCTCTTTTCTGTTCAGCATCCGAATTTGCTGTGCATCTGATCCAGGACCTGTGGTGGCACCTCCCGCCACCTTCACCGTGTCTCCGTGCCCCAGTTCCTCCTGTTCCCCCAAAAGTTTGAGACGATGGCATCCTTCAAATCCACTTTTCTTCTCAGTTGTCCTCATGTGCACTCAGTGGAGGCTCTGTGTCAGTGGAGATAATTTTTTTTCTGAAAGCAGTGGAGATTTCCCTCTGGATGGCCATGAAGACACCACCACGATCTATACTCAATTCTCTCTTCTTCTTTACTCCACAGGGCTTCAGCAATTTCATTGACAAACTCACACTGAACTCTTGCTTTATGGAGATCACTGACAAATCTGCTCCAGACCCTGACACATGGATAGAGACACCTTTCTACCTTAGGCCTATCCCAAATCAAAACCTTGCCCTATTACTTAGAAACTTTTTCACAAATCTCTTGCTGTCACTTCCAGCTTAGGCTGGCTAAAGCAGAGATTTCCATACTTCTACCAAGCCCACCTTCTACATGTTTTTTTTTCATTGCCTTGGACACTTAACACTTGCCTGTAACTCAGGTGTCCTGTTCAGCTTAGATTATTTTCTGGACCCTACAGCTTGGGCTAGACATCTCTTTCACTCACAGTATCTGAAGGATATCCCCAAACCCATGGCTTCTCTAATCTCTCTGTGAGAGACAAATCCTTTGGGTCTCTCATAATTTTGCATTCCCTTTCTTTTTTTCCTTATTTTTTACCCCTGGTAAATGAAACACAGACCCAATGGTAGTCAGTTGCTCAGAAAATTTTCCCAATTCATGATTTGGATTTCATCATCTCTCCTAGAAATCTCTCCAGTGCCATCTTATTTTCACCACAAAATCACCACAGCTCATCTCTGCCTATAATTTCTCATGGTGTGATTGTGACGATGCCAGCTCCCACCCGCATTCAGCTCACTTTTATTCCTGTCATTTCTCCACTATGTAAACAAACATTGTCATCCATTTTCCCACATTGCCCCTCACATCCAAAAGAGGATCACTGTACATATCTGCTCAGTGCCTTCCTTCAGATCCTCACCCTGTAACAGTCTTTTGTCATATTCACAACACACAATAATGGTCAAATACTGCTGTGCAGCTCATGTTGCCACTATTGTCTCATTTTCTTCTCAAGGAGGACTAGAAACAGTCATCCTTCCACTCCAGTTCTCAATTTCCTTCTCAGTCCACTCACCCTATTTTCTGAAACTCGAGTACTTAAAGAATGAGAGTTTGGATTGCCCTTACACGTGGGGTTTTCCTCTAAGGAATTGTGGTGAGGCAGCCTGGTGGCTCTCCGTGCCCTTTCACGTGCCTCTCATACTCCGTGTGTGTGTGCCTCCCCGCATTACAAGTGCACTACAATGAGCCAGAGATACTGTATAGGCAAGCTCACTTCAGAAGCAGCAAAAAGTGCTGAGCCTGGCTGGTTTACCCTGCTGGGCGTCGCTCAGAGTTAGTGCTAAGATCCCTGTGCAACACTGGTCTATGCAGAGCAAGCATGCCTTTAAACATCGCTTTCCTATAGGTTTTTGCTCAGCTTAAGTACTGAAGAATCTCATTCATTTTCTTCATGGAAGAGGAACTCTAGTTTTGATGAATTTGAAAAACAGTATCTTCTGGTGGCTGGCAGATATATGCCAGTTCCCTGATACCTGATTGCTGCTTATTTTCAGAGTAGAAGTCAAATTGCTAGAACATCTATTAAAATGACCTATTAAAAGACAACTGCAATTATCCCTATTTCTTTAGCAGACATAAATTAGGAATACTTTCAGTGTCACATCCTATTGTGTAAATTAACAAGTGAGCTTGGATTTCACCATTCTCCATTAAAATCTCACTGTGGTTCATAATGTGGTGAAGCACTCCTTCCCCCAGGTCGTTCTGTGGGCTAATCAGAGAATCACGCAGAGCTGAGTGCTTGCTGAGTGCTTGTGATTTTTCCTTTCCTCTTCCTTATGCAACAGACAAACAAGTCAACCTGTGACAATGTGTTGTGTTGCAGAGAGAGCAAACTGCCGAACAGGGTCTTTTCTGTGAAACACCAGGCACGGAACTTCATCAGANTTATTATTATAATTATTAATTCTATTATTATTATTGGCATAAAATATGCAACATTATAGTGGAAGTGTATTGTGTCTTTAGGAAAATGTCAGTGTACAATATTGGACACAATTTCCAAGCTAAAGGGGAAAGGCTTCCAGCCCAGGGAGGATGAAGGATGAAGCTGACTGCCAGGATAAAGTTTAGGTAAATGAATATGAATAAAAAGAGACCTTTCAGAGGAGTTCATATGGCTCATAAATCAAAATTTCAGCAGAGAAGAACTTCTGAAATGAAGAACTTTCTGCGTTCTCCATTCCGCTCTGTGGATCTTATGATCCTTTTTTGCTTTCTAGTCTTTTGGCCCATACAGAGTTGTTTGGGATATTATGTTATCTCCATGGCTGCAAACAGAAGACATGACAATATATGATAAAAGAGCAAATTAATTTGTGAGACAGAATATTTTACACATGAAATCAGACTAAAATGTTGAGCAAATGATTCTGAAGCAGCCTGTCCTAGGTTACAATGTAAGGCATGCCCAAGATATGTATTCTATCACCATCTTCATGAGCTGTTGAAACCAGGTGGGGCAGTGTTTCCCTTGTCCCCACCCTCCGGACTATGTTCTGTTAATGGGCCCATTCGTGCTGTGCTGTATGACTCATGGGTAACTCCCATCCGGGAGTTATCTCTGTTTAATGGGCAATCAAGGACCCATTGTATGAGTCATAAAATCACATTGTTCCATTGTGAGAGGCTCCTCCCATGGGGAGGAGCCAAGCATTCCCACCTGGATATAAACCGGGATAGCACAAGGGGCCCTCAACCCCGCTGGATTCCCAGAGGACAGGAGGTACCGGACTTTTCCACAGGATCACGGCTTCAACACGACCGCTTCATCCAGACTGCTACCAGCGCCCTGACTAACAGGTTGTATTATTTAACTTACTTTATTTTACCTTTTTTTCC
>WBMY01006214.1:307467-321361 GCA_013397315.1 Donacobius atricapilla | reverse complement strand
ATCTTTGCCAAAAAGCCCCTTAATTTCAAAATTATAATAATTCAGAGGGAGGGGGTTTCCATTCTCCATTCCAAGGGAAGATCTGACTTTTCCCTGGCAGACACCTGCCTTCCCAAACTAAGACAACAGGACAGATCTACCCAAAGGAGGTGCTATGGCACATGGACGTGATTCAAGACAGCCAGCACCACTTCACCAAAGGCAAGTCTTGTCTGACCAGACAAGTGGTCTTTTATGATGGAGGGACCAGACCAGTGGGTGAGGAGGGGATAAAGATTACATTTATCCGGACTTCTGTAAAGCCTTGTAACAATTCCCCACAACATCCCTCTCTCTAAATTGGAGAGAGAGATTTGATGAGTGGACTGTATCTCATGGCTGCATCCAGAGAGCTGTGATCAACAGATGAAGGTCTGGCTGGAAATCAGTGATGAGTGGTGTCCCTCAGGAGTCTGTCTTGGGACTGATTTTGTTTAGTGTCTTCATCTATGATACAGACAAAAGGATCAAGCACTGTCAACGAGCTTGCAGATGACACCAAGCTGAGTGGTGCAGTTGACACACGTGAAGGACAGGATGCCATCAGAGGGACCTGGACAAGCTTGAGAAGTGGGTCCATGGGAATGTCATGAGTTTCAAAAACACTAAATGCAAGGTGCTGCATCTGGGTTGGGGCACCCTCTGGTATTAACACAGGCTGGAGATAAGCAGGTCAGAGCAGCCCCACTCAAAAGGCCTTGGGGGTGCTGNGAGTGGTGTCCCTCAGGAGTCTGTCTTGGGACTGATTTTGTTTAGTGTCTTCATCTATGATACAGACAAAAGGATCAAGCACTGTCAACGAGCTTGCAGATGACACCAAGCTGAGTGGTGCAGTTGACACACGTGAAGGACAGGATGCCATCAGAGGGACCTGGACAAGCTTGAGAAGTGGGTCCATGGGAATGTCATGAGTTTCAAAAACACTAAATGCAAGGTGCTGCATCTGGGTTGGGGCACCCTCTGGTATTAACACAGGCTGGAGATAAGCAGGTCAGAGCAGCCCCACTCAAAAGGCCTTGGGGGTGCTGGGGATGGACATGCCCCAGCCATGGGCACTTACAGCCCAGAGAGCCAAACGTGTCCTGGGCTGCATCCAGAGCAGTGTGGGCAGCAGGGCCAGGGAGGGGATTCTGCCCCTCTGCTCTGCTCTGCTGAGACCCCACCTGCAGGGCTGCATCAGCTCTGGTGTCCCCAGCACAGGAAGGACATGGAACTGTTAGGGTGGTCCAAAGAAGACCACAAAGATGATCTGGAGCCACAGAAAGTCCAAAGCACCTCTCCTACAAGGAAAGATTAAGGGTTGGGACTCAGCCTGGAGAAAAGAAGGCTTTGGGGTGACCTTTTTTGCAGCCTTTTAATACTTATGGGGCTTATAGGAAAATTAATACAGACTTGTTTGGAGGGACTGAAACAACAGGGCCAAAGGTAGCACTTTTAAAATAAAAGGGTAGATTCACACTAGACATAAGGAAAACAGTTTTTACAATGAGGTGGTAGAACACTGGAACAGGTTACCCAGAGGCCTTATGGATGCCTCATCCCTGGGAGCATTCAAGGTCAGGTTGGATGGGGTTCTAAGCCATCGGATCTAGGTAAAAATCTGCTTATTGCAGGTAGTTGGACTAGATGACCTGCAAAGGTCCCTTCCAACACAAAGCATTCTAGCATTCTATGAAGTGGAAAAAGCAACAGATCTCCCATCCCTTTTTCTAGGTTAACAGAAGGCTGGGGGGCTCTGCTGAACCTAGCCCAATACAACAACCTCTTCCCTATATTATTTGGGATCCAAAACTGGACACAGCAATTCATAGCCACCTCTCAAGGGCTGAATCATTAAAAGGGAAAGAAAAACTTCCCTGGATCTGCTGTCTCTGCCTTTGCCAGTATAGCCAAGCATTTGGCTGGGCTTCTTTACTGCAATACTGTTTCTCAGGTAATAGAGTAACAGAATAATTTAGGTTGGAAGAGACATCCAAGACCATCAAGTCCAAGCACTGATCAAATACCACCATGGCCACTAAACCACAGCATGAAGTGCCACATTTTTCTTTTTTTTCTGAACGCTTCCAAGGGTGGTGACTCCACCATTCACTGAACAACCTGTTCCAATGCTTAACTACTCTGTCTGTGCAGACATTTTTCCCCAATATCCAACTTGAACCTTCCTTGACACAATTCTTCTTGTCCTATTGCTAACTGCCTGGAAGAAGAGACAGATCATCATTTCACCACAACTTTTCAGGTAGTTGTTCAAAGCAGGTCCCCCCCTGAGCCTTTTTTCTCCAGCCTAAACAGCCCCAGCTCCCTTAGCTTCTCCTCACAGGTCTTGTGCTCTGGAATCTTCACAGCAGCATTATCTCCTCTGGACTCGCTCCAGCACCTCAATATCCTTGTAGTGAGGGGCCCAGAACTGCACACAGGATTTGAGGTGCAGCCTCACCAGTGCCAAGTACAGGAGGAAAATCCCTGCCCTGCTCCTGCTGGCCACACCATTGCTGGTACAGACCAGGATGCCATTGGCCTCCCTGGCCACCTGGGCACTGCTGGCTCCTCTTCAGTCACTGTCACCAGCACCCCCAGGGCCTTTTCCTGTGGGCAGCTTTCCAGCCACTCTGCCCAGCCTGTGGCACTGCCTGGGGCTGTTGTGAGCCAAGGGCAGGACCCAGCCCTGGGCCTTGTTGAACCTCACACCATCGGCCTCAGCCCATGGTCCAGCCTGTCCAGACCCCTCTGCAGAGCCTTCCTGCCCTCCAGCAGATCAGCACTCCCACCCATACTGGTGTCATCTGCAAACTAACTGAGGCTGCACTTAATCCCCTCATCCAGGTCATTAATGAAGATATTAAACAGTACTGAGGTCTGGGGAACACCAATGGCCACCAGCGGGATGTAACTGCACCCACCAGCAATCTCTGGTCCCAGACATACAGCCAGGTTTTTACCCTGTGAACAGTGTGCCTGTCTGAGCCACTGAAAGCAGAGACTTTCTCCAGGAGAATGTTGTGGGAAATAGTGTCAAAGGCTTTACACAGCCTTTTCCTCACCCTCTGAGGTTGTCACCTGGTCATAGAAGGGATCAGGTTGGTCAAGCAAGACGCGCACTTCAAAAACTCTTGCTGGCTGGCCCTGATCTCCTGGAATTCCGGTACATTGATGATTATTTCTAAGGCCAGTAGTCATGGATAGTAATAATTTACTGTAGTTTTCCTGGATTAACGAGGAGTATGAATCTTGAACTAGTCAAAGAAATTTTACTTAACAACACATATTGGAATTAATTTCTTTGATTCAGAAACTTGGGCTGGGATAGGAAGTGTGTGAAGCTGTAACTCAGTGTTTTCAAATTCTGCTTTTTCCCCATTGATTTTCCCCTGGAGGAACACGTAGACAATGTTGGTCTTTAAAAATGTGCAAGAAGCCAGAGATCAAAATGCTGCACAAACTGTCCCTGTCTTGCAGCACAGTTACTCAAGAAATAATCACAACAGTCACACTGAATTGAACATTCTGCAGTTGGCAGCTGTATCTCCATGTGATAGGTGAGCCACAGTCTGGTTGTCAAGGGGTCTCTGTATACCATAAAACTTGAAATCTAGCAAAACACGTAGTTTTGGCTAAACAGAAATTACTTTTCAGAAATTAATCACATTCACAAATTATACTAAGATGTCAAAGGCTAAAGGACTTGTGGGGAGGCCACTGCCACACTGCCACAGCAGAAATGTCATGCATCCTGGGTAACAGGGGCCCAATTTCTTATCTTAGCATGAGTAGGCAGAAAATCTGCACTGGGATTATGTTGAAGCAGCAGCAGTGTCCAGAATAATTATGGCTTCCCAAAAAGTGAGCCTGGAGTATGAAAAGACCCTGTCTCAGCTCTGTCCTACAGAGGTCACTGCAAACCCACTTCTGAGAAAACGGCAGTGCTGGTTTGCAGTATTATCACACTGAATGCAGGCTGAAGTGTCTTTGTCTTTCACTAGTGTTTATTTACATCTCACATGTTGGCACAGTGACAAATAAAAATGCCATGTATCCTTTTAGACAGATCCGGTGTAACTTTGAGAGCAAGACATTAGTAAGCATTGTGTTTTGACTTCTCTGAGCCAGGAAAAAAAAAATTAGGACTCCAGCTCATCCAGTTTTTTAAAGGTGGACACTCAACTCTAAGTTAAAATAAATCTTGCATTCTTGAAATTCTGATTTTCTCCTACCTTAAGAAGATCTGCAATTTCATAGATGTCTGTGACATTGTGTCTATGACTCTTGGTGAAATCTTTTTATTGTTTGTTAGTATTTAAGAGTGGTGAAACAGAGTTTTTCAAATTAGAAATAAAGCTAATAGTGCCGTTGAAAAACAAGTTTCGACACTTGGACTGAACCTTGGATTGCATTTACGGAAAAGTTTTCTCAGATGCTAGCCCTTATTTAACAGCAACATGATTATATTAAATAATAGGGGGTTTGTTGGGGGTTTTTTGTTTTTTCTTCTACTACTATTCAAGTGTTTATCTGCAGTGTTGGAGAGCAAGGGGTGAAAGAAGACATAGTGATTCTTTTCCCCTGACACTGTTTTAGGAACATAGTTTCCAAATCACTGACATAAGCTTTAGACAGATCATGCTTCTGTCTACATCCTACATTATTATTTTTTAAGTCTATACTAAAGGAGAACATGTAGGCTCACAGCTGGATTAGGAACTCAAAGAGTTTGATTTAGACCTTGATTCATGAACTTACAGAAGTTCCAGCTTTGGCTGTGGTGGGATTCTGCAGCCAGTGCTTGGAATGGCTGTGTGTCCAGTGTTTTCCCATGGGATTAGAACTTCTGCACGTGGGATGGGGCAGCCCTGGATGTAAAGACAAATTAGATGCTGAAAAGCAGTGCCACAGAAAGGGACCTGGAAGTCCTGGCTTGTGGCTAGCTGAACATGAGCCAGCAGTGCCCTGGCAGCCAGGAGGGACACTCCTGTCCTGGGGGCATCAGGGACAGCACCAGCCAGGCAAGGGAGGGCATTGTCCTGCCCTGCTCTGGGGCAGCCTCACCTCCAGTGCTGAAGGCAGCCCTGGGTGTCATAGTATAAGAGAGATATAAAACTATTGGGGAGTGTCCAGAGGAGGGCCACCAGAATGGTGAAGCGTCTAGAAGGGAAGCTGTACGAGGAGCAGCTGAGGTTAGTTGTTCTGCTCAGCCTGGGGAAAAGGAGACTGAGGGGAGACCTCACTGCACCTGTGATGGGGCGAGGAGGCAATGGTTTTAAACTGAAAGAGGGTAGATTTGCTTGGATATAAGGATGAAATATTTTACAATGAGAGTGTTGCGACACCGGAACAGGTTGCTCAGATAAGTTGTGGATGCCTCATCACTGGAAGTGTCCAAGGTCAGGTTTCACACTCTGATCTAGTGAAAAATGTCCCTGTTGCAGATCATCATTATCTTTAAAGGTCCCTTCTAATCATAACCATGGTATGATTCTGTATTTTGTAGATAATAAATACCACGGAGAGGTTTTTTTATTTACTTAAAATTAGTAAAAAACCCCTGCATAGTGAAATATAGAATGCTGAAAAAGGATACTTGAGTATAGACACATTATAAAAACAAAAAGTAACTCAGGAGTCAGCCATGCTTGAATACATCCACTGACTTTATGACTGTTACTTGAGCTATCAACAACCTTTGTTGCCAAAACAGTAAAGGTGATGACAGTAAGAAAGAGATTATTCCAGGAGTGAAACTATGTTATAATAGCTGCTCTTTCTTGAGCTGAATAATCATAAGAACCTAAAAAAATCACCTAGTGATCTTATTATGCCATGTAACAGAAATTATCATAGGACTTGTGATTATAACAGGCAATTAAGGACAGAGGTGGCTGAGGTTTTTTCCTCTGCTAATTTATTAGTTTAGCCTGAAATTCAAAAAAGATTCACCATGGAACGTTAATCGTTGGCCAACATCCACAAACATCATCCAGACCAGAACAGAAAATAAAATTCTATTCTATTAAGACCTGAGGTACTTTCAAAGTACAGGTTTTGGGGAGCTCCGGCAAGATCTGAGTAGGAAAATGTGATGTCAAGCTCTCAGTAAATAAGACCCCGTGCCTCATTCTCAAGTTTGGGTGCCCTTTTCTTACTCTCCCTCTTTCACAATATACCAGGGCTTGTAGGACAGTCCTGGCTGGGAAAATATATTTCATGGAATGAGACAACCACAAGAAAAGCTGACTGAAGAGGCAGTCAGCAGTTTCCCCTCTCCCAGACACTATACCATCAGAGCTGAGGTGCTGAGAAGCACCTGGAAATGTATTAATGGTGCAGCAGTGAAAGTTAATTAGCATCTACTTTAGAGATTAGGTTTTCATTTGTGCCAGTACACAAAGGCATATGCTCTGAAAAATCGTTTGTTTCAGGAGTGCCCTTCTGGCTACCCATGCTTTCTAGCCAGACGGCATTTTTTTTTGTATTTTTGTTCTTTCCTAGCACCCCTATCTTGTAAGATACCGAAAGCCATGTCTGCAGTCCAGCTAAACATTCAAAACTTGTTTAAGTATTTTTATCTTCTTCTGTTGAAATCAAACCAATTCAAGTCTCTGAAATGTTTCCCTGTAATAGTAACATGCAGTGCTGTGAAAATTTCAGGAACACAAACATGATATGAGGAATGCAACAAAAATGTTCGTAAGTATTGACGGCCATTACTAGCATGCACTATTTTATTTTAATGGGTACAGGCTTTCATTAGGTATTGATATAATTACTTTTGCTTGGATTCTTGAGTTCATACATCTGCATGTGTGTATACATATATTCTCTCCAGATATGGTATTTCTTGCAAAATACAGATGATGCCAAAGTTCTTGGATGGCAACAAGAAAGAAAACAATGACACAATGTTTTATAAAGATTGTTTGTATTTACTTTTCCTGTTTCGCTGTGGTCAGGTTTTTCCACAATTTATGTACCTTCGTGCTATGCAACATTTTACGTTGTCAGTTGTCAGAAAAAAAGAACTATATTAGTACTTATGACACTTTGAATCTAACCCAGCAACAGCAAAAAAGTCTGAATTCAACTGCACAAGAAATAATTTATAAGTGTTTCTGAAAATCAGGACTCAGTCTTCATTACAGGTGTGATCAGGAAGCTAGAAAAGGAAAGGAAGGAGATCTCATTAAGCGTCACAGCACTTCTCTGGAAACCGTGGAAGATTTTTCTCCTACAGCTAAAGCTCACTGGATTTTTTTGTCTAATGCTTATGTTTTAGCAATTTTACTGACAGCGTGATTTTTTTCAAGTCTACTTAGATCCATGAATGCCAGAGATTTTTGTGAAACTGCAAACCCCTTCAGTCACAGAGCACAGAAAATTAGTAAGTTGCTTTGAATTAATAAATTTTAAAGGGAGCTCCTTACCGAATTAATTAAAAATATATTAAGAAAAGTAGCATTTTGGGAGAATCAAGTTATGTTTTTAGCAATGTGAAGGAAATAGACAGAAATGTACCTAAATCACTTATGCTTATGGATAGGCATTGTCAGGCTCACAGAAGTTAGTGAAGTATATAAGCACACCACAGCAAAAAATTTTGTGTCGTACAAGAAATAATAAAATGCAGCTTATTAAAAAATTTGGATGCACTTGAGGATTTTTGATAATTTCTGAGACACATCATGTCCCCAGAAAGAGTGGAACATATCACTTGGTGTTATTCTTTTCTGTTTTGGGCGCTTTAAACTAGAGCAAATAAGTTATATGAACTGGGCTGGGAATATGAATCAGTACTTCTGTGAGAACAAAGTCAGTTAAGTCAGTATTTTGACACTTGGCTAGCATATAGACAACTTTCTTATTTCTTACATATGTCTAAACACAAACTTTTGAGAATACTGTGTGACCAGCCATCTATCTGCCTTTTGATTTAATTTCAGTAGAGGCTATAGGAGTCCTTTCTAACTCCAAGCAGAGAAATAGTGGTTTAGGGAGCAAATTCAATGATGCAGAAGCAGTAAACCTAAGAAACATATTCTAACAGTGAAATATATGATCCTAGGAAAAAGTTAAATTTCTATCAGAATGAATTCCATTTAAAATTGAACAAAAAGAAAAAAAGAATAACACCAAATTATTCACAGTTAGTTTTAAAATTGCACATCTTCTCATAATGGAAATATACTAAAACAGTGAAAATAAGGGAGTGTGGGTGATTTTCTTAAGGACATGGTAGAGACTACAAAGTCAAGATAACTTTTACTTGGGCTTTACTTAGAGACAACTGTTGCCTCATTACAGGTAATGTAATGTAATGTGTGGCAATAAGATGTTTGTAAGACCACAGCTTCATCCCTATGCCTCCCCCAGACCCCTTTCTTGATTGCATGTCACCTTTGGGAAGAGGCACATTGACTGCTGGAGCCACTTTTGGGGTGAATTGTTCAATACCTGATTGATCAAGGACCTTCTTTTAGTGTGTTTTCCATCAGTATTTTCTGGACTAAATTAGTTTCTTTAGTAGAAGTCCAAAGGTACTATAATGAAGGCTAATTACACACGTCAGTATTTATTGCAGGGTATGAAGTAAAATTTAACATTAAAAATCAGTGTTGAGGTGAGTAGGCAGAGAAACAAGAGCAGGAGAAAAATTGCAGTGTTATGTGCATACCACTGAAGTGATTAATAAAATGCTTATTCTCCCAAACAAGGAAAGTGAGTTTCAGCATTGTACTTATCAGCTGTTCAATCTAAAATTGCTGGGGCCTACAAAAGAAATCATTATTAATATCAGAAGATCTTACTGTAGGACAAATAGTAGTTCTACTTTATCACAGCATTTTCTTCTAAGGTTTCTAAGTGGACTGTGGGAAATTTCCTTCTTTTTTTCTTACTTTGCCCTCAGCATCCTACCTATAATGCTCTTTCTAGAAGAGAGTTATTCTTCTGTAGATATTAGGGAATGGATATCATGCTAGCCTGAAATCCCTTACAGTTTCTCAATGGAAATGAGACATGTTTGGTCTAGTATATTTTGGTCCACATCAAACTCAATTTGACTTCAAATTTGATTCAGGCACGAAGACAGAGGTTCCCAAGCAAATGCACCCCCTCTGTTCTCTTCACCAGTTTGCTGATGTACATGATATTCCCACTTTGTGATCTGAACCCCAGTGTATTAAATATCCAGAAAAAGTTTAAGTATTGATATAGCCTAGCTAAACTATTCACTGCTGATATTATGTCTTTTCACTGATTAATTTTTATGAGAGTTGGAAAACATATTCTACGCATGAGTCTCAGTTCTAGCTTCTTCAGGTGCATTGTAGGAATGTAGAACTCCCTTGCAAATAATTTTCATCTAATAATTTTATTTTCTGGTCTGAAAGGTACATTGTATCATCACATACTGTTATAGATAGTGACTGCATTATTCTGCAAAGGTTCTGCATGTATGTTTGTACTGCATAAAACTAGACTACAATTTAATTAAATGAATCCTGTTTACCAGTGCCAGTGTTGTCTGTATAAGAATGTCGGGGAACTAAACTCAATTTCTTTGAGGAGGTTAATAGAATGCATTTTTTTTCCTATAATTATTCCACAGTTAGTTTTCTCTCCACCTGACAGCTTACATTTAAGAGTGGGAATGCAACAGCTCTTATGCATCTCTTCAATTCACAGTGCAGGGTTTGTTGCTGGAGCTCCAGGGAGAGGAACTGATTTGTTATAAGGGAATCTAGATGCTGTTAGGAATTCTGAAGATCTTGACAATATGCTCTTCATAAGTGTTAGTTTCTTCCAGTGTGGAGGAGAAATATATTGCCTCATGTCCTGTGTGGCAAGTAAAGCCCACTACAAAAGTGATATTTGTGAAATCTGGATATAGCAAAAGGAAACTGAACACAGAAAAAGGCTCTGTGGCCTCGCTGTGTCGTGATGGTATCAGACACCCCTCCTTGATCTCCTGTGAGGAGCAGGAAAATGCAGCCTGTGACCTGAAAGAAAGAAAAAAGATTAGACCCCAGAACTTATGCTCATAATACCCTATTTTTTCCTACAAGAAAAAAAAAAAGAGGTATCAGCCTTGAGATGCTGGACCTGAGATGATAGGAAACAGAGCCCCTTGCAGAGTTCCTCCTTGCCAGGAGTCACTCTAAGCTAAGATGGGACAGGTGCAAGACTTGCTTTTACACCTAAACCAGGAAAACCCAATTCAATGATATTTTAATATACTGGTGTCAGTAAAAGTATTCAAGATGGAATTCAATGACTGTCTTTTTTTTTTTGGTCATATTGCCTTAACTAGCAAAAATACTGCTCTCATTTACACAGCACCTATGAATAGATGCGAATAAGAATAGACATTAAATGGAAGATCTGAGGTAAAATAAAAGAATTTGAGCAAAAGTGTTAGTTAGCGAGATTTTTTTTTAACCAGTTCCCCCCCACCCCCCAAAAAAGCCAAAAACCAAAAAACAAACAAACAAACAAACAAACAATAAAAATACCAAAAAAGAAAAATCCCCAAGACAAACAAAAAAAACCCAACAAACCTCCCCAAATCCCAAACAACTTGAAAAAGCTTCTGCATATCTGTGTGCATCTGAGAAATGAATATTCAGACTTGGGTTTGTTCAAATCAGTATGTCCAAGGCATTGCGACAAGCCCTCTTAATTCTGTTAGTGTTCTCTAACTAATATCTAACTATAATATCATTGTATTCTAGATACCATTGAGATTCTCTTTATTTTCAATGGAATCTTGCCCTCCCATTAAACTGATGGCCTCAATTTCAAATGTGTTTGGGTCAAATATATTTTCAGTTTTGCTACAGAAATGCAAAATTGATTTGTCTTACAATCCTACTACCTAGGGGTTTTTTTCCCCTAAAAAACTGAGTTCTGCTGCTACCAGTATACAGAAGAAAGAGATAAGAAAAACTAAAACCAGCTGTATCTTTGGGTTGTCACATTCCTTGTTCTCTGTTCCCTCTGCTACAATGGTTTTCCTCTGGACCCTGAAAACAAAATAATCTGAGTTTCCATAAACTATGTTTCAACATCAAGAGAGTAATTCCCTCTCTCAAAAAGGCCTCCAAAAATACCAGTAAAGAAAATAAATAATCTCATCTTCACTCAATTTCCTTCTCCCCATTGAATGAGGTATTTTCAGAATCTTTAACCACTGAACATCTCCCATCAGGGCTCACTTATACAGATGGTCTTTCCCTGGGAAAAAGGAGACAAGGATTTATATGAGGGTGTCTCTCTTTTCCTGCATACCTGTGAGTAACACTCTAGAACAACAAATCCAATGGCATAATACAAGGATAAGACTAAAAAGAGACTTTGCAAGGGCTGATGGATTCTGTGTTATTCCAAAAGACCTTGGGACAGAAAAAGAAGAAAATGGGCACTTACTTTTTTCTTAAGAGTATTTTGAAAAATGCTTCTCTGTTTGACAGTTTGTGAACTGAAGGCTTAACTCAAAGTTCACTGTACCCTCATATAGCATTTAACCATTCATTTCCTTGAGCAGTAAATAAAAGATTTTACTGAACTAAAAAACAAATAATTTGGGACTGAAGTGACAAACATAAATTTTTACCCTCAGATCTTGGGTGGGTGGCAGGAGAAGTTCACAGGTATTTCTGTGGATTCAGATACATTTCTTGAATTTCAGAAGGCACTAGCTCCATTAGATACATGCTTTTCAATGGAGAGGATAAAATCTGCAACAGAGAAAATAAAAAGTAGTAGTTTACTTAAGGACTAAGACAGTTTTATAATTGGGATGTGTGCTTTATGTGAGGAATGAGTGTGGGCTTACATTGATGGATATGAATATACAACAGTGTATGACAGGTATGAACCTGCAGTTGTGTAATCCACTAAGAAAACTCTGGATGCACTTACTTTTAATGCACTTATTAGTCTTACCCTGGCTTATTTTACATAAACTTTGCTGCTATTTCAGCCCATGTGAGTTGCAGTTTATAATGTTAACTTTGTTAATATAGGATCTGATTGTCCTCCTTACCTCATGCTCCTCAGCAGGCTTCATCCATGACAGCAAAAACTTTTATCCTGTATGTAAAGGCTTCCTTTATCTTGTGTTTCAGACCATGTGTTTCTCAAAGTGGTACACTGATAGGATCAATCCATCACTTATTTTCATTTGAAAAACTGAGACAATTTACTTCCCATACATAGAAATAACTTGATAAGGTAAATAGATTCTTTTTAATGGTGGTTAGATTTGGTTTCTGATATTGACAGGTTTTATTTAAAGCAATTTATTAAAGCAAACTCACCGTTTATTTGGTAGATTTGAATTAAAATGAGCACTTTGGCAGTATATGCCTTTTTTATTGTCTATTACTCATTTTCAGTGTGCGTCTTCCACTATCATTACCATGGCTATCATGTTAGTTTGGGGATAATCCTTGAACTTTTAGTGATGCCTTCCAAGTAAATGATAATTGCATAGAATATTCTGTCATGTGGTACCAGTAAGGAGGCAGTAAACAAAAAACTCATTGAGCTCACAAGTAAATTCTGTGCTTTCATGTGGAAAAAAAATCCCTTCAGTTGTCAGTTCTTTAAATATGATTTCTAAAGTACGACACAGCTTACCACAATTTCTGCTTTTAATGAACTATGAATAGTTGATTTACTTACAAGTGTCTCAGTCTCTAAGCATCCACACACTTAGGAAAAAAAATCCTAAAACACTGGAAAGCAATGAAACTTCAAAAGAAAGTCTGAAGCCTCAGTAGCTCTGCTAGGTTTTCTGGGTAGGTAAGGAACACAATACTGACTTCTTACAACTTCATAGTTACATTAATTGGATGTAAAATGAACAAAAGACAAAGGACATTTAGCTCAGAAGAGTTTATTCAGCTAAGGATCAAGGCTGACCTCGAGGAGCCCATTGATGTGGACACACCAAAACACATCCCCCTCCCTGAACTCTCCTCCTAACAGCTCTTGCAGCACAATAGGGATACAGGCTTCCCCTCTCCTTGGAAGAAGGAATCCAGACAGCCACAGTGCCATTCTCATTCTTGGGGAACTGGGGTTAAAAACTGTTTTAAATGTGGGGCTGGCCAAGCTTGGCATGAAAGGCCCACACCTGCTGCACTCCTCAGCTGCCCAACCATGGTAGTGGGCTCCCTTGCTCAGAGAGTCCCTAGCTGACAGGGCACTCTGCCATAAGGTCTGCATGCTCATGATGATGGGGCAATTTGCTGTTCTCTGAGCCTGGCTTTTCAGCTGCTTCATTTACCTCTGGCTCATTTATAGTCTCAATACCCCAATTACACCAGTCTTACTCTCACTCCCAAGACTGATGCAAACTGAAAGAACCAACATGCTTCAGTTGCTGGGCCATAGCCTGCATGTGTAGGAATCTTTTCGAGAGCAATGGGTGCCCTCCACGGCATTTACCTCTTGGCTGCAACTGTTCCTGCAAGAGCTGGTCATCAGCTTGGGCCCTCAGCATCCCTGTGCTTTAGCTCTGAGCGGATACTTCCAACTTTGTCACATTGCTAGCCCTGTGGTATTTCCAGGTCAGATTTCCTTCTGATTGAGAAAGGCTCTTGCATGCATATCACAGCTTTCTACGCCTGGTGGAAAAATGCCACCGGACACTGAGCCCTTTCATCCTCTTTCCCACTTCCAAAGCCCTGTTCCTCTGGTTTACCTGCTACCTTGCCCTACCATCAGCTCTTCTCACACACAGGTCCCACCTATGCCCCGCGCGCATTCCCCACAAAGCCCAGGCTATCCCTCCAGGGAGCCTGCAGCCCCCAGAGACTACACACAAACTTATATACATCCCTCCCTCAGAACCGCT
>WBMY01006214.1:283048-303159 GCA_013397315.1 Donacobius atricapilla | reverse complement strand
TTTTTTTTAATGCCCTTTTCTAAAGGCTTAGTCACCTATGTTAATGCAAGGGGCTTTATGATTTTAAAACATCCTCTGAGAATTTCAGAACATTCAGTTCTGCCTGTCCTTGGCTGAATTGGAGAGAGTGATTTATGCTTCACCAAGGCATGAAAATAAATAATACTGATTTTTATTGTTGTACTTTACAAGTTTTACTACCCCAACATAAAAATGTAACAATAAAAAATGATATGTAGAATAAGACTTTTATGATCATTTAAGTGTGGTTAAGGCATATCTCTCCTAGTTAGGGATTTTGCTCTTGCCTTTGAAGATGACATGTTTAGGCCTTCCATTTTCAGTGAGTTTTACCTGGAAAGTGTGTGTGAATAACTGTGCAGAGATGTCTCTATAAGCATTTATGTGACTTCCAGTCTAGAAGTGTGCTGTGAATGAAGTTTTGTGAAATAAAAGGATGCTTTGTGGTTTTTGACTGTTCACAGATGGAGAAAATGGAGACATTGCAGAATCAGAGTAAGCAAAGGTTTAAGTATGAAGGTTTTACACTAAATTCAGTCATGAATATACTAGCTGGACTCTTACTGTTTTCAGTGTTGAAAATTTTGTGCTGAAGATGAAGTTACAGCTCAGTGTTTTGCTGGAAGAAGACCATAACACTTAATTAAAACCTTAATGTATATATGAATTAGAACTATGATTGAAGCCATACTTCAGTTTTGTTTCTGTCAATTTTTTTGTCTGAACAAGTTAATTAGGCACTGAGTCTATGATTGAACAAACTGCTTAAACATGTGCTTAATGCTAAACAGATGAACTTAGTGATGATAATTTGGGCCTGAACTGAATTAGGGCTGAAGTTATATCCCATCTGTATAATATCTTCGCCCAGTGACTTACACTGACAAGTGCAGCTTTTGCCTAAAAATCTTTTTAATGTCAGGAAATGTTTAGATCTAGTTGATTCTGCCTTGGGGTAGGTTGTGGCTGAGATGATCTCTCAAACCCCTTACTGTCTTGTCTCCTAAGATTTAAGTAATAGGAAAACATAAGTGATGAAATTTGGAGTTCAAAAATTATTGGTATAATTGGAAAGATGTCCTTGAAGATTTGCTACTATGTGATTACATTTCAATTATGGCATATCTATAGGCTTATAACAGGCATCTGGTTTTGAAGTGATTGCAGTTGTGTTTATGAATGCTTCTGTGTTGTGCTTTCCTCCAGCACTTCTCTGGCGTGATGTGCCACAGGCTTTGAGGGACCACAGAGGCTTCTCTGTGGTTTTGCTGGTTGCTCTTCATGTTGTTTTATGCATATGCTGTAGAATGTGAACTGCTATTTTTCCTGTTCTGTCAATATCTCTGTGGTGCTTCCTTACTGCACGCGCTTCTCAGCTTAGACTGAGGAGATGGCAGAAAAAAGTGCATTAGCTGAGTTAATCCTAATGACAGTTCCCTATCAGCGAGGGTCCTTTCAATGCTGGCTGCCTTAAGACTTGGTCAGCCTTCCCTTAATGTCATGGCTGATTTAGATAATGTGAAGGCAGCTGACCTTATTGCAAACATCAGCTTTTTGAAGAGTGGAGAAAGGAAAAAGAAGTTTTCATTGTGTTACAGCTTATTTAAGTCATTGCTTGGCTTTATTCTTTCTTCCTGAGAGACCATATAGCACTGGTACTTTGTTTCTTGTAACAAGTAAAGTCAAAAAATTAAGTCATGTGCAGTCCTCTTTGATCATTTACTTACTACAACATAATTTGGTTTCATTAATGTATTTTTTTAAACAGGTGTAATACACAGTGGACTTTTCACTGACTTTGGATTGATATCAGTCATAGCTATGGGTCTGTAAAAACACACTTGGATTACATTTACTTCCTAAAAAGAAATGGGAGGTCATACAGTATGAGCCATTGGACAGCAGGTTATTCCCCATGGATGTAGGATCATCCATGGACAGGAGATCTCACCTGTCAAGAATACATGCAGGAACACCCTGCCCATCTTCAAATAGCAGCACCCCAATCCCAGCTACTGGAAACTTGTGTGCCAGCCTGCACTTGGAGGAGGGATAGCTCCTCAGGGTAGCACCATTGACAGTCCTATTCACTCCCTTGCCCTAAATTCCAGGAAATGTGTGGTTACAAATGAGAACCCTCTATTAGGACTCTCACAGCCCCCAGAACTGCCAGTCCCAGAGTTTTTAAAGCCAAAACAGCAAGAATTTTCAGACACTTTCTCACCATGCAGAGGTGAAGATAATACTCGTTTTCCTACTGTCATCAGTAATAGCAGGTTTTTTTCCAACAGCACATATCCAGATGGTATTGGTTTAAGTAGATAGAAGCCAGTCACTTCTTTACCACTCTTTTCCTACAAAGGAAGAGACACTGAAACAGGACGTCTAGATATTTTCCCCAAAAGAGGCTCATAATTTGATTATGCTCAGGGACTTCATATTACACAGCAGTTGCTCAGAATCACTGAGTTGTCCTAAGATTCTTTATAAACAGAATAACTTAACCTTTTGACTCAACAAATCCAGAGGGTATTTTTATGTCCCATGGCACCAGAATTTTGTCAGTGCTATCAGGGATACTCCTTGGATGCATGAACACACCTTTCCACTGGTGACTAACAGCTGCTTACGGATGAAAGCAGGAATAGTCATGCTTTTTTAAGGTGTCTAGGCTGGACATGCTGTAGAGTGCTTTGTCTTGACCATTGGTTTGTAATTCATTTCTTGAAACCACTGTTTATGCTGTGAAATTAATGATGCATAACTCTCACAAAATTTGGAGTCTGGCTCTCTGTGAGTACGTGCTTGTGCATTAGATGAAAAAGTACTTGACCGTCTGCTCTTGGGTCTTAGAAGCCAAAATGGAACATTTAAGTTTGCAATACTTCTTGGCTCTGGTCATGCTGGAGATGAGGATACTCTTTTGGAGGAGTTTTTTATCATATTTTCAAAATTTAATGTACATAGATGTGAGAATGTAAGGTATAGAAAAAAATTAAATGGTTTAAAATGAAATAAATAAATGAAAAAAAGGCTTGGGTTGATATCCAAGTGAAAATGAGGAAACGGAGAGAGATTTCCCATTTTATTCGAGGCGTGTTGCTTCTCTCCATTTTCTGTTTTTCTCCACTACTTCCCTTTGAGCCTAGGAAGTCCATCCCTCTTCCACAAGGCTTCCGAACCCGAACCAGTGTCATTCCAGAGCTGGTTGAAAGTTAACTGCACGTTGAGTGCTCTGCTGAGTCAGACCAGTGGTAACACGTATACATATTCATTGCCTGACCTCTGAGATCACTGATCTGGTGCTCGAGGTGGTGGACCAGGTGGGTGTAATCCACAGCACACAGACTGAAAAGATGTGGACTCTCCACATGATAGATTTGGGGGAGCTTTCCTGTCTCTCTTTCACTATAGGCAGAGCCTGATTCTTGCTGTCTTCAAAATTATGTGTCTGAAAACTGATCTTTAAATTAGCTCTGCATAATTGCTAATCCACCTACAGTATGTGTTGCAGAGCAGCGTGGGAAGGTGAAGAGACCATCAGACAGTTCAGTGTCCCTGGTTTGTGGTTTTTGAACTGGGATTTTTATTTGCTGTGCCTGATTGCTCTGTTCCTAGATGCTGTCAGTTCTGCCTTTCCTTCTTGGCCTGGTCAGCTTGCACACGTATAACATAGTCCACTTTTTTTTGGTGGGATATCAAGAAGAAAATTCAGCTGAAGGGCTGGCATTGGGGAAGATTATGTATAAGCACTGTGGACATGGTAAAATACTGTGGACTTCACATGCCAGCACTAGTCTTCAGCATCTCTCATCAATGCAGCTCTTTTGGCAGTTTTGTTATGAAAAATAATACCATTGTTAAAAGCCAGCTTTTTACTGAATGTTCTGTCAAGGAAGTAGTTTATTTTAAGGTGTGTACATTTCAAACAGTTCAAATTAGAATTGTGATGTGGTGTAGTGATGTCCAAAAGTTACATATTTGAGGATTTAGTACCAGCATATCTGCACTTCATGCACATCTGAATAGTAATTTTGTTTTCTAGGAAGTCTAGTGGCTATTCTTATTGCTTGTCTTCTTCATTCCTATGTGCAGAAAATGGACCATGTTCAGGCATATCTTAGGGGTTCTCATGTCTCACACCATAATAAAATCCCAAATTTTTCTGAAAACAGCACATACTTTTTGAAAACACCAGTATGTTCTACTTGTTTCTCATATTCGGTCAATGAAAATATATTTTTGAAGTTTGTTGAGAGGTATTTAAGATAAACATAACCCTGCTGGTGTAGGTAGTTGCAGGAGGTAGCTGTGGGAATAATTAGGAAGCTCACTTGCTGTTTTTTCCCTCAGTATTGTTGGTGAAAGCTCTGGGGCAGAGGATCTTGCTGTGGATAGTTGGATCCTTAATCTGAATCACAGAGCTCACACTTAACGTGTTATGACAATCCATTCAAGGTTTAGGAGCAGTAATACAATATATTGGAGTCTTAGAGCAGCCTGGATTTGACTGATGAAGAATTTTTGCTGTGACCAAAACGCCACGCTGACGTGCTGTTAGTGACATCAGTGCGGCTGCAGCACCTCACAGCCTGGTGGAGAAGTCCAGCGTGGACAGGGGGAAGGGAAAGGCAGCCTGGTTTTTTGTCTTCCTTAGGATGTTCATTAGGATGAACTCAGCTAATGCATTTTTTTCTGCCATCTCCTCAGTCTAAGCTGAGAAGCGCGTGCAGTACGGAGGCACCATCGACGGAACAGGAAAAATGGCAGTTCACATTCTACAGCATATGCATAAAACAACATGAAGAGCAACCAGCAAAACCACAGAGAAGCCTCTGTGGTCCCTCGAAGCCTGTGGCACTTCTCACTAGAGAAGTGCTGGAGGAAAGCACAACACAGAAGCATTCATAAACACAACTGCAATCACTTCAAAACCAGATGCTTATTTTTGTCTTCCTGTGATTGTGGCTGGAGCTGGTGTGTCTGGCAGGGTTTTCAGTTAGTGGCTCGTGAGTGCCACAGCCATCTCCTTGTGTTCCCCACTCTCCCTGGCAGCAGGTGACACTTACGTGTTGGGGGGTGTTCAAGCCTTGAAACCAGTCCGGCCTTTTGTTCTACGTTGACTGCTCTACAAAAACCAATGCAGTCGGGCATGTGGGTGTATGATGAAGACTGGGCTATAGCTGTGAAGACTTGGCATAAATATACTTGAAATGGAGCTTGAGGAAGCAAATCTGGACATCTACCCCCATCAATGTGGGCATTTCAGTACGAAATACAGAAACTTGTGCAGATAGTCATGGACCCCTCTTTTCCAGGCATTGAAAATACAACTGTCATCTTCCATTTCTGAGGTTTCTGTAGTGGTATTTATTCCTTGATATAAAGACAATTCTGTGTATTTTACAAATTTATAATTTTCTGAATTCTTGCAAATGTGACTGTAATTTTTTTCATGGTGAAATGAGTCAATTAGCTCATTTGTTCATGTGTAAAATGAGCTTGTTTTCTGTTAGAGATCATTAGGGCTCTTCCTTATCCTGGAAATAGGTGGCAGACATTACATCTTGGGATTTGATTTGATTTGATTTAATTTTCCCTCCAAGAGACTCTGGAAAAAGAAACAGCTCCAGTGCTGCTAAGCTGTGTGAGAACTGTGAACTTGGTCAGGGAGGATAATTTGTCTCCAGTTGCCAAAAGAGCCTTGTTTCACTTTTTGAACAATAACCGCACAGGTCTGTGAGGAGTGTTATGTGCTGAAGTGTTAAATCAGTAAGCAGCTTGAGCCGCACTTGAAATCTCTTTAACATACTTATTTTGCTCTCTAGTACTTTTGTTTTTTATGTGTCAGTTGGCGCAGTCTGAAAAAAAAGATATTCATCAGTATTCTGTGCAGTTCCTTATGCAGAAAGCTTTACTCAAGACTCACTTTCTTTTCCAGTTGTTTTCTATAATCAATAACCAGGCAGTTTTAAAGCCCGGTTACTGATGATATTTAAGTGTAAAAAAGTAAGTGGTAATGATCTTAGTTTTATCCACCATGACACATTTTTCAGCTTTTCCTATCTTTTGGTGGTCTTGATATGCTTGAAAAAACAACATAGAATCCATCAACGCAAGGAATGCATTGGCATTGCAGCTCTGGCAGTTGTTTGGGGAAATCCAGTTTCTGAAGACAATGAGGATGGGCCTTGGTGGATTCTTTTTTCTTGTCTAGGACTTTCCAAAGTGGCACAGCTGTGAACATGACGCTCCTTTAGTTTAAATATGCAATTAGTTTTAGGGGCTGGATGACCAGCAGTCCTGGTTGGGCTTGAGCAGGTTCACTGTTGCTACGCCTCTCCTAGAACATGCAAGAAGTTTACTTATCTTTTATATAAAAGCTAGTGCATAGATTCCTGTTGCAAGACACTCCTTTGGAGTGCTTATTTCAGGCTTATTTGTTTTCTCCTCCATCTTTCATATTTCAGGCATGGTTCAACTCCTGAACACAAAATGATGTTCAGGCAACTCTTAAAAAGAAATGATGGATGGAGGGGAATGATTTACATTGATTCTGTAATTTTACAATGTTTATCTTAAACATTGATAATTTTGTTTAAGAAAACAAAATATTGAAGGAAATAAAAAAGCT
The DNA here is from genome assembly GCA_013397315.1 of Donacobius atricapilla. Taxonomy (NCBI): domain Eukaryota; kingdom Metazoa; phylum Chordata; class Aves; order Passeriformes; family Mimidae; genus Donacobius; species Donacobius atricapilla. The sequence continues at coordinate 296,504 of WBMY01006214.1, read as the reverse complement.
GGTGATGCCAAAATGCATGTTAGACTCTGTGTTATAAAGGCCCCAAGCAACTTAGAAGAATGCCCTGAAGAGTCTTAGGCCTAATGCCAAAAAGGAGCTACTTTACACAAGAACTGTAAAACCACTCAAGAGTATTAGGCATATTGCCAACAGTTACCCATTCTGTGTTAAGAGTGTATTTTAACTTCTCTCATACTGTGTCTTATACCCTTTACCCTCCACTTTGTGGACTTGAACAGTGAGATTTAGAATTAATGGCAGCCATCCAAAATGCAGTATAGCAAAGGTGTTGGTATAAGTAAGGCTCACATTTCTTTGACTATCCTAGACCAAATATTACTCTTTCCGACTGGGGAAAACCCAATGAAGGGGATGGGGTGTATTTATCAATAGCTTTATGACTCCTGTTTTCACTATGATGACAGCTTGTGGTTTTCCTCTGTTGTCGCTGATGCTTCTTTATGTTCATCCTAAAATTGGCTAATGAGTTCTGTATCCTCCAAGTTTACAGAGAGGAAAATCTGATGCCTCAGGTCAAGCCACTAAAAACAAGAAAACCAAACCAGATCAAACTACTATGTTTTTCAGTTTACTCTGAGAATCTTCAACTCTAGTTAATGATTTTTCAGTTTTGTTTTATCACCAGGAGATGGCGCTAACAAAATCTGTTTTCATACAGAGCTGTATGTTTCAGCCGTCTTTTGTGTGGGAAATTAGTAATAAAAATCCAGTCGAAGTATGAAAGTTCTGGAAGTTTTGTACCTGGAAATTCTTGACAACTGTATTGAGGCCACCAGCTCCTCTGGGTGAGTTAAGATTTCACTATTTTGGTATGAGTATGGGTAAGTCATGTAAATTTCTTGTGCCTCTATTCTTTTTGTTGGCAAATTTTTGAAAAGTTGTTTTTACATTCATAAAGGGATTTGAGATCTCCACATAAAGTGCAATTTATTGATGTCAAACACAGAATTAATTTTGGACCTGCATATGCACCTACAGAGAGGGAACAGATTGCCCATGCATTTTTATAGAGAAGGCTACCAAAAAGCTGTCCCATACACACTTCAGCATAATAGCATAAGTGTACAAATACTAAATATTCCATTTGGATTTGGCGGTTTTGGCATATTTCTGTCGTGATCTTCCAGAACTATATTGCCTTTCCTAGCAGTACTGTAACATGATCTTCACCATGGTAATGTGTTTCTTTATTTGGTCCCGGCTGCTGCAGACCTGTTAGATGGTGCTGAACAGGAAACTGTTTGCTTTGTTTTAGCTTCTCTCTCTTACCAACAGAAAACAGGGAGAAGAGAAGCTGCTCTTCTGACATGCATTTCTGTACATAAAATGCAAAGTTGTCTTTCGTTTACTTTCGAGGTCCTTGTACAGCTATAAATGCATGGAACACTCCTACAAGGATCAGGGAGTTGAAGTTAATAATTTGTATAGGTCTGTTCTGGCTTGAAACAAGTGATTTTACGATTTTACAAGTTGTCTGTGAATAAAAGCAGGAAAGATCTGAAGAAATCAGAAATTGTCAGCACCAATGAGAGCTTTTTCTTTTCTATTTTATTTATGTCTAGTCTTTCCAGAGTTAAATTTTGTAATTAGTTCTCTCTCATAGTCTGAGGAAGATAGGGCAAAAAATATGAATTTTTTAAAGTACCGTGCTGCCATGTTTGAACTTTGGCTTTGCTTGGACAATAAACTGCTTAACATGTACCTGACCTGTTTCTAACTGGGCTATAAAAGCACCGTGCACGTGTCCCTTTGTCTATGTTTCTGTTCCTCTTACATCTTCCAGGCTAAATTTCATCTCAGGCCACTGAGGTGTTTGTAGACATGTTACCTTTTACTTCAACTCGTGCAGCATATCTTTCACTGCTGGTGGTAAAGGTGTACACCATTTTTTTAGCAGACCTGAGATACCAGCTCAGTATGAGTGCAGTAGAAGGGGCACTAGGCATAGAATACAGAGATAAAGGCATGCATTTACCTGTCATATTTGTGGGACTAAGTCAAATACTGCCATTTTGTACCCGTGTTAAATTCTACTTGTCATGAGCACAGCCTCCCATTGTTTCATAGACATTGGTTCTAGAGAGATTTGGAATGGTTCAAGTGCTGCTTAACTGGAGCTGATTAACTGTTGAAATTTTCCAGAAGCTGGAAACCAGCTCATTAGGCTCCCAAGAATGTGAGGGACCAGAAGTTCCCCCAGAACCAGAAGGGGATGCAAAGAACACATCTGACATGAAATTTAGGAGGGCCTGGGGCAGGAGTAGGGAATGAGCTTTTTCCTTCTATGAGCCCTTTGCCTCAATCATGTGACACAGGATACAGCTGAATACATACCTCCTTGTGGGGAAAAAAACAAAAACAAAAACAAAAACAAAAACAAAAAAAACCCACAAAAAACCCCAAGCAAACAAACCACATGTTCAGGCAATATTCTCCAGTTGCAGCTCTAAATACATGAAATGGAACTTGAGATAAAAATCTCATTCCATTGAGGTTTCATGTAGTCAGTTCTACCGATAACTATGTAGTTGATAAAATCAATGGTTTAAGTGGTTTTTCCTGGGCTTTTTATCCCTATTTAGTCTAACCATTTGACATATTATTAGTGTGGTGGGTGTCTGAGGGGTTTAATTGCTAGCTGGAGTTAAACCATGACACTTTGTTAGAGGTTTCAAATGATGAGAGAAGAGCCTGTCTATAGTGGATTTTCATGCTTTAATGAGTAGAGACCATCACCTCCTCATTTTTTTCTGCCTAACTGAGTCTGACATTTTTGGCTGGGGACAGTATCAGGCTGAGAGGTCAGCAGAAGAGACATGCCTTTCCCAACTTTAATTATTACAACAAAGCCATTGCTGCGTAACATTTCCCTTCCAAAATCTCTGGAGGGAATTTTCACCTGAGAGGTTTCCCTGCAGGTGTTCACGTGGCAGGCCCAAGGAACATCTCCAGGGCATGAATCTTCTGTTGGTGCATGGCATGGTTGAACTTCAGCCCGTGGGAAGTACTGGTGTCCTGGCTGACCCATGGCAGCTGTGTGCAATAGTGAGGAAGCTCTGGCTTTCCCTCTCCACTTTCCCCTTGCAAATGTGCCCAAAAGCCTAATGAATTTAGTCCCCTGAAATTATAATGAATCTCGCTCCTGCCAAATTCCTGTTGAAATCAATGGTGTACCCAGGAATTCATATTTGGGCTCTAGTAGGGGATTTCTTTGCACATTTTTTTCTGTGCCTACTCACCTCAACACTGATTTTTAATGTTAAATTTTACTTCATACCCTGCAATAAATACTGACGTGTGTAATTAGCCTTCATTATAGTACCTTTGGACTTCTACTAAAGAAACTAATTTAGTTTAAAAAATACTGAACTAAATATTTAATTGTGATAGGTAACTTATTTGCATTGTCAGAATCATTCTACAGAGCTTCTTGTGGCTTTGAGGGCAGCTTGATAGGGTATAATGTTATTTTCTTTCAGAAGGCATTCCTTTGTGTTCAGAAAAGGTTGCTTTCTCTGACTCTACCTTGGCACAGTTCATTTTTAAATGAAATTAAGCCTCAAAAGTTAGTAAATTTGATTGAGATCAATAGGAAGAAGAAAATATATTTAAACAATTGTGAGTGGATGTAGTACCTGGCATACCTAGTAATGACATACTTTTCCATTTCTTACTTCCTTTCAGTGTCTACTTTTTCTTTCCCTAAAATCAATCAAACAAACAAAAAGAAAATAAAAAAGAGAAAATGTGCATGGCTACTGCTATCTGGTCTGGATCGCATCTACAGGGAAATAAGCTACACCAGATTAAAATATCTCTCCTACTAAAGAAGCCATATTTGGATCTCCAACAGAACAGTGGGATAATGTGAACTGCCATCATCTGCAGGAGAATCCAGGTCTTTCTGCTTTTACAAATATTTTTTGGGTGATTCCTACCTTGTATTTAGTAAAAGTCCTTTACAGAATTGGGACATGAAGTATTAATTACTAAAATATTTAACAGTAGATTAGAACTAGTAGATTAAAAAGCACCAGTGGATTAAAATTTGCAATGTGGCTAAAAAAACCACTGACAAATATTAGGAGCTGGCAAATCGAAAATGGCAAATGCCAACTGGAAATGGCAAGCTTCAAAGCCACTTTTGCCCAAAAATGTTCTCTCCTTTTCCTATTGATCAAGGTCAATACTGAAAATGTAGGTCATTAAATTTGGCAGATTTTTTGTGTCCATGGTTCCTAACTGGTTTAGCTTTACTAAATAGAACTAGGAAGGTTTTGGAAATGGAATCTCCATTTTCATGGTGTGATCCTATTCTCCAGTTGCTAGTGGAGGTAGCAGCTGTTAATGCTGATGTAGAATGCTGGTTGGCCTTAGAAAACAGATATGCCAAGCCCTATATAATTTTTCTAGATTAAACTGTTATAAAAAATAGGCTAGCTAACATAACTAGAGAAGAGACTAGAGCCAGATGTAAACTAGAGTTAACATAGAAGAGTAAAAGCAGTAAGAAGAGAAATTAAAATGAATTAAAATTCATTTATTCATGAATGCCCTATGGTCTATATGTATAGAGTCCTTGCTGGCAACTAGTGCAGGGGTTTGGGTGCAGTGAGGCATGGTCCTTCCCAGCCCTTTGCAAAGTCTTGTTTCCACAGAAATGTGACTTTCTGTCCCCCCACAGCCATGCTTCTGCTCCATCCTGGCCCTGTTTTATAACCTGTAGTCTCTCCCGCCCTCTCCCCCTCCACTAGCCCAGCAGTTGCCAAAAGCTGCCCAGCAGCTCCTCTCATCTCCAGGGGTGACCTTGGTGCTGTCTGTTCTAAAAGGAGCCCATGGAACCAGGAACATGCTGCTCGGGTCAAGCTGTCCCAGCTTCTTTGCATTTTCAGGAGCTGTGAGATAGGAGACCTTGAAAGCATGTGGGGAATGTTCCCTTCTTCAAGATATTATCACATAATTTCCAAAAACAAAAAAAAAAAGGTTCCGAAAAGGTTTTGGATTTCCTTTCAGATGGGGGATTTTTAAGATGGATTATGTTTTATTAACAATGTAATTTATTCAGGTTTTCTTGGTTATAAACACCAAGAGTGATGATTTTATATAGGCATAGGAAATTGCACAGGTTTTTCTGTTAAGATGGTATTAGTACTGACTGGACTGAAGATGGAAACACAGGGATGACAAAGTTCTCTGTCTGCTTTTCAGTACCCTCAAATCATGCAGTTTTGATGAAAAATGTGTCTCTTTATTTCACCTGAATGTTTCTTTTCAATAATGATAGCTGAGTACTTTCAATTATTGTTATATTCTGCCTTTTGCACAAAAAAAAAAGTTACCTTTACGTTACAGTTAAGCAGTACAGTTTGTCTTAGTCTGTCTGTTTCTGGGACTTGAGTGAGATTTGACAAGTGTAAAGGCCTTGAGGTTACCAAGAGTTTTACTAGGAATGTTTTGGAAATATGATAAGTATGTGTTTAAAGAAGGAAAAAGAAATCTTTATATGCATTTAAGTAATTTTTTCTTAGAAAGTTAAAAAGAAAATACATACTCTTACTAAAATGGCACTTGAGAAAACCCAGAATAAATTTATAATTCATGCTTTATTCAAATATCAGTATAATATGACAGGCAGTCATCATCATTGCTGACATACCACTTTGGCAGCTAAATACCATTCTTAATTGTATAACATACACTTTACAATACTTGTTCTGTCCTCCTGAGACATTTTTAATGGCTGATTTCAGAGTTCAGTTGTAGCATATTTGACCTAGATTGAACTTGTATTTGCTGTATTCGACTGTTGGAACATTTGTTAATAAATCTGCAGTTGGCTGTCAAGTTCCAGCTAACCAAACTATAATTGGCCTGTCAGTCAGTATTCACAAATAAATGTTGTTTGTAAAAAGACTACTGACCCAGCATTGATGTCAATTAATTAGTGAAATACATCTTCTCACACAGTCCACTGTTTCTTGTGAATGTTTTGACGCTTTTGGCACTGAGAGAGGACTGCTTGGATGATTATTTGCATAAACAAGTAACTATAAAATTAGTTGAATTTCAAATAGGAGGAAATGTTTAAAAATTTTTTGGTAACAAGAGAAATGCTGTTCATCTTGGGACCTCAAGACAACCTGATGGAAGATGTGATGGCCTTGGTGTACCTTCCCTGGCCAACCCATGAGCAGTGGGATTGTTAGTGCTGCTCCCTGACTCTTCTTTTTCCAGAGTGGTGCAAGGCTGGTCTGTTTTGCCTGCTTAAACTGTATTGGGATTCTTGCTAGATTTGCTGCACCACCAGGAGTGGCTTTTTACACTGACTTCTTACTGTGTCTGTGTCTTTCCCATCTTGAGTGTACTTTCTCAACTACTTCCCTACTTTGGTGTGAAATATGGTTACGCATCTTAGTTCCATGTGAAAAGCCATTTATTTTTGAATGCATCCTGTGTGTTCATAAGAGAACACAGAAATTTGTGCTGTGAGTATTTGTCTCTGAAACTACTGGGTTCTTGTGATGGGAATATTGGTTTTGGCATCCTGATTGGTTGCAGTGATTTGTTATTTAACTGCACTTGTTTTGCTGTCAAGATGGAAGAAGGAGTAGAGAAGTTATAATGAAATTTTTTTGGTTCATTGAATGGATTTTAAAAATTAATGGAGAGAGAAAAGAAATGAGGACATTAATTTTATGCAGATTTATGTTTTCACATCCATTCTTTAATTTGTAATCACAAACACTGGGCAATATTGAAATCCCAGTAAAATGATCCATTTTTGCCAGTCTAATATTCTTAACTTGAAAGGGGGTTGAAAGCATTTATTTCATAAAATGGCTTTGTGTAATTAATAGTCAGATTACTAATTTATTCTGCTTTGTATAAGACCAAACCCATTAATTTAATCTTTTTTTTCCTATGTCTGCTTTGAATTCCCTTCACACAAAAGAAAAATCACTTTCTTGCTGAACATGGAAACTCCTGAATGTTTTATAATTCTAACTGGCCTCATGACAGTCCTGTGCAGAAATTAGGTAGGGTGGATATCTCACTATGACGTAAACTTACTGGGTATTTGAAATGTATAGCAGCTTTGAGTCTGCCCAAGGAAATACCTGAGAGACAAATGAGTCATACCACATGTCCAGTTAGCTCCTGGAAAACTATTCACCCGTGCCTTTTCTGCAGAGTCTTCTGTGTGGCGACTACCAAAGGCCATGGGGTCACTGTGAGCTGGGATGGGAGTAAGTCCTGGTGACCCCAGCCTCACAATTCTGTTTCCTTTCCCCTGCTCTGTCAGCCAGCATTTCTAGAAAACCAGCAGGCTTGTGCAGTGTGTGCCTTGGAGCTCCATGCTGTGCCTCAGATAACTGTGTCTCCTCGCTTGTATCTTCTTGGCATTCCTCTTAACTTCCTGCAGCTCAGCTTCTTCCGAGCATGTCAACAGCGGTGGTGGGAGAGGAAAACGAGCTTGTACAAAGAGCAAGTACAGTGAATTGTAATTTTGAGAGGTGGAGAGACTGAAACTTGGGGCGTGCAAGAATTCTCTCTTTCATTTGTGTGGGAAAACACCAAACTCCCCAAGTCCAGTGAAGAATCTAATGTGAAAAATAAGTCTAAATAGATACTGATTTTAAATTTTGCCTTTGACAGGTGTAAATATTATCTGATACAGGAAAGAGATGCTGAAAACCTTATTCCCCTTAAATATTACAATGTATAAAGTTAAGGGCCAGTGGAAGTAAAAGATCATCATCTGGACAACGGGAGATGAAAATTTCAGTATACATAGGGCAACCAAGACTGGAGTTAGAGAGTGTAATTCAAATACAGATATAATTACTTTGCAGCACTACTCTTGAATCAAACTTAGCTTGTGACTGGCTTCAGTTCTTCCATGGGGCTTGTAAGTCTGTTTTCATAGCATTGGTCTTAATATTCAAAAGACTTATTTAGACTTGTGGATTTTCTTATCATTGTGCATTATCATTTTTAAGGGGAAAAATAATTTTTTTTAATACTTACTTTGAAAGACAAATGGCTGAAGCCTTCAAACCTAAAACACAGTGTAAAAATCTTCCTCCTAGTAAAACAAAAAGGATCTCTATGTGCATTATGTAGAAGACTGTTTCGAATATTGTTAACTATGGTACTAGAAAAATGTAGTGAGGAGAAAATATGACTATCCATGGGCCTTGAAAGTGGGAAGATAAGCTCCAGTGCTCTCTCAGAGAATTCTGAAAATACAGTCTGGGAGGTTTTTTCTACACAGCTGTGTCCTCTGTTGGCCATAAAACAGGAAATTTTACATTTTTATTATCGGATGATACTGCGTGAATGTTCCCTGTCTGTATCATTAGTTTCTTTTTTAATCTAAAAATTTTAAAAATTAACATCTTCCATTGAGAGAGGTGGTAGGTCTGTGCAGCTGGAAAAACAATTTCTTTTAGATTGTAACAGCTTCTCCTTGTCAAAAGGTGAAGTTGAACTTTGAATGAAATGTTGCTCAACCTGTTTATTTTTAGTATTTGTGGAGGAGTGAAAGAAGTTTTCTTAGAAAATGCTGGAGTTCCATAGAATCTAATAGAAAACTATGCTGATAGTGGCTCTTTTCTGCAGAAGTGTTGAATGTATAGAAGAAGAGTTTGTACCAGATTCTAAATGTTTAAATGGATTAATTTCATTTTAATTAAATCCTGTAATATGGAATTCCACACAGAACAGATTTTGTTGAAATTAATATGGTAAAATAGTGATAAAAGGAAGCCAATTGATTTGGATTAAAAACTGCCAAAGATAAATCACTTACAGATTAAGAGTATCTGTGAAAGATTAGGAAAGAAGGATACATTGGACTTTTTTTTGTCTAGCTGTCTTTTGTAAAGGTTCCCAAAACCTTGAATTTTTCTAGAAAAGGAAAAACAATCTGTTAAAGTAATGACAAAGCCTCTGATTTATGACAGCAAACATTTTTTTTTAAATGCTCTGAATTACTGGAAAAAAACACTGAGCATCAGTATTTACAGCCATTCATATTTGGTTGTGAAAGGTGCAGTCTGAACTTAAGATTACTTCATTCAAATTAGACAGTTGCTGATGCTAATGCAGTATAAGGTTTAGGGTTTTCTTCTTAGGGTCTATTCTCATTCATTTTCCTGGTGAGGATGCTAAATATTTACAGTATTTCTGCTTACTATCTATTTACATAGTAGTATGTACACATATCCTAATTTTACGTGCCATTATTTGGCCAGCACAAATTCAAAATATGAGTTGTCCTTTATTCCTATGTACAAATGAATCAAATAGTATAGCTGTCTAACTTGTAACCAGAAAAATAGTGATTACTGCTCTGAGTTTGTTATAATACTCTCACCACTGAGGCAAAAATCCACATCAGCTACCTTTTTTATATTGCAGGAGGAAATGATGCCATATTTTCTCCCTTATATGAAAAAAACCTCAACCTATTGCACATGAAATATCTGCATTGTAATCACGTCTGTTACCTTTTGTGGAAAGCTACTTTTTCTTTCCCTTAACTCCAGTTTAGCTGCCTTCTTACTAGCAATTCCTGCTCCAGGTGCTCTTAGTTATTGCTAACACTCCATCAAAATCTGCTACTGGTACAACACAAATTAAAGAATTGCCTTAACATCTGCACAGTGCTTGTGGTCATACCTCTCCCATAACTGTTGCCTGCCTTCTGTATGTGTCTTTTTATCTGAAATGACCCTATGAATGTTGATAGACATTTTCAACATGCTGCTGGGTCCAATTCAAAATTTTACAACTTGATCCTTTGCATTAAGCCTGCAGTTGGATGTGGAAGGTGAATTCCTGGCGATGGTGAGTAGTACCAACTCTAAATTAGTGCTCAGGACAGGCATGATAACTCAGTAAAGACTCAGGTTAGTACTTGTCATTTCCCCAGACTGACAGTGCATATTAGAAGTACCTTTGGGCAAGCGGTCCTTTAACAGGGGCAGTGAACCCAAATAAGGTGGAGGGCCCTAAAAAGTGTGACTTTTGCTTTTCAGCTCTCTGATTGTGGTTTTGTTTCTGGTCTGTCTCCCACCATCCTTGCTGTGCTCTAGTTATTTCCCCATCATTGCTACCTTCTATTTTTAGACTTTTTGAAGCAGTGTTCAAATCCCCTCTCAGTCTCAATTTCGTTATAGAGTGATGAAGAGCTGCTGTGACAGCACTCATGATAAGCAACAATTTTCTAGTGTTAAAAATACACAGTTTATATACAGCTACAGAAAGCCATACATACAGAGCAAGTACAGCTGCAGTGTGAAATGTCTGCCATGGGAATGACTGAAGTCTTCTTGCACAAAAAGGTAATAGGTTTTGTGGATGGAGATTTCGTTACTTCGCCTTTGACTTTTGGTAAAACCAATACTAATTGAAATTGTGTGTCAGAGCTGAAAGTGTGAGAAGGGATACCTGTGGGAGGAAGAGGGAGAACAGAGTGTACGTGCCCCATGTTTACTTAACCATAGTATAATTCTGCCAGCTGGACAAAGGGACTGTGCTGCTAATTGCCTTGCTACAAGCCAAGTGGAACACCAAGGACCAAATCTGTGTAAATGACATTCAGGTTACTTGAGAAGTTTTGCAAAGGTGTTCTTCCTGAAGGAGAGACCTGGGAAGTATTGTGCCTCAGAGTTCACAGGTTTCACTAGGCATATGCAGTTCTGATTCACTTTCTTTTCTTTACTCTTCACTATTGTCTGCCTTTCTCTAGACCAACGCTGTAGGGTCAGCCTTGGGGTGTTGCGTTGTCCTGAGTGGAAATTAGCTGTGTTAGTCTGGTATTGCTTGTTCTTAAGCCTTCAGAGGTGGTTACACTTTGTCTGATTCTGAGATCTTAACGTGGTGTAGGTGAAGTAGAAGGGTCTGCTGGCACTTTTTGGACACCTCACTTTGCATTTACAGGAGTAGAGGTGGGGGTGTAATGAGCAGCTGTAAGGTTGGGACCTGGTCTGAGTCAGTTCCCTGCTGCTGCAGGCATTGTGGTGACATCCAGCTGGATTCTTGCGCTGCAGAGGGTAGCTGAAACACCCTGATCTTAGTACTCTTGTATCGCCAGCTGATAAACATGAGCTCAGTGTCCTTGGTGTTGGAGGTGGAGGACAAGCAGGGTCTTCTCAGTACACTTGCCAGTCCCCCTTGGCTTGACTGTGAAGAGAAAATGCACATGAGTACATTTACAGATGGCTCTGTGGTTAAAAAAATGTTGATAAATGTCGAGTCATTAATACCATTTGAGGCATGCAGTGCCTTCTGTCACTCATTTTATGCGTAATAAGTAACTCAGCAAAAACCTCAAGGGAAAAAAGACATGTAAAACTATGTATTTTTAGCAAAAGAGATGTTTACAACCTAGGGTTTTAATGTGGGGAAGAATATGTTTAGTGTGATCTTTAACTTTTTTTCCTCACAGTTGCTTTTTATAAAAGTAAATTTGTCTTTTATAGGTGTTAACTTATAAGTAGAATTGGGAGTCTTTAAGAATACAAGAAATATATATTCCTATTCCTAACTAATAAAAATGCTCCTTCAAGAGCTACAGCAATTAGCCTGCTTTTGTACAGTCATATAGCAAACATCAGGACATTAATTCTGTGCAAATAATAACAATGATTTTTTTGGTGATCTTTATTTTGTATTTCGTTTTATGTTCAGTTTTAGGGATTCTTGTTCAAGAAAGATTGTGAATTCCTCAGTCTCTGAGGAGACTTGAAAAGCTTTGTAGTATATTAAACCAGAAAGAAGGAACCCACATTGACTGGAAAAAAAAAAAAAAGGTGCTGCAAAACAAGAACAGATAGTAGTCGTGAGCAGTTTCTTTCCACATGATTGCTCCTGTGAATTCCTTTACTCTATACTAACCTATAAGTTCATTAATGGTCAAACTGAATGATTTGAATCGTTCTTTACCCACAGATCTCTCAAATGTGTCTTTTAAATTAGATATTGGAGTCTTTTGCAAGGGGTTTGAACATTGAACATAATGATAATAATCTCATTTTTTCCTTTGTGACTACCTAACGTTGTAACTTGACTAAGATGTCTTTCTTTCCAAAAATTCATAGAGAAAGAAACTTTTAAAGACTTGTAAACTAGAAACCAGGGGCTAAGTTATGGTCCTAACAAAACCCAGTAAAGCGACTTTTATTGTTTCTTTAAAACAGAAAACTTTGGTGTGGCTATTGAGATTTATATGATTTAATTGAATTGCATAGGTTTATTCTGATCACAGCTGTGATCCAGCCCCATAAATAAAGAATTTACACACCTGTACTGATGTGAGATAGCCTGTTCCTAAGTATTTACATCACTGCACATTGTCAGGTAAGTTGGGCTGTTTATCCTTTTGGCCAACCACACTGTAGTTTTTCAAACTAGTATCACAAAGAACACAGAATCACAGAATTTTCAGGCTTGGAAGGGATCTTGGGAGAACTCCCCTGCCAGGGCAGGGTCATGCAGAGCAAGTTTCACAGCAGCACATCCAGCTGAGTTTTGAATATCTCTGGAGCAGGAGACTCCGCAGCCTCCTTGGGCAGCCTGTTCCAGTGCTCATTTTGAGGTGGAGCTTGTGTTTTAATTTATGGCCATTGCTCCTCATCCTGTCATGTGCACCACTGAAAAGAGTCTGGCACCATCCTCTTGGCACCTGCCTTTGACATATATATTTATGAGATCCCCTCCATCTTCTCCAGAGTAAACAGACCCAGCTCTTGCTGCCTCTCCTCAAAAGAGAGATGCTCCAGTCACCTCATCATCTTTGTGGCCTCTGCTGCACCTTCTTCTTGTCCGTCTTGTACTGAACTTGGGTTTCTTATCTTCTTTTCTTCTGTTAGAGCTGGGATTAATACTCAGGAGAAGCAGTGTTCATATGCAGACTCAATGTTTATTAATTCTTATTTATAGTACAGTCTCTCAAGTTGTGAATTCTAACTAACAAGGTAGAAAACGGAGCTGTCTCTAACTCCTTCCAAGGTCTTACAAGCACTAATTGTNTGCTCCAGTCACCTCATCATCTTTGTGGCCTCTGCTGCACCTTCTTCTTGTCCGTCTTGTACTGAACTTGGGTTTCTTATCTTCTTTTCTTCTGTTAGAGCTGGGATTAATACTCAGGAGAAGCAGTGTTCATATGCAGACTCAATGTTTATTAATTCTTATTTATAGTACAGTCTCTCAAGTTGTGAATTCTAACTAACAAGGTAGAAAACGGAGCTGTCTCTAACTCCTTCCAAGGTCTTACAAGCACTAATTGTCTAATAACGAGATGACACCTATATAATTTTTACTTTTGATCCAATAACCAAACACCCATGGTCTGCAATGCATTTTTGTTACCCTGTAACAATACACCATCCAAACCTGTGAAGAAGAAGGTGAAAGAAGAAGAACTTAG
>WBMY01006214.1:225659-274411 GCA_013397315.1 Donacobius atricapilla | reverse complement strand
CACCAAAAGTACTTTTGTTTTCATTGTGTGTGTAAAGAAATTTGCATAATGATTTGAGATACTGCTACTATAGCAATTCAGAATTTGCTGGTGTCTGATAGACATGCTTGAAATGTATATATTAGTTAACAAGATTATCACTTGAAAATACAATTGTATTTTTACTGAGAAGTTTTTCTGAGGTGATAAAATATATTGACATTTAGTGAAGCATGAAAGACTTAAATGAACCATGAAAGCAATAGTTAAACTAATTAACTTGAGTATAAAGCCTCTTAGAATACATATGTTATATGGGCTGTATGCTTGTTATTTCTGCCTGGTTAAACTGACAAGTAGGGTAACATTCTTACATTTTAGGAGAAAGAACCTTAAACAGTATCTTGTTTTTAATGCCAGGAAAGAAAAAAATGTACCGCTCAGAATCTCAGGGACAGTACCTCTTGAAAAATAGTGGTGTCCTTGAATAATTGACTTTATCTGGGAAACAAAAACATACTGGATGTGACTGCAAATTACTTAGATTCCTGCTTCCATAATGCAGTTTCTGAACTTCTTTCCGTGTTAACATTTGTCACCTGTTTTAAATGGGTATCACTATTAAACAGGTTGGCATTTATCCTTTTATCCTTTTTTTTCTTTTCTGCTTCTTGTACATTTTGGTCTCTAAGAGGAGGAAAGATGCTTCTCTGAGAAGAAGCAGTCAGATACCTTGGATTATCTGTAAAGATTTAGAAAGGGGGCCTCACGTGGGATTAGAGTTTACCATTAAACAACACAGCCTTCATCTGCTGAGAATCTGTCCCCTTGCTCCTGGTGCTCTGCTGCATTCCCTTTTTCTAAGTGAATAAAGGAGGAAGAAGGTCTCCCCTTTGCCTGGGGCCTGGAGGAAGGAAAGGGTCTTCCCATCACTGCCCATGCAGGCAGGAGAAGCACGTATAAGGTGTGCCACAAGGAAGATAGATAACAGCCCAGTGAGCACAGCAAGAAATCAGAAATTACTGTCTGAATAGATTGCCATGCTGATTTGCTTTGATATGTGGGATGATAAGGTCTTTAGAGTAATGGATCTACAGTTACAGATTGCAAAGCTCCTATGTGGTATTTTCAAAAACATTAAGAACATTCAGATAACAGAAGTTACTTGAGCATTTTTTTTAATTAAACTTGGGGGGAAAGACAGGAATTAATGGAAAATACTCCAAGAATGTATTTCTAACATGAGGAAAAGCACAGATGTGCAGTGAAGGTTGAACAGTGCTAGAAATTGTTGTGGCAGATCAAGTGTTACATAGTACAGAGAATTATATTTTCTAGAATATTTTCTTATTGCTCCTCCATAGTTGGCTGTATTGCGATCAGATGGTATCAACAAAGAAATATTCAAACCAAATTGCTGGTTGGAATCAATTTTTATTGATTGTAAAGATTAGATCTCTTTCACTTATTTTGCAGATGACTGCAATGCTGCTAAAATGCTGGACAAAGTGTTTCCCTATTGATTTCATTGGAGTCCTACAATTCATAATACATGAGGAAGTTTTAAAAATATTATTTTTTTATCTGCTTCCCAAGTAATGCCACATGTAAGTGAAATTGTACGCTGTGTTCTCACATACATACTGATTTATGCTCTGTGTTTATTTAAGTCAGATTCAGGCAGTAATTGCCCAGTGGCACTGCAGATGGAAGGTCTTATCTCTTATTATCTTGAATTCTAATACAATTATCTTCTGTTCTTTCTTATACCTGTAAATTTTTATTTTGATTATAATTATACTTTTCTCTTTGTCTGTATTGTAGTGTTATTCTAAGGAGGTGGCCAATACAGAAACTTAAAGCATGAAACTTTTTGGGTTTTTTTCACCTGATATTATTCACCATTAGATTCATATATTGTACTTCTAGTGGAATTTCTCTTGATTTATAATTGTTATTTGATTATGAGGCTTGCACAATATATTAATATTTCGGAAATGCAAATAAATAGGCTAAGTTTTGTAAATAGAAACTGGTTACTAGTACTATATAAAAGTAGTACCACAAACCAAATGTGTAAAACTCTGTTTTCTGCAATAGAAAAGCACTTACCATATTATCCTAATAAGGACAAAAGCAGTAGTCATCTAATGTTACTGATAACAAATAGGGAGTTACCCATTGCAGCTAAAACATTTGTATTTTAGTTCAATTAAACATTAACTTGTGTGTGCACTAGTTAACTGATAACGTCTTATGTTTTATGCAAAATTTTTTTAAAAAAGTAGTTTTCAAAATAACTTTTTAATAACTGATAGGTCTTCCTGATATAGATAAAACTGATTCAAGATTAGTATAAGATATTACAGATGTCCCTAGATCCAATTGAAAATCTTGGTTTTACTGTGTCTGTTCTTTCCTGGAAGTTTCCTGAACCTGACTGTTTCATAATGTATTCTTAGTTTAGTCATTACAAGACCACTGTTTTCATTTGTTTAAATTTAGTGGTTAAAGTGTTCCGTAGAAGTAGGTGATCTCATTGCTGTCTGCTCTAAACCAGCTAAGTTAATCACCTGTGAGGTATTGTTTTCACTGGTCAGTTCTGGATAATTTTTTACCCTCATTCCAGTTGAAGGGAGACATTGTTTTTCATTGTGCTTTGTCATTCTCTTTTGTCTCATAGTAGAGTTGCTGAAAGTACATGCTTGATTACTTCATACAAAGATTGCAAATAACCTTGGGAATCAGTGCAAGTTAATTTATCAAATGCACTGTGATGGTGAAAAGACTGCCTTTACAAGATTGAGCGCATGAAGAATCTTTAAAGTGCACACACAGTACTGTCTCTTAATATCATGCCATCATATAATTGTTTGGTGTATTTTCTTGAGATTATTTTTATTGATTGTAAAGATTAGGTCTCTGTAAACAGTGAAGAACATGGGTCTATTCAATACTATTTAGATTAATGATGTGTCTAACTCAGTGTTCAGAGTGGACAATGCCAGAGCATTTGGAGAAAATTTACTAGAAAGTCATTGTTGATTGTGTTGAGAAAACCATAGGCTATGAGCATAACCATGATGTTAAAATCAGTGATCTTTTAGGATCTTAATTTCAGGATTTTCTCTCTAACTACAAATCCTTGATTTTTTAAAAAATTGTTTTGGTTTTTTTTTAAACATACTAAATGCAAAGAATCACTGTTTCACTAGCATGTACTGTCTGTGTGGTGTATTGCAGTTGAGAAACTACAATATTTTGTAAGACTTGCAACACAAATGATAATTCAGCAAATTTTGAGTCATAGTTTAATAATTTACTTGTACTCTGCAAAACTCCAGCTTGCATGCCATAAAAAAAAGCTCATACCTACCAGTACTTGTGACTGAATTTTTGTCTAGTTCACTTAGAAATTTCAAGGTCCTCCAAAAAGATTTGGACTCAGTGTGTGATGCCAGTTGGAAGAAGCCTAGATTTCCAAATTGGCAAAGATTTTGTTTAATCACATAGTCGTAGAGGGCAAATGACAATGTTCCCCCATCCTGCCTTTTAAAATATATTTGCTCCCCTTTGAAGCTCCAGTTTAACACACTAGATTTCTAAATTGGCAAAGATTTTGTTTGATTATATGGTCATAGAGGAAAGTGACAATACCCCCCCCATTCTGCCTTTTTGTCTATATTGGCTCCCCTTTGAAGCTCCAGTTTAACAGAAGTAAAGAAGGTTCGAAGGGGTCTGGTACCCACTGCCCTGCAGCTAGTGTCTCTGTCAACATAGTTGTGCAATAGTGTCTCCTAGGTGGCTGTAGAAACAATAGAAAAGTGGCTGTTTAGTTTAAGGACAAAGGGACAAGTGCTTGCTCTCTAGCAGTCATTAATAATATAAAATTGCTGCAGGGGAAGCCTGAAAACTTGGGCAGGCTCAAGGTGAGAGGGGTCTGAGATATTACCATGGGGAAGCAAGTCTTCTCTGCAAACATCTGAGTTTTTTGAGTTACCAGCTACTGTGAAGCCCCCTCCAAATAGGGTGCTAATAATGCTGCAGATGTGATGACAGAGAGTAAAGATGTATGTGGTGGCTGGGGGGGCTGCAACATCCAGAAGATTGAATGCGTTGTGGAAAAAAGGCCAAATGTGTTTTCAAACAGCCTTGGTGAGTTTAATCCGTGTGAAGAATACATTCACACTATCTGCCTTATTCCTTTGGTCTCTGTCCTCTTCTGTAACACCCTTTTTTCCCTTTTCTCCCCATTTTGGTGACTAGAGAGTCCACACAAACAAGAGTGGAAGCCTCATACAAGGGAAATATTAAAATCGACCACTTCCATAGCTCTTAATGTGTACATTTTCTATGTACATGGACACAGCAAATCCCCTAGGGAAATTAATTTATGCTCTCTTGTTGCAGTTCTTTTATTTCTAGCTGTTGCTCTAACAGTAACAGGAACAGGCTTTCAGATTACTTTAGTGGCTTTTTTTCATAGTGATTAGTTCAGTAACTATAGAATTTATTAATCAAAGACATGTTTTAATTTGATCAGGTGTTATGTATTTGGTATGTACGTAGTGTGTTTCAGAACACCTAAAAATTAAAACTGGTTTTACCTTTATATGTTTTTGTTGACCTTGATTTATATATGGAAAGCACAGTTTACAATTTCAAAGGTTTGGTGAAGTAGTTTCATTTTTTAACCTAAGATACTTGGCAGAATTAACAAATTATTGCTTTTGACATGGAGAAGTACATAAAGGAATTGGCTGATTTTCAGCCAATATCTGATAAAAGGAAATGGTTTTTAAATGAAACTGATTTAATATTGGAGTCTTCCTCCAAAAAGTAAGAGAACTACATGAATTAAGATAATCTCATCTAAAATTTAGTGTATCTAAAGTAGTTGTATTATTCTGCATTCTTTGAATGTTCTTTAGGAGATTGCAGTGAAATAATTTTGCATTTCAAGGTTGAGTGAAGCTTAGTCATTAACCAACTATAGAGAATAAACAGGGAAAATAGGCAGGCTGATGAATGAGGAAGTAAATGGAATAAAATATTTCCATAAAATTTTTTTGATGTTTCTGCGTGTTAACTATTACTGTTCTTTGTTGATAAGGAGCAGCTTTGTTTTATGTATTATGTTTGTTTGGAATAAAGTATCTGCTCTGGTCAGCTGTAACTCTTACAGTGAGCTACTGCAGGACTGATTCCAGCTCCTTAGTTGTTATTGGCTTTATTGGACTGTCTCCTCATTTATATCCTAGTATAAAAGAAAAGGAATTACTTCTTTTGATAATCTCTACTGCCTTCTTTTCAGTGGAAGAATTTTCATTTTTTCTCATAACAGCAAATGCTGGTCAATGGCAGAAAGAACAAAACCTTTTGCTTCTGTTTCCATATCAGTCCAAGCAAATATTCATGAGTCTAGCATAACTTTTGTTTATCATTCCAGTAATACAGTCTCTCCAAAGTCCTTAATTTTTCGTGTTTTCTTTTCAATGGCTAGCAACCAGGCCATTTTTGGTCATCATCCTTACCATAACACAGCAAACTGTCTTACCTGCTGTTGGCATCCCTGGGGTACTGTTAATACATAGATACTAATAGCAGACCCTGTGACTGAAAGGGAAACCGGGATGCCTTGAGGATGCAACTTTCTGTATTTAACAGGATTGGTTTGGCACTACTCCCTTTTCTGTTTTTTTCTGCTGGGATTTGGTTTTTTTCCTGACATGTAAGTTTCAAGCAGCTCAGATTTAGTCATGAATAAATAGCAATTTCACTGCATCATTGCAGATTTTTATTTGAGATGACATATGGCCTCTCCCTAATGGAAATCTGACAAATGCACAGTCCTTGATTTCCTGATACGATTAAGCAGATATTGTTGTTAGTACTGGAATTTGTTTAAAGTGGCCTTTAAGTGAAGAGTGTTAATGTTATTATCCAGGAAAGTATCAGTATATATTTGGTATATTTTCTCAATGCTAAATTGATTCATGTATTATCAAGTATTCCATATTTTTACATGTATATATGTGTATATGTGTATATGTATATGTATATCTATACACACTCTCCAATTATTACAGCTGTATTTCAGTATCAAACCTACATTGTTATAGTACACTTCTCTTTTATATAATTTGGTGCAGAATGTCTTTGGTTCTACATATGAAAGGCACTTTTCTGAAAAATAGGTAACTGAACATTTATGACACACACATACACACGTAGGCATACTATATTGTATTATGTATTTTTTATAGTATTAATGGTGTTTGTAAAATTTTTATTTCACCCGATCCAGCTTTTTGCTAAGAGGAGTAGTGTTCACGTTATTATCAGAGGCAACTTACATTTTTTGCCTAATATTTGCTACTGGTTCCAATTTAATTATCTGTAAAATTATAAAATCAACTACTGACTAGCACATTGATTCCGCTTTAATTACTTCAAAATATTGCTTTCCTGCTTTACAGGAAAGAAGTTAAAATACTTCTCTTTTTCTTTTGATTTAATTGAACATCTGTTGTGGGTACAGACAGTAATCCTACAAGAGCTTAAATGCTTTGTTGTGGTGTCCGCACAACAAAGTGGAGTTGAGTGCAAAACCAGGAATTCTCTTTACATGTTTGTCCTCGGAACTATTTGATCTGCAGGGGATTGAAGAATTTGGATTTTCTTCTTTTGACTGGAAGAGTCATAAATGCCTTAGTGTACTTTCTGCAGTCCACAAGGCATCTGAAGAACGTGGAGAAAAAGTTGTGTGGTTTGTACGCCCATATCAAAAGTAGATTGAAATGGTTTACATTGAAATACTTTTCACAGCTTGTCCTGATGTTGCTATCCTGCTTCATGTAGTATTCTGAACACAGGGAAGCAGCTAGAAATATGAATTGTCTAATTATTAATTTCCAGCCATGATGAGAATTTGCTAGAATTTCCAACAACTTCTATATTATGACCTGCATTTTAACTCTCTAATGTCATTGCATTTTAATGGAGGCAATCTTGTAAGCCACCAGCTGTGATCTAAATCACAACGCAGGGCATTTTGAAGGTATGTCCTGGTGACCAGGTACCTTTTGTTTTACTGTGCAATAACCATCAGTTTGAGTCACAGCAGCAAAGGTTGAGAGCAGACTGTGGCCTTTAAAGAAATTCCAGAATGCTTCCCAGTTTGAGTCAGCTTGGATTCCTCTGCCTAGACCTATGAGGAATGCTGGGTTCGGGCTGTTGCCCCCTTCTGCTGATGAAACTATACAGCCAGCACTGCACATCAGTGGTCTCCTTGCTTTCTGCATGGCTAGGGGTAGGAATGAGGGAAGGGCTTGCAATGGATTGCAGCTGCAGGGTTTGGTAGGACATGGGGTGTGGTGCTGTTCTGGCAGCCTCCTTGGGTTCTCTCTTCCTGTTTTCTTCACAGAGAGCAGTCCTTCAGCTGAGGGCTTTTTTACCTGGTGTGTTTTCTGATGTTTTTTTCTGTCATGCCTGGTCTTTAGTTTATGCACTTCACATGTTTTACATGTGCATAATCTATTAATTGCCCTATAGAATATTTCTGTTTATGTTTTGGGAATTTTGCAGAATTCTTGTGCTGCTCCCCTGTTCGGTCCTCCTCTGAGGATTCCCATTACTTTCTGGAGTTTGCAAAGTGAGTTCTGTGCCTCATCATGGGTTCATGAGAGATAAATACTAACCTGCTTTGTTTGTTGTAGGGGGCCTTGGTTATGGACACAAGTGCAAGTCCATTGGAAAAGGCAGAGGCAACAATGCAATAGTCACCGGCAATCCCATGACAGTTCAACAGCTGGGACCTCTTTCACATTCAGTGAATCAGCTTTCAACAGCATGCAGACACATCAGCCCTAGCCTACAAAGGTTTATGGATGCTTCCAGCCTGTGGGCTTCTCCATCAGATACAAGGTTCTCAACTACCTTTATATTATCAGTACTTTAAGAGGAGGGGGTTTAAAATTCTTCTGTAATTAAAATGCAACATTTTTGATTATTAAAATCAGAAAATCATTCTCTGTTATGCCACAGGAAATTGAATTCAATGCAATTTAATTCATATCAACTATAATCATCCTGTTTAGGTGGGTGAAATTTGGCCACACAAAATCTGTGTATGATAGGACTTTTTTAATAGATAAAGGCTGTTTTATAGTCACAAACTAGATTTTTGTACTAGGTATAGGAAGTGTTATGGGGGATGAAAGCAGAAATAGTCTACATGTTACAGCTACATAGTGCTAAATGTGCCATGTTGGTACCTTTCAAGTAACACCAAAGACAGACAAAAAACCCATAAATGCTCTGCACATGTTCCTCTCTCCTCATCAAATGCTTTTGTTTTCAAATGGTTTGTTTATGTAGTTAATCAGTTCAACTGTGCTTGAAAACTTGTTAGTTTTCCTTGTTCTGTTGAGTAGGTAAAAAAAGCTATGACCATTTCCTGAAAATGTTGCCTTTATATATCACTACTCCACAGATAAATATTTTTAATTAATTTTATATGCTTAAATAAGTTTTGAGTTTATGACTTTGAGTTTTGTCAACAAACATGAATTAGAGGAAAACAGATATTTGAGAACCACCCTGTAAGTACATTAGGCACATCTTGAATGTTAAACATACAGTGAAAAAATATTATAGTATATTATTTTGGAATCTAGATTCCCTATTGCCTACTGAGTTGAAATGTAGTTTCTTATTTACAAAAGACTACAAGAGTCTTTATTCTCAAAGCAATTTACATTTACTGTGTTGCTTTGTTACAAGCCAAGGGACATTCCTGAAATAACTGAAATTGGTACTATCCAAATGGAATAAAACTTTGCTTTACTCTTAAGATAATTTTTAACATTTCTGTCACTTTTGTTGTGAAGACTGACTCCCCTGGGAAAATTCACAAAATTAATTATGCTTCCTATGTAGACATGTCAGCAAAAACTATTCAGTGCTAAAATGATGACAAATGCCAAATCCAAAGACATGCCTTTCCGATCAAATAAAGCTGATGCTAGAAAAATATAATTACATAACTGTTAACTTAAGTTTTAGGTGTGCCTGTATGGTTCCAAACACTGTGAATGCATGGTTGGATGTACTATGTCAGTACTGACCTACACAGTTTTGGTTTTATTTCAAAGAAACATTTACTAAGGGCAAAGTGAAGTTGAAACTCTGGCAGAATCAAGGCTGTGGTGTCCCTAGAGTATCTTTTAATGATTTATCAATGAAGGTGTTGTAAAATAAGTTTGTAAGTTTGTCACACTAAGAATGTCCATTTCAGCAATTTTACCTCAATTTGTCTGTTTGATAGGGAAAACAAGTTTAAAGTCAGATTTTAACTCACAGATTGTCAATACAGTGTGGGGTTTCTTTTCTTTCTTTCTTTGGTTTTCTGGGGGTAGTTGGTTAGTTGTTGTTGGATTTTAAACTTTTGTGGGGTTTTTTTGGTTTTTTTTTTCCTTTTTTTTTTTTTTTCGGATTAAATTTCTTGAACTCTGAACTGCCTTTTCCTAAGTGAAGTTGACTGGTTCTTCCTGGGCAGAGTGCTTTCTCTGGATTTTATCTCTCAGGCACTATGAGCAGTGTTCTGGCAGCTCAGTCCAAACCAGGTTATTTGTTGAATTTACCAAATCCAAAGTGAATTTTCTTGATTTTTACTGATGCAAGAAAGAAAACAGTTGGCAAATGAGAGTTTTGCTACACATCGTATCAGATTCTGGAGTGTAGACCATGGGGGATAAAACCTTCCCCATCTCTGGAGTTTCTGCAAAACCCTTTGGGAGCATTCAGTTGTGTTGCTTGAAACAAGATGTAGTACTACCATTAGCTTTTCTCAAGTCAGAAAAAGACCTAGGAAAGAGCAAAAGGCTCTTGGCTAGTAATCAGAAGACCACGAGAAGAGAGAAAAACACAGTTTTCTCTCTTCCGTGTTTATGTTCAAGATTCTAGTTTATACTCTGACATTGTGGCCTCTGTACACAAAGGGAGAATACAACGTAATTGCAATTAATCTCTTCCAAATGTTAATGAGATTGCTGGTCCAAACTCAAACCGGTTTAGTTTACAATAAGCAGATGCATCAACTAATGCCATCTGAGAATCTGGCAGTCTGATAGATCTGGCCCCTCATTTTCATATTAGGTGTGTTTATTTTCCTTCTATTAGAAAACTACTTAGTCACGGTGTAGGCTGAATTTTAAATAAATCTTCATTTATTGAGAGCTGGAATTCTTTATTACTTTTGGATTTAGATGCTGAAGTGCTGCAGCTTCTTCAGAATAACTGTCTCTTACTTACTGTATGCTTGAAATTCTGGGCCAGCTTTTTATTTTTGTCCTATTATGAGACTTCTAAAACCAGTTTTTCTTCAGATTTACCGATGGGTATGCCCCTTTGTGTTACATATTAGTAGTTTTGCATATGACACTGGTCCTGCTATGCATCTGATTAAAATTCTTGTCAGTACAAAAATAGACTTTTTATTTTTCTTTTTCTTTATTCATAAAAGAGAAAATAAAAATTTAAAGAAAAGCTGGCAAAACACCCCCACCCTCTCCTTGTATTTTCTAGGTTTGAATATATACATCGTAGCATGGAGAAATCAAACCTTACTTACTTGTCTTGCTCTGTTGAAAACTGTGGATCTGTATTTGGGGTCACAACATACATGATTTACTCGTCCTATAATGACCTGTGCTTTGCCAAAGTTGATTTTGGCTTAATTGATTTACTTGATTTCAGTATCAAACCTGGTTTGTATCATAACCAGAACCAAAGACATTCTGCACCAAATTATGTAACTGAGAAACGTACTATAACAATGTAGGAAACCCCTTGGCTTGATACTGAAATCAACTAAATCAACTAAGCCTAAATCAGCTGTTTCACAGTCATCTATTTAAATCTAAATGGTACACAAGACTGACCTGACAGAGCAGTCTCATTTTTCTCATCTCTCTCAGTGCAAATTGTCATCAGCACGCTTTTTGTCTGTCATCTGTTCAGCAAGTGCCATTTAAACCCTGGTGGAGTAACATAAGGTCCATGGCAGTACCCTGCACTGACACTGAAACACAACAGGGTGTTTCTTGTTCTCATACAGCAGATCAACCACGCATTACACACCAAGAACCTTGCACAAAGGGGCATTTAACCATCTCTCCCACTGCTCACCACAGCAAGGCTTGCTGTTCTTTTAAGCTACATTTTCCCTCTTTCCCTGTCTTTGAGCTGTCTTACAGCACCTGCAAACCACTTCTATCTCTCTCTCTCTCTCTCTCTTACTATCTCTCTCTCTCTCTCTCTCTCTCTCTCTCTCTCTCTCTCATAGGCTGTGCCAAGCTTCCCCTCCCTTGTCATTGATCCATCAGTGAAATTCTGCTCTTCTTCAAAACCGTACAGCGAAAATAATAAGCCCAAGAATTAATCCTCAGAATGTGAGATGTAGAGGCTTCTGGGAGATTGTCAGGTTTATCTAGATACGTACCCAGTTCTTCCTATTGTAAGAGCTGCTTAAAAATAGAAATTTATATACTCATAGCACCACTAGCTGGCAGGAAATCCAAGTCTGCCTGGGTGTGAACTGGAAACAAAGAAATAAATCCATTTAACCTTTAGCCAGCATTTACAGCCATGAATCAGGGCCCTTGATGTCCCTCTTATTTCCTTTTTATCCCTTTCTGTAGAAAACAATACTTTTAAGGGCCTATATGTTGAGGGTTTTAAAGCTATCCAAAGAATATCTGCAGCATTAAAAGTTTCATAATATCTATGTGAAAAATGAACGAAAACAGCAAGATTACACTTTAGTGAAAAATTTTGATGGCTGTCTTGGAGGCAGATACATCTTCACATCAAATCTAAGAAACCTCTTCAACCAGTTCTCCTACATTACTCATTTATTTTGTTTGTTTTGTAAAGTTAGATATTACCTATATTTATAAACTTGATATATAAAACTTCTGTAGGGAAGTATTCATAGTATTTATATGCATTACAATTGACCAAGTCATTCAGGTTGAATATTTATTCTCTATGTATTAGTTTTCTTTCTATTTTCTTTCTGTTTTTTTCAAACAAAAATAATATATGACTCAAATCAATGTGAGTTTCATGGAAGGCAGGAACATAATGCTTTGGCTTCAGATGTCCAAGCCTATTTACATCACAATTGATAAAAAGACATGCAGTAATTTCTGCAGTGGTGGATCAGGAATCTTTTCAGTAACTTTCTTTCAAAATTGTGAAGTTTTAAAGTTGGTTTCCTAAGTGACACCTTTTACATGCCTTTGTATTACTGCTAGTACATTAACTGAATGAGCTAAACTCGAGTACCTAATATTAGACAGAACTTTTCTCACGTGTAGCCTTTCTTTCATTTTAAATGAGTGTGTGTGAAGGTAAGAGATCTACTCCTGAATTGTCTAACTGCTGACTTTATCATGCCTTTATTTCAGGTCACTCTTGTCATTTGAGTCTCTGGCCTCTACAGTATTATGCTTGTCAGAAGGTCACTCCCCCCTGGGTGCTGAACAGGAGTGGTCTCATAGGTACAGGACATTTTCTTCTGTTCCTCCTGACCATGGTTTGCAAAATGGCAGGGAGCTGGAGGACTTGATAAATTTTTCGCCTGAAGCATCTATGTCCAGTAACCCATTACCATCCTGCTTATATGGCATGAAAAATAAGAATACTCCTTACTCTGGTCCTTGCCAGTCCTCAGTCTGGTCTCAATCAGCCCGCTCCAGAAAGAGAACACTCCCTGTGTCTCCTCTGTCTGACGGCATTGGGATCGAGTTCAATACGATCATTCGTACATCCCCCACTTCTCTGATGGCCTACATAAACAACAGCTCCAGGGCGTCGCCAGCAAACGTCTCCCCACAGCCCGAGGTCTATGGGCATTTTCTGGGAGTGAGAGGAAGCTGTATACCCCAAAACTGCTCTGTTTCAACTGCCCAGAAAGGCTGCCACATGCCGAATGGCAACGTCACTTTTCCAGGGTACGCCGAGAGCGGGGCAGGGGAGTACCAGCAGGTGCACCAGCTGGAGCAAGCCAGCTTGCGGCAGATGCCCGCCACAAACAACATGGCGATCCAGCAGGGCGTGCTGCCCCCGGACAGCCAGGCGATGGACATCCTGAAAAACAAGCCGCTGGATGACTTCTCAGGCACGGCTGCTGATGCGCCTCTTTCACCCCTGGTGCTGCCACCACCACCACCTCCTCCTCCTCCTCCTGCTGCTCTCCAGGGGCCGCCCCCGCCGTATCACGTTCACCAGCCCCAGCATCCTCACAGCCTCCCGGGCCACGGCCGCCTGCTGCCGCTGCTGCCTCCCGCGCCGGGCGCCCTGCTGGAGGAGGATGGTGAGCTGGATGATTTCAGTGGCAAGCACAGCTGTTGCTGGGTCGACTGCGGGAAGATGTATGACCATCAGGAGGAGCTTGTGAGGCACATCGAGAAGATCCACATAGACCAGGGGAAGGGGGAGAACTTCGCCTGCTGCTGGACAGGGTGCCCTCGAAGGTTCAAGCCGTTTAATGCCCGCTACAAACTGCTGATTCACATGAGAATCCACTCAGGAGAGAAGCCTAACAAATGCACAGTAAGTCTGTCTGTCTTGCCAGCTAAAGGCTCTCTGTTACTTAGGAAAATACAGTGAAGTTGTAATTCTGCCTTTGTTTCCCCCTTTTAATGGTGTACTTTTTAAAGTAGTCCATGAGAATGAACAGTTGTTCCATCTTCCCACCTAAACAGAAAGGAAAGGTGTTGGAACCCTGGAAGCTGAGAAATTTAGGCTTTCTGTGGTAAAAGGCATTGGCCCTCAAGCAAGCACTAGATTTGACCTGAACCCATGGAAAAGGCTTCCAAAATTGAGTGATAGCACTGGGATTATGGGTGTGTAGTTTGAATAGAAGTGTGTGATATCACAGGGTGCAAAACTTAGGATTTAAGGTTTTAGTATGTAGTAATATGCATAAAGCAAGATGGAGGTTTTAGGACATAGTCTAAGTCCTTTTTCTTTCACCTTCTTCTTCATGGATTTGGGTGGTATCTTGTAATTGGGTAAAAAAAATCCGCATTGAGGACCCTGGGTATTTGGTTATTGGGTTAAGAGTAAAAATAATAGAGATGTCATCTCATTATTGGACAATTAGTGCTTAAAAGACCTTGGAAAGACTTAGAGACAGCTCCATTTTCTACCTTGCTAGTTAGAACTCACAACTCATGAGACTGTACTATAGATAAGAATAAATTAACAAATGAGTCCAAACACGAAAACTGCGTCTCCTTTAATCCCGGCTCTAACAGAAGAAAAGAAGAAAAGAAAACCAACAGCAAGGTGTTCTTTGATTTGATACATAGTAACAGGGTTAGACAAAATGTTGTATTTTCTACATTTTTAAGCTTCTACTGTAGACTGGAAAAATTGACATGGTAAACCTTCATAATGTGAAACTGAGGCACAGTCAGTACTTAAGTATTTGCACAAAGGATACATGCAGGAAAAGTGCTGCAGAATGAATGTCACAATTTATCCTGAAATATTCTTGTATCATGTTTACCTTTTTGACTTGAGAAATTTTCAAGACCTTTCATAATGTTATCACAAGAGGCTGAGAAGAGATGGGCATTTTTTAAGGCAGTTGTTTGTCCTACTGCTAAAAAAACCAAACTCACATGCCTGTTTCTATTAATACATTAGGAATAAATCCCGTAATAATTTTTCTGTTCACAGATTCTAGCAGTGAGCATTCAACCCCTGAAATCATGTTTTTCTTTCTGTTTTTCCTAGGGTCACTGCAAGTCAGTCTAATACACAGGTAGTCACATGAGTTAATAGTCTGGCTGTAGTCAGTTTGGTCTCCAGTGCATCATCTATAATCTCTGTAATTCAGATTCTTGAATTGCCTTACATGTGGGCTGTATTTTGGATGACAATGACCTTAACCTTACTAAGTGCTTATTCAGTGTTGTCAGACAGCACTGCCTTGCCAGTGTAGTTTTGAGTCTCCGGCAAAAATGATAATGAATATATAATTTCTAGGAATAACCACTGATTAAAAAACATATGTTTACATGCAGTGAAATTTAAATTGGTAATTATAGTCTATAATCACTCTGCCTTGTTGAATATTTTTTTTAGCATGATGTAGATGTTTGCTTGTACAGTTAAAAGTTTTTTTCTTTTCCTTTTGTTTTTTCAAAGGGCTAGTGTCCTGCAGGATAGACTGGATATCTTTCCAGATTTCTCTCCTGAATTTGAAGAACATGGCAGAGATTAGGTCATGATGCTAGAAAGGCTTTTTATCCTTCCTTTTGTCACACAAAACCTTAACACAGGCTCTCTGCTCTCTGAGTATTTTTTAAAATTCCCGCAGTCGACCCAGCAACAGCTGTGCTTGCCACTGAAATCATCCAGCTCACCAGCAGGGCTCCAGGTATATTGGGTCAGGATTTACCATTAGTTTCAGTTCTTCCTTACGGATTTCTCATCACCTTTATGGGGAGAGAGAGAATGAGGAAAAAAAAAGATTATTATGAATAAACAAAGTAATGTTTCAAGGAAATATCTCATGTAATTAAAGATATAGAGACAGACATCAGCAGATGAGTAAGGGCAGACAACAGGATGAAGAAAGAGGGCAGGAATGATGAAACAGCATTGAAAAAAAGTAAATCCAAGTACCCAAGGTCTGTATAGTAGAAGAATTATGATGAAGGGTTCTGTAATACTGGGGAAAACATTGTGTTGGTAACACTCTAAACTCTGCCCTCCCTGTTCAGAAACATTGTGTGCTTACAATGACTTCCTGATTATAAAGCCTCCTTGAGTCATCCTTAGCTTTGAAGATCATTCACTGATGATAAATAATGTGTGAGTGGATAAGGTATTTCATATGATAAAGTTTTTGAGGTTACTAAGCCAAAACTCCAAAGAGTGTACTCTAAGTCTTGCTGTATTACCAAAAAAGACATGGTAATGCATATTTACTGTCTGCTCCTAAACTTCCTCATATAAAGTAGGTATGGCATTTTCTAATGTGTTGTATTTATCTATTAATCCGTGCATTAGCTTGTACTTGGTAGGAATAAGTCAAATAAGAAAAAATGTGAATAAAAACTCACATTGAAAGTAGTGAGTACAACAGTGGTTGAGATATAAATTGTGGCATTTGACAGCAGTTACCTCACAATGGCATTTGAGGCTTCCTCAGATTTCGTTTGGGTTGGAAAAAGGCTGAATTTCCAGTAGCTGTTGAAACCTCACAGTAGCAATTGGCAAATGCTGACCTTTGTTCTCTTTGTCTCCTCCTGTGAGCTTATTTTCTACTCAGGTTCCCTTCTCTCATGGTGAACGTTTTTACTTTTTAAGTTCAGCTCCACTAAGAGGTATTTAATTAGCCTTATTTTCCTGGTATGCGAACATTAAGCTTAACACATTTATTCCGGTGTTAGCAGCAACAGCGTGGTGTTAGAGATAAATTCCCACCTCACGCTTTACAGCTTCATTCAGATGCACTAAGAATGCTTTCCCTTTTGAAGCTGAGTTCTGTCTTGTTGCTTTTCTGTAAACTCTGAGCTATGTATACTCCAGCCCAATGCCTTTAGTATTGATGGTACTACATGACCACGTTTTTTTAGTGCAGCGGTTTGAAATTGTATAAACAGATAAAATTCCTAGTATTCCTTTCTGATTTGAAGCAACACCCATTTAACATCTGCTAAATACCTGAAATTATCCCACAACGCATCAGTCTGCAAAGCATGTAAAGCTGAACTTGTGTGAAAAAAAGAACATGCAACTTAAAATATTTTTTTAATGCTTTCTTTTTTTTGAGACACAAGTAAGCTTCCTTGGATGAGCATGAGTATTTGGATGGATGTGTGTATGTGTGCTGTTTGAAGAATATGTCCTTAGAAAATGGTGTTCAAATGGAAATTTTGATTAAAACCAGAAATGCATTCTGTAAAAATGACTGGGAATTTTTATTCCGTCTTTGGGCTTTAGCATTTTGTCTTCATATGGTATCTCCTATACGGCATGTGTACATATTTTACTTACAATACATGCCAAATTTCTTGATAAGAATGTATCACATCCTATATTGCACTGAAAACTTGATAAAATAGAAACTATAAAAATTTTTTAATTTGTTTCTCCTTGTATGCTTGCAGAAGACTTTTCACGATGCTCAAGTAGCACTTGAGCACTTTGCCTTAAACAGTGTCCCAAGAATGGTAATTCAATTGTTGAGTCAGGTTACTGAAAGTTAGAAAGAGCTAAATTTACATTTGCCTGTTGCTGATTCTTTCACTAACTCAGTAAACAAACTGAAACAGAAATACCACAGAATAAGCAGAGACGTATGCTTGATTAGATTATGTCTTGGTGTATGGATACAGAAAGCTGGGCTTTAGTTGTCAGTTATGAAGCTAAGCCTCCCTAGCTGTCACAAGTTTGTGCAACTGTTAGTAATCTTCTGGTCATGGATATGATGTCTTAGCTGTTAAAAGAAAGAACAAATTATGAATTCTGGGTGTGGCTCCACAAACAGCTCAAGCTCATAGGGCCACATCAGATGGCATCTAGTCCAACTAAAGAATTTTGCCTCTCAGCAATGATGCTAATGGTCTTTCAGTATTATCCATTAAGTGTGAAATATATACTGTGTTTATAGTTCAGAATGTAATGATAGGTGCTTTTTCTTTGGCTGCTGAAGATGCACAGCGTGTACTTTGAGATCAGTGAGGACAAGAGGGCCTCTAGTACCCAGGGTGCTGACCCTCAATAGCTGAACATCTCTTTAAGCAATCAAAAAATCCAGAGCAAGCTCCTTTCTGTCTGTAGAACTGATGATACTGAAAAATGATAGCCGGAGAGCCATATTTTCGGTTTCAGAATAAAATGCTTATAGAGCATCTAATTTTATTATTTTTCTTCCAATTGATAATTTGATTTTGATATTAAGTATTTAAATCAGCTTTTTTTTTTGCCTTTTGACTTAGATAATTTAAAAACTTAGAGCGGAACTTCAATGAAATTTTGCGAACAGGCATATTTTTAGTTTCACTTAACTCAGAATATGAATGTGAGGTGTCCCAAAATAAAAATGAACATTCCTAATTGCACAAATACTTACATTTGTGTGGAAAGGTTTTTTATTTACTCCCTCTCTTTGTTTGTGGATAGGCACAAAAATTATATTTTATTTATTTTTATTTCCCTGTAGCATAATTTTCATTAAATATATTTTAGATATTTTCCATTGCTATACCATGAATATACCATATTCTATAAATAAATGGTAAACTTAAAAATTAAGAACTCTTAAATTTCATCTGCTTGAAGTAAGGAATCCTAAAACAAACTTAATATCTGCCAAAATTTCAGCTACAAGAAATTTGAAGGGTATTCTGGTGTTGAGCTTTTGGTTGGATGGAATTGGGTTTGTGTTTTGAGTTCTTGTTTGTCTTTTAGACTTAGGTTTTAAACTAGGAAATTACTTGAATTCAAAGTGGTAAGGGTGGGTGGCAGGGGGCTAATGTTACTGTTGATGTTTTGGAGCATGTTTTTGTGAAGACTGGGTTACACTCCGAGTCATTAAATCTTTTTAGATAACTTCTGCTCTTTCTTGCTGATTTTCTTCTGGCTTTCCAAAATCCCCATTTGGTTGGTGACTGGACCTCTATCTGGAACAGAGTCAGTAAACTAGTAAACTTTGAAGCTTTCCATTTAGTGATAGAAAGGGCTAACAATATCTGACGGGAAAACAGAAAGTTACAACAGGGACCTTTCCCAGAAAACATGATTCTGTTTTAAAGGAAGGAGGAGAGAAGTAGAGGGAACTAGTTAATTGATTGTGCCATCCATTGCACTGTTACTCCTCCAGAAAGGAAATACAGTTTTACTTAAAAGTAAACATGCATCGGCTTTATTCAGGTGATTGGCACTGATTTCCTAAGGATTAGGGGTTTAATTAATGCTTCTGGTGTTCTGTGGAAAACTTCACAGACATCTAAATCTTATGGTATATCTGTGAACATAGACTTTAAATACAAGTGTTGACTATTAAGCTGCACAGAACAATCATTGGATTATTTGTTCCAAGTAGTTAGGAAACTAAATACGTTTAGTGCACTACATATGCTTAAGTATGTTGAAAAGCCAAACACAAATGTAAGCTAAAGCATTTGTACTCTTTGAAATTTTCTTATATTCACACTTTAGTATCAGATATTGTTACTGACTTAATGCTTAAAAGACTCAAGGGAGGGGACTGGTTCTGTTTTAAAGGACAAGCAATAGTCTTGTAGGCTTTAGTGAGATTTGTCCAGGCACGACCATGCACAATTCAGTGATTCCACTGATTTCTACACCAGTGGAATCATAGAGCCATTCAGGCTGGAAAAGGCCTTTAACATCACAGGGTCCAACTGTCTACCCAGCACGTGGGAGAGAAGAACAACGCCCCTTCATTACAGCTTCCTTTTCGGAGCTGTGGAGATCAATAAGGTGTCCCCTGAGCCTCAAGTAAATCCAAACATTGAGAAGACAAGGTTCATCTCGATTCACTCTGATCCCTGAAGCAATCCTGTATCATTGCCACTAAGGTCCTAGTTAGCTGGGGTGGCATTTAGCAGATGCTAAAAGCTTGTTTGCTTTTACAGATACCTACATGTAGGGTGGGTTTCCAGAGAATTTGGGCGGGATAAGGATTTAAGCACCGTTCAGAACATGACTGTAGTAGGCTCTCCCTGTTGGTGGTTGAAATAGGCACCTTGAACAATGATTGTTACCAAATACAGCCACTGCATTGGAGTGCTCTGTCACAGAAACACAGCTGCTGTTCACCTTGGGTTAACAGGGCTTGAATAGCTGTTGAACAAACCTTTCTGAACAGGGTGCCTGGAAACAGGGTGGTCTTTCCAGAGCTAGTCACTGTGAAGGTTTGGTCTGTGTCTGTGTAGAGGATTGGACTAATTAAGAAAAGAAAATTCAGAAAGGAGCTAGTGAGGATGCTGTGACTATTGTGTCTAGAGCTGCTGTGGTCTATTAAATGCATCGGGGTTTGCTAAATGTTGTTATAGCCACCTGGTGATCATTTTCTGACACTGCTTTTATCTACTCAGGATACTTATTTTTCCTGTCAATTAAAGACTGTTTCAGTTTAGGTTTGGTATTTTCTTACCATTGTTTTTCATGGATAAAAAGCAGTTTTATTCCATGAGTATTCAGCTTTTGAGAATCAACACTCGTAATTACAAAGTTCAAGATCACAAGTGAATCATTTTAGAGAAATGTCACTGTGGTAAGAAAATTTTTTAAGAGTTGTTTCTTCATGAAATGTTGAAATGTAATGTTACTCAGCTGTCCATGAAACTTTGTGCCTGATACAAAGAGTGGTTATAAATAATTTCCCACTATCTCTTTTTCTCTTTTTAAATGCTTTCTATTGGTCATCAACTGGTACAAGCTCAAGGAAAAATCACAGCATGCCTTTATGGGTATTCTTGGTACAATTCTATAAATACATTAAAACAGAATTAAATTTCTTTTTACTATATTCTTGACTGTCTAACATTTTCATAATTCTCTCCAAAATTAGTCAGATGTTAACATCAAGCAATGCCACTCTTCTTCAAGGTCTGCTGTATTGTAAGTGGGTATCTTTCTCCTAATAGCATTCAGATTTCTCTTTAAAGAAGTTACAGCTATGCAAACAAGCTTATTTGGGCCAACAATAAAAAAATCATCGATTTCAATTAAGAGTTGTCACATAGCAAAAAAAGACAAGGCTCCTTTTGTTCTATGAAAAGCCTGCTTTGCTTGCTTGCAAAAATGCATGGATTTCTTTCCAATGGCTTTACATAATTGGTATGACAAAGTTTCAGTCTTGTGATCTTAAAATTTCCAAGTGATTCAGACATACTTGTCCAACTTTTTTTTAGTTATTTGATGGTAATCTGCTACAGAAGTTGGTAGATGGTATGAACATGAGGTCTGTTTTGTTTGTTTAAAGGAGTGGATAAGCATAAACTGAATTAGAGAATATTTATGTTGAGACTGCTGAAATTATTGAGACCGCATTTTTAAAAATGAGACACTGTGGAGAGACAAGGTTGTCACAAGGACTCTCGAGTTTTGAATGACTGTATAAATGTGGTCTGAATCTATTATGTAAATTAACAAGGTGAACTGCTAAGTTGTGCCACTGATTTTTATGCCTGCAACAGTGAAGCAGGTCCAGTGTCACTTAAGTTGTCAAGGAGACATACAGATTGAATAAATACTGTAGAAATCATTATAACTGATAGCCCCGTGGGCACGGTAACTGAAAATATGCCGTATCTCCCTAGTTAAACTCAGACTGTTAAATTTAGTTAAATGCATCTCTGTGAAGTCTGGGTTGTGGGACATGGCATTTCAGTGACTCAGCCGAGAGTTTGGTTCCAAATTAAAACCAATGCATCTGAAGGATTGTTGACTTGCTTTAATTGTGAGAAGGTTTTCAAATGTGTATCATGCAAATTTGTGAGAGATTACATTTTCTCTGAAGGCAGATGTTTGCTGGTTCTGATTGTTACAGTAGCTGAAGGGCCGCTGAATGCAACACTAATCTCGTATACTGAATCTGAATCATCATGAATCTTGAAAAATGGTGATGGCCACTTTGGACACTCATCTTCCATCATCCTTCAATGATCTACAGTGAAAAGCTTTTAGGTAGTCTTTGTAAGGCTTAGAAGACAGCAGAAATAAACTTATCATAGCAGGTTCTGTTGACTAACTTTAGTTCTTCTGTCATCATAATAGTACCTGGGTACTTTATTTTTTTCCATTAGGAAAGGAGAGATGGGTCACTGAATCCATCTACATGGCTTTTGCAGCTGAATTAAGGTTAAAATGTTAACATTGCGCTATTTCATGTTGTATTTTGCTGGTGTGACAGACCCTCTGTTACAGTCAGGCAAAAGTGGTCTCTGGTCACCAAGGAAGTGGTACACCTGGACACTCGTTGAACCTGAGGGAGATAGAGAAGGCTTAAGGGGTCCTTTAGCCTGAATAAGAATTCCTTATGAGAATGACCTGAATAAGGAGAATTCTAAGTTGTTTATATGGAGGAGGAGAGTGATCATCCAGCTCTTGAAGACTTACATGGCTATGAAGTTCTGATACAATTTTGTGTCAAAGATGTTAGGAGTATGTAAAGAGTAGCAAAAGATAGAAATGAACTGCTTTGGTAAGGGTAAATAACCCTGAGAACTTGCTGCAGTAAAACCACAGTCTTTATAAAGGAGGGAGTAAGACAAAATGGTACTCTATTTCTTGTCCCAGCAGATGAAAAAAATAGTAGGTTATCCATCTCTCAGGCCTTTCCTTGAGATAAAGTTTTTTTTTTCTTTAATAATGTGTATGTGATATAATTGAGAAGCATGAAGCCTTTAGTGGCTCAGAGAATGCAAAACAAGCTTGCAGCAGGGTGAGGCAGCTACATTTTCCTTTCAGAAGTAATGGAGGAGTCGTGTGTATACAGAGAGCACTTGTAGGGGTGTAGGGATGTTGAACATTTCTGCAGGACTGCTGGTGGCAGAGGCTGGTGTGTGGTATTTCTTGCTGCTGCTACTTGTTCTCCAGAGGATGAGATGGAAGGACATGGTTGAGTAGTTTAACCAACATGTTGTCATAAAGATGAGGAGAAAATTAGGCTACTAGGCTTTTTATCTCATGCATGATGAAGACAAAACACAATTTTGAGGCTTTCTTGTTTCATGCATACTTAAAATTTCCAATTTTTTTCTCCATTTTTAACCTTTACAGACAGGATT
The DNA here is from genome assembly GCA_013397315.1 of Donacobius atricapilla. Taxonomy (NCBI): domain Eukaryota; kingdom Metazoa; phylum Chordata; class Aves; order Passeriformes; family Mimidae; genus Donacobius; species Donacobius atricapilla. Next base: position 251,585 of record WBMY01006214.1, on the reverse strand, counting down.
CAGTTGCTTTTGTACTAGTTGCAAAGATTCTTTAGTCCTTGTGCAATTCTGTGTAGAGGAAGCAAGCCACTAATACTAATCCTGGATATGTGGTATTTGGATCTATTCTGGCATGTATTTGGCTGGATACATGCCAGAATAGATCCAAATACCACATATCCAGGATACGGTAGTCAGCTCACTTCTGTCTCTTTATGACCTGTAGGTACAATGTCAGTGATCCTGGCAGCCTCCCTCAGTGTACTGATGAGCCATACAAACAACAACTTCATCTCTAAAATGGTGGAGGAAATCAAAACACAGTTGTTTCACCTCTAGAGTGACTCTGACAAGAAATATTCTGTTGATATTTTAGAATCTGACTCATTGCTGTGGGTTTGGTAGATACACCTTAGGGTGCCGTGTATTCCATCAGTTTTCATTTTTATTGAAAGGCTTTTAAAACAAACAAACAATCCCAAAACCTACTTTTAAAAATCTCTTTATGTGGAAAGAGGGGGCTGAAATAAATAGCTTGAACTCTTAATTTTGGAATGGTACTTGGGGCTCTTTGTGTTAACTTACACAGTATTTTGGTTTGCTTGGCTAGTAGGCGTCCCAGAAACTAAACTGTGCAGAAATAACTTTACTTCTGAAGTTAAATGTGTAGGCAAAATGCAATTTCTCTAAATGCAATAGGGACCTAGTTTACTAACAGGTAACCTTCTCTTTTTAAATTGATTAAAATCTTTACCAAGAAAAAGTTCTGAGCTGAGTCCCAGAAAAAATAATTATCCATTCTATACATTCGCAGTAATTTAGATTTTTCAAGGTCATGATCTCATAGCACATTATATCGTTGCTGTAACATCCCCCTCCACAGTCACCACTTCAAAAATAAATGCAGAGGAAGAAAATAATTTAAATGTGTTACTTAAAGTTGCCTAGGAATATGGAAGTATTCAACCAGAGTAGGAAAGGCACATATGTTTTGGGAGAACATATAAATGGCACACATCTGTCCCTGTTAAGGAATAGGCACATTTATTTGTTAATTATTTATCTTCTTTTAGTATCTTCATCTGTATCTGCCTGCAGGGTAAGATGAAATGCTCTGTTCTGAGGTTCTGTCTTCTGGTTATAGTCATACCAGGTCTGGTAGCAACTTCTGGTCATTAAAGCTTGTTGATGTGAAAATCTGAAGAACTTCTTTAGTTAGGAAAAGTGTTATAATTTTGTTCATTTGCTGATAGAATTATGTGCAAGATTTTGTAGTGTGGGAAGATGAGCTAATCTATGGGCATTGAGTTTCCAGTGGTTGTATTACCTGAGCTTTGCATGTTGCTGGCCCCCTGCAAAGCCATGGTAAGTCACAGTTTCTGAACACTTAGTCTGCTGTAGCTCCTGAGTTCACACGTGCTTTTTTTTCCCCTTTTGGAGTAGACTGTTTATATACATATAATACACAGTAATTAATAAGTGGTAACTTGTGAAGTGTTCGTACCTTGTTAGTACCTTCAGGTGTTCCTATTAACTGTGTGAGATAAGGAACTGTCAGAATTGTAAAACATCCTGTGTGGATTTCAGTAAGCCTGATCTCTAAAGTACTTGTAATTCACAGAATCACAGAACGGGTCAGGTTGGAAGGAACCTCAGTCTAGTCCAACCTTCCTGCCCAAGCAGGGTCATCCCAGAGCACATGGCACAGGATTGTATCCAGGCATTTTTGAATATCCCCAGTGAGAGACACTCCACCACCTCTTTGGGCAGTTTGTTCCTCTGCTCAATCACCTGCACAGTAAAGGAGTTCTTCCCCCTGTTCAGGTGGGACTTCTGTGCATCAGTTTCTTTCTGTTACTCCATCCTCTTGACACTCTCCCTTCAAATACCTAAACATATTAATGAGATCTCCTATCATCCATCTCTTCTCAAGGCTAAACAGGGCCAGCCACCCCAGTCTTTCCTTGTAAGAAATGGATGCTTGAGTCCCTTTATTATTTTCATTCCCCTCCTCTGGACCTGCTCCAGGAGCTCCATGTCTGCCCTGTACTGAGGAGCCCAGAACTGGACACAGCATTCCAGATACAGCCTTATCAAGGCTGAGTAGAGGAAAAGATCACCTCCCTCAGCCTGCTGGGAGTGCTTTTCTTAATACCCCTCTTTTTGGCCACAGGGACACTGCTGGCTCATGGACAGCTCGTTGTCCACCAGGACACTCAGATCCTTCTCTACAGAGCTGCTCTCCAGCAGGTCAGGGTGTCTAGGGTTATTTTTCCCCACGTAGAGGACCCTGCATTTGCCTTTGTTGAATTTCAGGAGATTCTTCTCTGCCCATCTCCCCAGCCTGTTGAGGTGCCTCTGAAGGATTGCACAGCCCCTTGGGGTGTTGGTCACTCCTCTCAGCTATGTGTCATGAGTAAACTCACTGAGGACGCACCTGTCCCTATATTGAAGTTATTGGTGGAACTGGACAAGTTTTGAACCTTTGGGGACACCACTAGAGACAGGCCTCCAAACAGACACTCATTTTGACTCTCTGGGATCTGCAGTTCAGCCAGTTCTCAACCACCTCACTGTCCACTCACCCAGTCCACTCCTTCTGAGTTTGTCTTTGAAGATGTTGTAAGAGACAGTGGTGAAATACTTGCTAAAGCTGAGGTAGGCAATATCCACTGCTCTTCCCTTATCCATCTGTATACTTGTTTCATTTTAAAGGCAATTAGGGTGGTCACCTTTGCTGTGAAGACTGGAATGACATTTGCTTTCTTCCAGTCCTCAGGCCCTTCTCCTGATTTTTATGACCTTTCAAAGATGATCATGAGCTGCCTCGCAAGCTGTCTGCCAGTTCACTCAACATTCATGGGTCCATTCCATTAGGGCCCGTGGACTTGTGGATATCCACTTTACGTAGGTGATCGCTGACCCAGTTGTCCTTGACCAGGAGAAGGTTTTCCATGCCTTTTCCTTACCCTTGTTTCCTGGGTCAGAGGTTCCTAAGAGCTGGTCTTGTCAGTGAACACTGATGCAAAGAAGGTATGCATAATTTTCTAGTCTGGTATGTGATTAGCTCCATATTTTGGTGAGAAAAATTTTGAAGCATATTATAACTGATAGAAGAAAAGCAATTGTTGAAAATTGGGAGTACTTTTTTCCTAGTTAAGTGTGGCCTGGAGTCACTCAAATTTATACATTGGTCCTTATGGTGCAAAAACCTGAACCTTACAATAAATCAAGTGTTTAATCATCTATAAGAGCTTTACGACTGATGTGTGAAATTAGAGGGAAGGGTAGGGAAGCAGCAAACAGTTTGATCACTTTCCTTACATCAAAGATACCCAGGGTGTTTTTGTTTATTTTCTTATGGGACATTATTATGTCTATTATGTTTTATTATTTATTTTCTGTGGGGCATTGAGCGCTTCACGGAGAAATACCCCTCCTACTTCCTTGAAGCTGGCCTCTTAGGAAAAATTCATTATCACCTGGAACAACCTACTGGCTATATTCAGGAGGTCAGGTGGATTTTATCATACCATTGTTTCATTATTTTAGGGAAGCTAGTGAGGTGCATCCTGATAAGCATGCAGGTGTATGGTACATGGCTCATACACCTATGTCCCAGGATATCTGTCCCAGGAAATGTTAAGTTTTTCCTCACTGGATTTCCCTGAGTCCAGAGCTAGTTGCAAATTACATTTTTATGTAAAGAAGCTGTTTAAAACATGCTTTGATTAGTTTTGCTTCATACAGTGTATATAAACAAGGATTGCGATTTTTGAGAACTGCATTTTTCTGAAGCCCAGTTTTTGTTGTTACCAATAGCTCTTCATAAAATATCTCTTGTGTAAAACATGCTGGCTCCCTTTGCTGTCTGTTAGAACAGCAAATGAAGTATCTCAGTCTTGGCTGCTTAACAAGTGTATGATCTTCATGGTTTGTGGTAATAAAAAATATGATAGCCTTACTGTGGATGCCCTTTGGTTTAAGTGGTGATGTATCAGAATACCCACATGTTAGGGAGGATCACAAGTTCTTTTTCATCTCTTATGAGGAATTATACCATCTGACACGTGCATGGCAGAAAATGAATCAGACCACTAGAGGTATGTTGCAAAGTAACACAAGTTTGGGCCATTACAAGTAGCTAAGTTGAAGGACTAATCCTTTCATAGATAACAGATTTCTTTTGAGAAATTGGGGTGATTCAGAGATATTTGAACAGACATCAATCAGAAGTACCACCATACCCTGTAAGAATAGCTAAAGCTGATTCTGCTATGGCTATAAACAAGAGTCTCATCTGGCTACACTTGCACTGAAATTCCAACTGGTATTGGGGGTTGTATTATTTGAAATTTAGGCAAAGTAACAAAACAGCATATGCTGTCCTGTCATTTGAAGAAAAGTGGCTGTTACTGCTTAACATAATAAGGTTTTTCTGTTAATTCTGAAGTATCTGCTTAACAGCTCTTAATTTTACTGAGATATTAGGTGTATATTTTACCTTAATTGAATACCTATCATCAGTAATATAATAGCACTCTGAAACATGGATGCTTTTAGCATTTCTTTAAAAAACCATCAAATGCTTTTAAAATGCCTTTTAAAGTTAGTTGTAAGTAGAAGAAAATGCCTCTATATTTCAAGGGCTGATAACCTCTCAAAGAGAGATGAAAACTGATTTCTCACTTCAGTCAGGAGACCATTAATGGGAATGACAGCAAACTGCATAAGCGAGTTTTCCTCACCTGTAGTGTAGAAGAGTAACTACAAAACTTGGCTGACTCTGGAGTAGCACTGAGTGCTAACTTTTTTAAGAGGCATGCCTGCATTGAGTTTTGTCTGTTGAAAGAAGCACTATTAAAGGCCTTAGTTTGCCGTCAATTAATCTCCTGGAGTAATTTGTTTGCCTGATTCTGTTGCCAGATGAGCTATCCAGGTACAAGCCACTTTTTGTGGTGGCTAAAGAGACTTAGCTGATAAAACAGTTTATTATGTTTCTCTGCTGTAAAGTACATTGATCTTACTTGTGGAAAATGTTAGTACTTTCTCCTTTGTTTGAACTGTACCTCTGTTTTTTCAGTAATTGTTGTCTGTGACTTAGATCTCATTAGGATTATGCCAAGGTCACTGAATGGCATGTCAGCTTAATTACAGCGGCTTTCAAGCTGAACAGTTCTGACTCAGGAATTCACAGTTAGGTAAATGAACAATCTGAAATCTCCAAGCTGCATGCCATGCAATACATAGCTCCTTGCAGTAAGATGCTGAGTGAAGACTGTGTTCCCTGGCTCCAGTGAACAGCAGCTAGATTTAAGAAGCCCTTGACTTGAAATGGGACTGAACACCCCAAGGGTGGGCTATAAGTTGCAAATTTTAGCTGTCTTATTTTAAACAGGTTAAAAATGAACAGTTTGTTTTCCTTATGTTATCCCATTTGGAAAGTTGTTTAGCAACAGTGGTGTGAGATGTCTGGTACCCTAAAGGAAAGGCGTCTGTAAGCAACAGAGTGAACTTGTCCATTGCAAACAGTGAACTATTAAATAGTTTAAGCACTTCACTGGAAAAAAAAATAGGCCAATGCATCAGGTTAAAAGTCCAGTTCTTAAGAAAAGGCATAAGCAGCCTGCACTCTTTTGCCCCAGAAGTTTCCAAATGTTGAAAACCACCTTCTTATAATTATGTCAGGGTGTCAGGGTATGTGTCACTCAATGTGTTTTTGCACCAAAATCTTCTCTTCCTGCAACTGAATTGATGCATAAGAATTCTGTTTGCAGTGAGGTCCAGCTCCCATTTTTAGTGATCTCTGTTTCTTTTTATGGTTTATGTTTTACCAAACTGATATCCTCATATCCACATATCTTATAAATCAGACTCCCATATGCTTCCAAAGTATAATTTGCTTTATTTTGTACTTGAAAGGTTATTACAGTGGTGCCTATCTACACAGACATCAGTTGCATCTAATAAAAGATATCAGAATACAGAGGGAAGCAGAATACAGCAAGAAACAGAATCTTCTTTCATGCATTCCAGAGCAGATACATCAAAAACATTTATCATTGTGCTTATAGTCAGTGTTTATTCAGATTAGATAGGGTTAACTCAGGTGCTTTTGAGTACAGGTGTGACAAGACAAAAGTGCATTTTCCAGTTAAAAAAATGAAATACTCGTGTACCTTTCTTGTTGTCCCTAAAGTTAAAGTAGCTGAAGTGTCTGAGAAATTTCTGTAGACCATAGGTATGGTCAGTTCTAATGTCCAGACCTAGGCAATGATCAAGAGTAGATCTGAGTGCCACTATCAGGTTAATTATGGTCCAGATCAAAGAGGCCAAGAAATGGACTCTTTCAAAAACCTTATCAAGAGCATCTGGCATTCATTGCCTCAAAGAAGCTGTCAGAGGAACCTGGGCTAAAAATTTAGATTTGGGCTAGACTGGAAACCTGAGCAGTCCATGAGTTTAAAAGCAGTAGCTGGAACAGGACACTAAAGACTACTCATTTTTATCTGATACAGAATACGGGTGCAGGATTTAGGACTGAGCAGTCAGTGAGGATCTCTGCTGTATCCTTTGGGGAGTAACCTGGTTTTTCCAGGCTCCTCTGTCAACTTCACCGTCTTGCCTTTCATGTCCTGGAGCACTGATTTATGGAAGCACAGAACTTGCCAGCTGTATCTTGGTTATTTTATTTAGGCTGAACTAAATCAACTGTTCCTGATCAAAGAAGAACAGTTGACATATGGCGTTGCCTGTCTGGGACAGATAATGTCCTGATGGGGAAAAGAACTTCCTGAGAGGCTCTTAAGTTTTGTGGCAAAGTGTAGCTTCCACCTAGGCCTCAATTATTCAGGATGTCTGAGAATCAGGCTTTGCTGCTGTGGTTTGCAGTCTCTTAAGTGACTAGTTAGGGGAGAGTGAAGGAGCCCCACAGGTCATGTGCCTTATTAATTTTCAGAAGGTTGTGCACACGTTTGTGTATTCTGTGGGATGTATAGAGTATGTATACTGCAAGTACAATTACTGAACATAACAAAGATACCAGACCATTTTAATGAAGGGAGAAGGATAAGATGGGTAGGCTAATGGGGTTTTTAACATTTTTTTAATTCATTCTCAGTAATTAAACTCCTAGGCTGACTATAGAATGGAAAAGAAGGATCACAAAATAGAAGTAATGTGTCTTTTCACTTATAATGTGCATGGCTGCTGACTCAGATATTTAAAATACAGAGATTTTTCTAGTTAGTTTGAGATCCGAGTTTTGAGCTTCTCTAGTGAAACAAGCAACAAAGCTAACACTGAATCATTACAGTCTCTTTTATCAAGATACTATGACTTGATGTAATTTTCTGTGGAATTACGCTGATAGATGAAAAGCCTTACAATTACTTAAATACAAATTAAGTAGCTGAACTCCTAGTAAGCACATCAGTTATGAATGGTTATTACAGAGTATATTTTGCTATGGTTGACTGGGCAATTGACAGCAGCGATGCTTGCATGTAGAATGATGATGCTTGACCCTAATCAGCTTGTATAGTTCACAGTGACCTGATGCTTCCTGGGACAGTGATCAAAGTTCTGTGAATCTTTCTAATGCAAAGAGTTACTCATTATACTCCCCAGCAAATTCTTTGAAGATTTGGGATTTCTGTAATAAACCTGAAGCATGTAGAACAACTACCCAGTCAGAGGTGGTAAGCTGTTATTCCTTCATGATGGTTTTTAGGAGACCAGTGACTACTGTTCCATAGAGATATGGGTCATCTTCATTACATTTATATTATTGTAGTAGTCTAGATTTAAAAAATATATGTTCAAATCTTGGTCTCTCAGCAGTATCTTTCTGAGAACTCCACCATGAAAAGGTATGTAAGAGGCAAGGAGTAGTAGCTGATACTCATTACTGTTTTCCTCCTTGATGTTTATGACTCAGTGTTATGAAATATTAAGACAGGAATGAATATTGCTTAAGACAGAAATCTTGAGTTCTCTGAAATATTGTCATTACACCATTCATGTGGGCATGTTTGGCTCCATAATTTTCCCTCTGCATAAACAGAATGATTTAGAACCATTGTGTAAGTGGTATAATTACCAGGATATATAATTTTTTAGAATCTCCTCCAGATTTTTAAAGTACTTAGGTTGGCTAAACACCAGACAGCGCCAGATATGACACTTTAAGGGAAAGTTCACTATATATCTCACATCACTGCAGAACGTGGGTAAAAATAGATGAGTTTTTAGCATACACCATTTTCTCTGTCATTCTTAGAATTTTATATTCTAAGTGAATAGGATATGGTCTCTTCTAGGAGACAGGGTAGGAAAGTACTTTGAATAAAACTTTAAAATTTTATTCATATGGGTAAAGCAATGACATTACAACTGCACTACATACAAGGTAGTTCAGCCTTGCTGTTGTAGCTGCTCCCTGACATCTGAGGCAGCAGTCTGACGCCTGGAAAGAAAGATTCAGGAAAGAGATCTGGTCCTCTCTAAGCTCAGGGAATTCTTGCAAGTGCTACGCCCATGAATGACAGATAAAACAATATAAAATTTGCACCCAGGAGTCATAGTCTGTCTCTTTGATGCTGCTTAACATTCTGGGAGGGGTTTTGTCCCCCAAACTCTAACAAGAGCCTTTTATCTGCAAAGACCTCTTTTGTATACCTCACAACCAAAACAAGAACAAATAAGATACACTACCTTTAAGGTAAAAACTTGCTGACATACTCAAAAGAGCTTGAAGACTATGTGAATAGTGCCATCTGGTGACATTTTATGTAGCCCTATCCTGTTTTTGAGACCATTCTATATTTTAACTTTTTTTTTTTTTTGCCTATGTATATGAGAACATTTTCAGACACTTTAATGAAATAATCTGGGATAGATCCTCAAACAGCTTTCCCTCTTTAGTCTCATGAATTGCTTTTGAGTCAGTTTCCTCATCTTGAAGGCAGTTTTTTAGACATGATGACACAATGGGTCTGCAGTGTTGTTTTGACTGGGGATTTCCCACAGTAGAAGGGATCTTGGACCGTATCAATTGGCAAGTGCTATTAAAATTAAAAAAACCCCAAAACCACAACCAAACAAAAAGGCTTCTTGTAGCTATTTGCTACAACATTCTGCAATTCTACTGATACCTGGTTAAGTGCTTGCCCTGGTTCTAAGCCCAGCTGGAGCTAAAACACCGCAGAGCTACTTGCTCAGTCTTCCCTCTCCTTCCCCCCACCCCAATGGAATGGGAGGAGGATCAAAGCAAAACTTGTGTGTTAAGATAAGAACAGTTTAATAATTGAAAATGTAGTCTAATACAGTAATAATGGTAAGTGACAATGATAATAAAAAGGAAAAAAACCCAAGCGTAACACAATAAAATTGCTCATCCTCTGTGGACCGCTGCCAGACCTCTCTTCCTTCACCCAGACCAGCCCCTTCCAGGTAACTCCCCCCAGTTTATATACTGGACATGATGTTCTGTGGTGTGGAATATCCTCTTGGTCAGTTCTGGTCACCTGTCCCAGCTTTGCTCCCTCCCAGTTTCTTTTGCTTGCCTCCTCACTGGTGGAGCACCAGAAAAGGGAAAAAAATTCGTTCACATGGGACAAGCACAACTTAGCAAAACCCCAAACATCAGTGTGTTACCACCATTCTCATTCTGTATCCAAAGCACAGTAGTGGAACCGCCACTGAGAAGGAATCATCTCTAACCTAGCTGATACAGTGCTGGATCAGTTCTGAGAGGAGGAAACCAAAGAATGGACACTATATTCTGCTGGGATGCATCAGCAGATATGCACATGTAATCAAATATTCCCAAGATCATAAACAGCACTGGAGAATTTGCAATGTGCATGAAGACACAACATGAAATTAAAACCAGACAAACTGAGAACCTGTGTGGTTTTAGCACTTTTTTTTTTTTGCTAATACCTACTTGCTTCCAAAGGTCGTATTTAAATTGGCAACAGCATTAAGAATGATGTCTGCAATTGTACCACAAAGTGGGGGAAAAGGAGAAATGCCTGAACTCAGCAAACTGATGACTGTTGAATAGTATTCCTTAATGACTAACTATTTTTTTTCTAAAGGGATCAGGCTGACTTACATTTCCAGAATGCAGAGTGTGTGGTATGCTCTAGTGGTCTAAAAATCCTCACTTTAACATGAGTATATGGTAGCATAGGAGCATAACAATCTGAAAGTGCAGAAGGGGTAGGAATTACTCTTTACATTTATATTTCTCCAGTATTTGAAATTATTACCCTCCTTAAGCACATAAGGAAGATTATAAATCATTACCATGCCTTGAACACACCTGTTGCTGTTAACATTCAGTAAAACTTGAAAAAGGCATGATACAGGCATGATTCACATGTGTGGAGCAATACAGCAGACTCTCGAATGAGTAAACATACTCTGAAGACCACAGTACAAAAGAGACATGTCTCTTCTTTTGAAGAGAGGGACTTCATTTTGAGATGCTGTTAGACTGTTAAATACTTAGCCCTTTAATGGGGACCCTTATATTTTATGCAGTTAAACATTGAACTTTTAATTTATAAATAATTTAAATATTCCTTACAGAAATACATTTAATCTTGAAAACCTCAGGAAGGAGGAATCAGTAGTTATGCTAGTAATTCATTTGCATGATTAATTAAAATTACATATTTACAATGTGCCCTTTTACTGATTTTTATTTGTATAGTTTCAGCTTTTGAGCATTAGGTTAATGCTTTTCTACTACTGAATCAATCAGATTAAGTAGTAAGCCTGGTGTCCTTTAAACAGGAAGTAAATACTTATAAAAATTTAAGACCAAACAGTAAGCATTACATTGTTATTAGTCCGGTATGATGTAGCTGCAGAAAAACACTTCTCATGCTTTCTGAAATAGAGACATAAAATAAATCTCCGTGAAGAAAATAAGATATCAAGCAATTAGAAAGCTTCAATTAAATAAAATGTGTGGGCTACAGTCTGTAATTAAGAAGAGTGTTTCAGTTATTCAGGAGGGATAAAAGTTTTCCATAATATGTCAGTGAAGATATTAAATTGGATTCTATTTACTTACAATGGCATCTGCTGAAAATATTGTGACATCTGTCTAAATACCTTCTTTTTAAGCATGGCTTAGCAATGTTTTGCCCTTAGCTATTACATGAAGTTGAAATCTGATAGTTTTAAAATGCTTTGACCTCTGAAACAATAAAATAGTTTTTAAATGTCTATTACAGATTTAAAATATTCAAGAAAAAGCTAAATGATCCTCACGTGTACTTTTAAAATGTGTCAAAGATACCACATTGTTTTTTCTATATGCTGAAAAGAGAGTTGTACAGGATGTATGCCTTTGTGAGATTTGCCATAGGGATGACTAATTGCAAAATCTTGACTTGAGAGACTAAAAATGTTGATTCTCAGGGTCAAAAGTCTTAATATGTTGTTCATTGTTCCTGAAGAAGGTTGATCTGTACCATAACAGGAGATGGGATTTATCTGAAGGACAGGGCCCTTATCAGCTTTGCCTTAGCATCCTCTAAGGGGTAGTTTATTTCCTGTACAGGCTGTACTCACAGCCTGCCTGTGGGTTGGCTGGATCAGCACTGGCCCTAATTAGCACCGTGGTTTCTTGGTCATGTTCTCTATCTCAGGCCCCTTCTGCTCCTACAGATGTTTGCTCTATCCATTGAGCAAGTACTGTAGTTCTCTACTTGTGTTCTCCATGGCCATTTCACTTTCCAGCTGATGCGTCTGTGGCTTCTGTGATGCTTGCATCCATAAGCACCACAGAAGTGTTTGACCCAGTAATGTGGCTGATACTTACACATTTCTAACTCTTTCTGTACAACTGGTATCATGAAGCAGAACATAGGTACGCCCTTCTTTTCCTTCCTTCTTTTATATCTTCGTGGACTGTGAAAAAAGAACTCAGAGCCACCTTGTCTGTGTGCAATCAGCAAGGCAGGGACATTTTTCAGTGCTAACCTGCAACAATAGCAGAGGTAACATCAGCAAATCCTGCTGTGGGAACGGGAGCTCTGACACTTCCACATCTTTGCTCTGGCACATTTCCACTGTTGTAAGTCAATATTTTGTAGCAAATAAAGAATAAGAAGTATACCATGAGGGATTCTACCTGATTAAAAGTAAAACTTATACTTTCACTTCTAACGTGAACTTGGAAATCAGAGGGGGAAATACTTATTTATAGGACTGTTTAGATTAATCTCCCCTTTGCTTTGTAACATCAATACTGACATTGGATGTCTTTTTAAACCATACTTTCTACTTAAGTCATAACTTACTGTACTACAAAAATTTTACTTAAAAAGTGAGCATGAATAATTTCCTATAATCAAGATTACTGATTATGTTTGGTTTTTTTTTCAAGACACCAGTCTAGATGCAGGTGATGGGCCCATTATACTTTAAAAAATAGGACTGGCTCAGCTGGTGGTCAAGTGTTGCTGTGAACTTTTTAAACATTAGTCTTTGCTTATTCTATTTTTACACACATAAAAGATCTGGCAGTGTCAGAAAATGAACATTCAGGGTACTGATATTTGAAATTTTATTCCCATATGATTATTAAAACATCCTTATAACATATATAAACCTCAGCCATATTTTGCATACTCTGAAATGCCTACCTTGAACACTGAAGTGTTTTCTAATTGCAGATCTTTAGTTTGTTTCCTCATATATATTGGAAAGTCCTGGGAGCAGAGAAAGGGGAGATTTAACACTTCTGCATATTAAAGTATTTAGTAAGAATAAATAGGAAGACCACTGCCAGACAGCATACCAATAAAACAAGAGGCAAAATTAGAAATTAATGCAGTCACTTTTACAGACCACCTTAATCTCTCAAATGAGTTATTTAGCTATTGACTTGACAGAGCTGAGATTTCAGCTGGGACCACATATTTCTAATGTGTATGATGAAGAACAGTAAACCCATGCACACTCAGCCACTTTCATCATTTTTGTTCAGAAAAAAGATCATGCTAGTAAACCCTGATTCCCAGAATCAGGGAACTGTACTGGTTCGCACTTGAAATACTATCCCAGTTTTGCAGATGAACTGCATTGCTGTCTCTGGGCTCTGTGATGGACTCTGTACCAGCCTTGCTGTCCATGTTGGGCCACTGCAGAGGGGTATGCTCCTTGTAGCTGCACACTTCTTATTGCTGCAGATTACATGTGGTCCTCAGAAGACAGATGCATATTCCCAGGGAAAGCCAAATAGTTACTTGGTTGTGTGAAAAATCTGTCTTGATTTGGGCGGACGAGTGTCTGCCAGGCAAAGCTAGAGCTTCCCTTGGAATGGAGATTGTAAACCTCCTCCCTCCATACTACAGTTTTGCAATTAAGGGGCTTTCAGGAATAGTAATAACAGTTCTTTACTAGGAATATTAAAAAATACAAATGTAGTTGTACAGAAAAAAAACAAGTAACCAAAAAAAATCCTAGAAACACTGACAGAGTCAGAACACGACCTGACACCCTGTTGGTAGCAGTCCAATTAAGTCTTCTTGGAGTGACAGATGTGGTTCTGTTGGAGTAGAAATGATCTTGTAGAAGGGTCCAGTGGTGGCAAGATGGGTCCAGTCTTCCTCTGGGAATCCAGTGGAAACAGGCTGCCCTGGTGTTCTGAATCTCACATTTTATCCAGGTAGGAATGCTTGGCTCCTCCCACTGGGTGGAGCATCTCACAATGGGATGATGGAATTTTATCAGTCATGCAGTGAGCCTTAATAGCCCATTAACAGCAGATATCCCCTGGAGGGAGGATGGCTCATGGAAGAGATAAAGAACACTGCCCCACCTGTTTTTAACAGCTGCCCATTAACAGAAGACAGCCCCCCGCTCCCCCGAGTTATGAGGAATGGGTTATACAAGAGATGAAGAAAACACCTCCCCAGCTGGTTTCAACAGATGGCAAATAGAATGCACATTTTTGGTTACATCTTGCAACCCAAGACAAGCACGGAGTAACCCCCACTGCTACCTGAAGCACCCCAAGCCCATTTCCAAAATACAGACTGGGAAATAGATTCCCAAAGACCTCCTTGCTTCAGTATACTCCAGTCTTGCATTCTCTTCCCAAGGGGCAAAGAGCATTGATGTCCCATCAATGATCAACCTTTTTTTTTAACCTTCTCTCATATACCTATGTTAAATTGTGCAATACTGGTAAGTAGCTATTTCTGTTTGATGGATAGAGTGGTAAAATTTTTTAAACTTCTGAATAAGTGTATCTTGTATTTTGCAAATATGATTGGCTGTTAGTGACCATTCAGAAAAGGCTAAGGAAGCAGCTAGTTTTCTTTCCCCCACATCTTTTTCTGTGCTCCATTATTTCTGATGTGGGTGTATTTTTGTGCACACATATTTGCATGCTGCTGCCCCTCTCCCACATTACTGTTGTTCAGGTGTATTTCTCCTGGATGTATGACTGGGTCTGGGTATTGGATATGTTAATTTCTTCCATACTGGACATAAAATTTTCCTCTTTGACAGATTTGTCCATCAAATTCGATGTCATTACTGCTGCTGCGACAGGTAAACTGAGAGATATGACAGCTTTTTTCCCCCTGTGGAGAATTTTTCAGGCTCTCCTTCTCATCTGAAATTACAATTTTGTTTGTATAAAAGTACCTTCCTTCTAACAGTGTTATCTAATTTAATGAGAAAGTAATGTTAATAAAACTAATCAATATGTGTCATAGGCATGCAGATACTGCACACAGCTGAGCAAATATTGAGAAAAAAAAAGGAAAAAGAAAAAAAAAAGGAAAAAAGAAATCTTTATACTGTCATTCCAGAAAAGGCCAACAGGTTTCCCAAGAAGTTTGTCCTTGACTCCCTGTGTAGTATGTGTTTTTGTATAGGAAGAACCTGGGCACCCTGCTGTTTTGTGCAGGGCCTCTTTAAAAGGCCAACACAGCTGTAATCCCAGGATGACTGGGGCCTAGTGAATGCAGAAAGAACATTTAAAAGTGTGGAGCATCAGTTGCATTCTGCTTCTGCCTAAAAATGTGGTGAGAGAACGGGATGCTTTGAGAGATGGTTCTCTGTTGAAAGTTTTTCAGGCCACATCAGCACTCCTTATCAGACCTGATTTCAGCTTGCATAGTGCTTCCCCAGCTTCTTCTGGTTGATACAGGTGAGCTAATTCAGATACTGCAGGAGAACAGAATTCAAATGGGAGTCAGTTGAGTGGGATTTGAGGGTGGGGACATTTTTACTTCATTTGTACAGTCTCTGAACTATCTATCTTGTAGTTATTCTCTTTGAATGTCTGTCTCTGCTACCATGTGGAAACCATTATGGGTCATGCTTAAGATGCGTTTTTCATTGAGGGAAGTCTTAGAGTAGCTTACCAGTACTGCATATAGAAATGGTTTGCTACATTTCATACAAATCACATCTTTAATTATGCACAATCATAAAAAAAAAAAAATATTTCTGAGCTGAGTCATTTCCAGACTTCCTTGAAAAAACGAAAGGCAAAAATTGTAGATTTCTGCTAGGACTTTTTCTAGCATCAACCCAAACTTACTTTTGTTAAAGATGATGCTGCAGAAAAATAGGAACTTTCATCTTCACCTTTCTCATTTTATGTAGAAGGAATTAAATCAAAATTTAAGGTGAGGTAGTTCTTTGATATATGTACATCTTTATCTCTTGTTAATGAGCAAGTAATTGGACATTAAAGACTCACTTCCTTTGTGCAGTCTGTTAGAAACCAGTGTAAAGACAACTAAATGCTTCCTGTAAACATTTAAGTCTATGTTTGAAGAAGTAGAACAGAACTATGTTTGGTGCTTGAAAATGGTAAGAGACGTTGAAACTATGAGAAGACAGACATTAAAATTTATTTCATACTAAACCAAGGAATTTCAAGTAAGGAAGGGCAAGGCAACTTGTGTAGTTAGCCTCTTTAGTATTCAATACTGCAAGCAGAGGTACTTGCTGTTAAGTACAGCTGCTTCAACTTAAAAAAAAAAACCAACCAAAAACCCAATAAAACTCAACCAAACTAGCCAAGCAAAAACCCACCAAACAAAAACAAACAACTCCCAACCAACCTACCACCTAAAATCCAAACTCACCCACAAATATATGGAAGAATGGGTAATATACAAGGGAGAAAATAATGTGAATCTTGAGAGGGATCACAGTGGAGTAAGACCGTGAAAGAAAGTTACTTTCTTTTCCCAAAAGATCTTCCTTACCTAGGAAGATTGTCTTTCTAATCTCTGGAAGTGTTCAGTGCCAGTTTGGATGGGGCTTTTGATCAACTTGATAGAGTGGTACCTGTCCGTGTTCATGGAAGTGGGGTCTTCAAAGGTCCCTTCTAACCCAAACCATTCTGTGATTTTATGAGAAGACAGGATCATTTCCAGTGATGCATCTTAGGACTGAAGCAATGCAAAGTTTATATCAAAAAACCTGATTGTTCTTTTTAACAGTCTGTTTGATAATGTCCTTATTACTCTTTTTCAACTTTCTACATAACTAAAGATACCAGCATAGATGTGCATCCTCAATATTCTATTCAGTTGCTATATTTACCTCCTGTATTTTGCTTTCTGTATCTTAGAGGGTGTCTTCTTTTTTTCCAGTTCCATAGAGACAAAATACAATCTCTGCATACGGGTAAGGGCAGTAAAGGGCTGAAGGAATTTCTGTGGTGCAGTTGGCTTCTTGTGAGGCCCTTCAAAGAATCAAAAGGATAGAAGCAGAAATAAGTATGTGCTTGTTCATGTGCAAAAGGATAAATGTTTTTCCATGGTTCAGGTTCACAGAGGCAGCACTACTCGGGATGTTGAGGCATGTGAGTAAATCATATACTTAAGTGTTTGTTGCATCCATGGATAATCCTCCAAATAAATAGGAATTGCATGGTAGAAATTAACTATTTTCTTTGAAGATTGTTTAACTATTTCTAGTGTAAATTT
The DNA here is from genome assembly GCA_013397315.1 of Donacobius atricapilla. Classification (NCBI taxonomy): domain Eukaryota; kingdom Metazoa; phylum Chordata; class Aves; order Passeriformes; family Mimidae; genus Donacobius; species Donacobius atricapilla. The sequence goes on along the minus strand of WBMY01006214.1, from coordinate 234,621 downwards.
TAGAGATATTCATGAAGGAAATTCTTAAAAATCAGAAAATATTAATGATCTTGAAAATTGTTTCAGTGACATGAATACAGTAACCTCTTGAGTAGCAATATTTCTGCCTTAAAACTTTTGAGGATGAATTAATTATCATACAGTAGCGTGAGGATTTATAGTTTGACATGCAAGTGCCACTCATACTGTAGAAGCTGTAGGTGTCCCATCTGCATCAGCCAGTCCTGCCCCAACCCTGCAGCACTTCGATTTCCTGTGTTTTCAGTCTAGGATGCATCTGGGGCACATTCTCATTTCTCAGTTAGGAACCAAGGTTTCTCTCCTGGGTGAGAGATCAGGATGCTGAAGAGTGCTGATCTACCTTTGGCAAAGCCTATTCTTGTGTTTTGCTCTCCTGTTGGCCTGGTAGGAAGGACAAGTAATGCCTATGGGTTGATCGGCCCTGGGTTTTCAGCATCTAACTAAAGCATCTTTTAAGAAGCATTTTCTTAATCATGGGATCATTCTCTTGCTAACCTCTCTAATTTGAGGTTACTGAAGCTGGATGACAGAAATCAACAGTGACTCTGGGGAATATTGCATGAAATTCTGCATGGAAATGCCTTTATTCTGGCAGTACTAGAAGCAGTCACTGTATAGCCATCTAAACTTGTGGTTTTGTATGTCCCTGGCTTACAGTGAAGCATATCTGAACTGTTGTTAGGTCAGTTTTCCTACTTTCCACCTCATTCTTTGCTAGCTCAGACTGGGTGTGACCTTCTGTGTAGCACATGGCTCCTGCTCCCCAGCAGCAAAAAAAAAGCCAGCAGCAGGTCAAACTGCTTTCTCTTGCACAGTTGAAGATAATATATACCAGCAACATTCAGCCCTTAAATATGCTCTGGACTTTTTTTTAATTAGAGAGAATTTTATAACTCCCTACTGTATCTGGATAGTCCATTTTTGTGTTGAAAAGAAAAAAATATAAGCAGGAGGAGTGGAAAAGTAGGAATGAATATGAATAAATAAAAATACAAGTTTTTCTGAGGCTAAGTGAACTTTCCAAATTTAAAGCCCTCAAGGAAACCAGTGTAGTCTTTGGATTGATCAGATGAAGCAGTTTTACAATCATGTCTGATGGAAATGAATAATGAATAGCCAGAGAAGGAATGACCCTATTTTCTTCTAATGGAAGCTAGTACAAGCATAAGGAGGCAGTATATGGTAAAATTCATCAGTAGTTGGATTAGCATCTCTGATTTTTCATAATGGAATTTCTGTTTTCTGTAAGGATTTTTTTTAATAAATATTCTGTTCCCTGAAGGAGGAAAAAGATCCTGCTATTTCAAAATGTTTCTTGAGTTATTTCTGCCATTAAAGTAAATCTTTGTTGCTGAAGCCAAATGTCATACCTGGTTCTCGAGGTCCAAACTGATGTTAAGATGATAAGAAAAACCACCCTTTCCACATGGAATTGCAGAATGACTTGGGTTGGGAGGGACCTTAAAAACCATCTAGTTTCCAACCCTCTGCCATGGGCTGGGAACTTCTGATTAGACCGCGCTGCTCAGAGCCCCATCCTGCCTGATCTTGGACACTCCCAGGGATGGGGAAACCACAGCCTCTCTGGGCAGCCTGTTCCAGTGCCTTACCAACCTCATACTAAAGAATTTCTTCCAGTATGTACTCTAAAACGCCTCTCTTTCAATTTGAAGGCATTGCCCTTTGTCCTGTCACTGTGTGCCTTGTAAAAAGTCCCCCTTCAGCTTTCCTGTAGGCTCCTTTTGGATGCTGGAAGGTGCTAAAAGGTCTCTTTGAAGCCTTCTCTTGTTCAGGCCTGAACAGTCCTGGCTGTCTCAACCTGTCCTTGTAGAATAGGTGCTCCATTGCTCTTATCAGCTTAGTTAACTCTTCTGGACTTGCTCCAAAAGGTCAGCATCTTTTTGTGCTGAGGGCCCCAGAACTCCAGGGAGACAGAGTATTCCAGGGGGGATCTCAAAAGAGTAGTAAAAGCATAACAGTAAAATCAACAGATTACAGAGCAGAAAAATACATATCTGTGTGTGCAAAAGGGCACACTTTTTTCTGATCAAAATACACCTTTTGTTTTGTAAAAACTCAAGGGATGCCTTTTTCAAAAAAGATTTTTTAAAAGTCTATTCAATAGAATGCTATTACCTTGGTAAATGTACCCAAAAATAAATTCTGTTAGGATCTAATCACTTTTACATTCCATCATTATTTCCTTTGCAAATAGATGCTTCATGTAAGACATGAGTAAATGGCATGGCATATGCTTTTCATCAGACATTATCTTTTCCATAACAACTTTTTCCGCTTTTCCGAACTGTTTATTTAGTTGTAACTTCCATTGACTCATGTAATTAGAAGTTTCCTTGAGTGTTGACAAAAGTAATCTTTATTGCTTGGTAACAAGCTGTGTGACTCTCTTTTGAACTTCAAGAGAAAAAGTCACTGAAGAAGTAGTATTTATGGAATGTCAAAAATGGAAGATACCATAGTAATCACTTCCACAGAAAATACTCTTATGTATAATTAGATTATGAAATATATCTTTATCTACATGATTTGTTAAAATCTAACTTTGAGTCTCACTTTCAGATTTGGACAGCCAAAAATATTTCTGAAAGCTTTTCTCTAGTCCCACTGTCTTGTAGGTGCAGTGATGCTCCAGCTGCAATTGTTTTTAGCCAGGGATCTGAGCACCAGCAGTTACAGGCTTCCACTTCCCTAGATTCCATAAAACATGGAAGGTGTGTTCCTGGAAAACAGGCTGGATTTAGCAAGAAGCCAGTTAGCTGTTGGGCTTAATTGTGTGGTAACCACTCAAAGTGAGTGCTGTGCCTGCCCAGGCTCCTGGTAAGTTAGCATTGTGTGTTTCCATTTAAAGTGAAGCAGAGCTTTTTCTGTTTTCAGGTACGCAGAGCAATGTACAGCCTGTCAGCAGTAATGGAAAGTATAATAAAGTTTGCAAAATCCACTCTGTGGCTGGGGATGTAAAAACACCAAAGCCTGATTTCTCTTTCATTTCCTCAGGAGAGAGGGATATCTGCACAGAAGTCTGCAGGGCCACTCAGATGTTACGAAAGTAACATTTTTCTATATGTCTTTGTTCTTGCCTGAAGTATATTTGAAGAAATGAATCACAAAGAAAACAGAGTCATCTTTACTAATGTTTGCTGAATTCTGTATCACCAGAGGTAGTACCAGAACTGTTACCAGAAGGTAGTAGACGTTAGGGGACCATACATTTTTTCTCTGTGTGACTTGAAAGTAATCCACAGGTCCTCCTACCATATTAGATTTCTTTTATTAGTTGAGTTAAGTTTCAGAGACTGCCAAAAATTTGAATACATTTGTAGGGTATCAGGCAAATTTCAAGTAAACTTAAAATATATTCTGAATAGCAATATCATGTGTAGAAACAATACTGACAGTCTTCCTGTGCTACAGAAATACGTACATTTTTGCCTTTCTCCAAAGCAAGTTAAAAAAAGTACAGTGAGAGATCTTGGAAGGTCCTTCTGTATCACTGTTAGTAGATGAACCTTTCCTAAAAGCAGCCTGAGTAGGACTATGCTTTCAAACCTGTTCATAATTTTTATTCATCTGTGCAACTTTTCCTGTGCAGCTGTTAGCAATCAGAGATCTTTTATTAAACAAATATGGAAGGAAACTGCCGTGAAGATGTGGGCTCTGCCATTTAGCTCTTGGTAGTTGTTCCTGCCCTGATTTCTGCACTCCATTGGTGGGATTTGACTTTCCTCAGGAAGTTGTCTAGGCTCTCCCAAATTCTGTGGAGGGAGGTATACATACAGACACACGCATTTCCAAAGGGGCGATTCATCTGATCGTAAAACAGTCACTGGGTGGGATAGCTCAGCTTTCCTAGAGTGTCTCGGCTAACTTTCCCCGGAAACAGATGGATAGAGGAGGTGCTGTCTGCCATAAATCACTAGCTTCTTGAAGTCACTTGTTGCTATAGTTTTCTGTGAGCCTGATAAAAAAGTAACTATTTACTGGACACTGCTCTTACACCGCCCACACGCTACTCAGACTCTTGTAACTTCTTATCTTGCTACTGATGCTTCAGTCTTTTAGCAAAGGAAAAGCTAAGAGGACAAGAGTCCCTAACGTGCATTTTCCTGTTCTAGACCCTTGCTCTTCTAGCACAGTTCCCATCCAAGCTGGGATGAAAATAGTCAGGCACCGATTTTCTCTCCCGTGTTTTCCTGGTCCTTGTTAGCTGATGGTACAATCATCAACTTGTGGCTGCTGCCAGTTTTTGGAACTTGTTTCTTACTAATTAGAATATCAGATTTAGAGTGCTGGGAGTCTCAGAACAGCATTTATGCTTTTCTGATGGCTGCCATCATTTACAACAAGGGCTAATCTGGGGAACTGAGATATAATGTGAGTCAACAGTTCATCACAAAGCTCCTTCTTGGATCCAGACTCAGTCTGCAGAGGGGGTTACAAAGGGAACATTCAACCCTCACTGACCAGTTGGTTTGATACTTCTTAGTGGTAACTGAATGGGGGCTTGCTTCATTAAAAGGCATGAGCTCCTGCAGAGCTGGGTAAATATCCAGCTCCTCAGAGTAAGGGCTTGATGGTCCCTTTCCTTGATATTTCCTTTCTAGTGCAGAATGGTGACCAAAAGCTGCAATGAATCACAAGACATTTATTATGGCTTGTTTTACAAGAACATTTATGACTTAAAATGTATTTCCTGTCTTAGAAATGTGGAAGAAGAAAAAATAAATGTGAAATAGGAAGTGGGATGAGGTGAAATACTCATTTGAAAGGAAAATTAGCCTACTACTGTAGAAGATAAAAGTTAGAAGGTTGGGAGCAAAATCTTCAAAGAAAATTAAGATTTTTTTTACCCAAATACTCTATAATTAAATAAATGCAGAAACCAAATAAATTCTTTAGAACATTAATTGATTTTAAAAAAAATTTTCGTATATAAATAATTTTCCTGTCTTGAAAAATTTCTGATAGGTTGGTTGTAAATTGCCATTTTAGGTGTAAAATTTCATTCTTTAATGTATATGCCTTTTGCAAGTGTGTGTCTGGGGGGGGGATGGTTATAGGCTCCCAAAGTTTTAGTTTAGGATTTTTTCAGGGTCACCTTTTATAAGTTGACTGTAACAGTTTTTAATTACTGTACTTTGTTCAGATGTAAAAGGTCTTCTTTCTGCATTAAACATAAAACACCCTATTAAAAGCTATGTGCAGACTATTTTCTGCTAGTGCTGCATTCCTTCTAAATTGAGGGAGATGTTTATTATTTGAAGTCTTGTATCTTCACGAACTTTTTGTGTCCACCGGCATTTTTAGCTTAGGTGAAAGGACATATAGGCATGGAAGAACACGTCTGGAAGAGAATTTGTTATAGAAATAGGAAGTTTTACTTTAGGTAGAAACAGCTGGGTAGTTGCTTGTAATTGGGGAAACAGTGTAGTTATGCTATTCTTGTATTACTTTGTCTAAGTACATTTTAATCTTCTGCTGTTTGTGTATGTAAACCAGTCAGCATCTGAAAGTTTTGGGGTTTTGTATGCCTCTTGCCTTTTCTTTGTGTGGAAAAATACGTGCAGTTTACTTTATATATAACTTCTTCAATTTTAATGTAGCAATAATTAATACCTCATTTGAAGGACTGGATTTATCTTCTGTCTGTCACTGTGTGATTACGTAACCAGAGAATTAACTCTTCAGCCTCACTCCTGAAATGTCAAATTTAAGTACTGTAATGGAGGAAAAGGTAGGGGGGAAGCTGCTTGTCTTTTATGGATTGGAAATTCTGTGTCATCTTTCAGTGCAGCTACGAGACATTTACTCAGAGGGCACAGACCTTTGTTAGAGGGCAGGTCTTTATTTGTTACAGAGACAGACCCAGAGGAAGAAACCTCATGTCCCTGCGGGCACCAGAAAGTCCCGAAAATCCTTATTTAAATACTGGCTTTGGGCTGGTCCATAAGCATGAAAATTTTTGACCTTGAGGTCCCATGGGCACCTGCAGTTCTGTTTGACGATGTGTGCAAATATTTGATGTCGACAGAGCTGAGTGACTCAGCACAGTTTTCATTCTTGACTCCCAGTCAGGTCATAAAATAGTTGTCTTTCTGTCTGTTCCTTGAGGGCTCAACCAAGCTGGCGTTTTTGGGAAATACCAATCATATTTGTGTATGAGTCTGATGGAAAATATGATGGCAGTAGCTTCCTTTGGCTCACTTTTTTTTTTTAACCCTGTGCCCTGCGTGCAACAAAAAAAGTGGTAAACTTAGCATTGTAATTGTTAAGGTATTTATGTCCCTGGTTGAATTTATTACTAAGTGACTTTCTCAGCGTCCAATAATATTTTATTTGCAAGGCTAGGGTTGACAAGATTCTGACTTTCAGCCTGTGCTTTCGGTATCCAATTACTCTGTCTCTGACAAACTGTTCAGTTTCACTTAATGACAATTTCTGTGAAGGAAAAATGTGCTACAAGACCTCTGAGATCTTACTTTGATTAAATGCACTACTCTGTCTGATTTACGGTCTTTATGGCAGATGGTCATATTATTGCAAGTAAAATGCATGACAAATAGTAATCATTCAAAGATAATATGGTGGTTTTTTATTGCCTAGGCTAATATATTTCTCTCAGGCACAAAAAGTTTTACTAAGAGAGTATGTGACTTTGAAACACACAGAAAAACACTTCTGAATGGCACAGTGTTTGCTGAAGAGTGGGAAAAAGCTCTTGTCTGTATCCCCCTCAGCACTCAAGACTAGATAACATGACTGTAAGAACAATCTCAAGTGTGCTCTTTCTTCAGCAATAGAAATGTTGCTTGTTGAGAACTGTAGGTGCAGATGATACACCAGGAAATTTCCTGAGCTTCATTGTTCACCACGGAGACTTAATCAATCCTTCCAGTGTAAGTGTTTCTGTGTGGCGGCTGTGTTACATGACCATCTGCCATCTGGTGATGGGATTGTAATGGCTTTGAACAATGTCGTAGTCATCAAAACCCTCAAGGAGTATGACAAATACTGAGTGGCAGTATTATCCTTCACTGTTTCACTTAGTAAGAAAAGAGTGATTTAGTACTTACTCCTTGTGTGGGAGTTTTAAAGTATGCACAGAACCACATAATTCTCAGGAAGGATGGTCTGTGCTTAAGTTGGGGGCAGTATAAGGGATGCTGCAAGCTCACATTATCATCTTCTGCCTGCATTTTGCTGTCTCTGAAAAACACATAAGCACAGATTTATTTGAGAAGGCTTAGTTTGGTCATCCATCTTCCTTGTATTTAATAATTTAAACACAGAGAAAATAAGCTGCAACGAGACATCTTTATTTCATATATTTTGTGTCAAAGGGTAAAATGACATGCTAGTTAAAAAAGGTTTTTCCTGAGTTTCAGGGTGAACAGTTACTCTCAGATTTGCTAACAGGGTGGCTGAAAGCAAGACTTAGATGACATATAACTCTTGAGCTGAGGCCTATATTCAGCTGTTAATCTAGTAAGGTTTTGTTTTTGTATTCTAGTTAGCTTTATAAACATATTTTGTTTGACTTTATTTTAATATCTTATATATACTGAACTCTAAGTTTTCACAACAAGTACAAATCAGTACTTTACTACATACATGTATGGAATTGATCAGTAGATATCTGATGAGATGTTCATTAAAATTAAGATAAATGTTTGAGGACTAGTTACAAAGTGTGACTTATAGGATAATGTTGCAATTGAAATCTTACCTCAAACTTGCCTTCTCTGCATGTGCAGTGGATTAATTTTACCTTCTCTAGGATTCTAGAAAACCACTCTGAGCTTTGTAGGAGATCTGTAGGTTCTAGAAGCTGAGTATTTCCTTACGTCTATCAAAAGTGCAAATATTTTTAATACTTGCTAACAAGCTTTCATGTATCACGAGCTCTGTCCAACAAGTAAACAGAGAAATAAAATTTACAGGTTCAGACTTAAGTGCCAGAATTGAAGAGAGGTGTTATGTAAGAGTGATGTGCAGCACTGCATTTCTCTTTTATATGGAATTTGTTTTCTCATCGGGAAAGCACCCTTATAAGGTTTTTCTAAGAGGTTTTTGTGGTGTTCTTTTCATGTAGGATAAACTAGCCTCATACAAAGTTAGTGAATACTTACTTGTTCAGTGCTTGATTGTGATTTCTGTAGCCCCTAATATTTTACCTATTTTGCAATCCTTAAGTCATCACAATCTTGCCAAGCTCAAGGATCCTAACATTTTCTTTTCCTTAGCAGTATTTGCAGACATGGAAAAATATGCTGGGAGTCTGAGTATAGCAGAGCCACAGCTTCAGAACCCTCTTAATGGAAACAGATTTGGGCAGGGAGGTCTGGCTCAGGGTAGGCTTCTTACATCCTCATCTTTGCCAGATACAGTCAGTGGTTAAACTGGTGTTTAGGTCCACGCTTCTGTCAGGGTAGGGGCCTGTACTTAAGTCAGGAATGGGGCTCTCTGTCTGCTCTTTGATCCCTCCTGTTGACTTTCCAGACCAGAACTGTCTTCTTAGTCACATTCTCTGCCAGACTTAAACTACAGCAGCACAGTAGCTATGATTAGCCTGCTCACAATTTGTGGCTGAGGTGACAGAGCTTATGCAGTTTAGCCAACGTAATTAGGTATGACATGGAAATGTAACCTAGAAGCCAAGAGTTCATGTTCCTTACACAAACATACAAAACCCATTATGCTCTATATCAGACCATTGCAGATTACATGTTTTTGCTGAGCAGCTGCACCCAAAGCTTAGATGAAACATTTGAAATTCAGTAAATTGAAATGTTTTTGAAGTTTTAAACATTTTAGTATTCTTATTTAAATGTGTAATAATTTTATAGATGATAGTTTTATAGAAAAATTCTTCATGAGGATATGGAAACAGTGGATATACAACTCGAAAAAATGGAGTTTCCTT